>JAQHUG010000145.1:1792181-1825168 GCA_028555095.1 Dicrostonyx torquatus | reverse complement strand
CCACACCACACCATTAGCCATTACCTAATTATTTGGGTGGACCCTTAGGTCCCCCTTATGTAAAAAAACACAGCCCATGTGTGCGCGTCCGCTCGTTTTCCTGGCGCTCTTTTGGAAAGCGTAGGATCCTGGGATCGTGAGTCTGCTTATATTCTTTCATCTATTAAAATATATATATTCTAAAGATAGCTGGCTTGGGTGATTACATCATTAATTAAATCGACACTTGACACCCAACGTGGGGCCCGAACCCACAACCCTGGGATTAAGAGTCCCATGCTCTACCGACCCTGCCAAGAGAGGAACGCATCTCTGCCTCATCCAGGTTCCTTCTATGTACACGTTTCTCGGGAGCTGGGTCAAGGACTGTATTTATCAGGATCCTTTAGCTGGTAAGTGGGCCCTGTGGAGGCTCCAACAGATCAACAAGCTTATTAATAAAAAATTATACTAGTCACACTTACAGGGCACTTAAAAGTTTCCAAAATACATCCACTTATGTTTTCTCTTCAAGCCTCATGGTAATTACTACGTTTTATGCAAAGGGGACTGGAGGCTTAGAAAGACTGCGCTCTGCTGAGGGCACTGTGACCTCAAGGAGCAGAGAGAGGTTCGCAGCTACACAATGTAGACATGGAGTCTACTCCTTGCTTTGCCTCTGTGATAGATGCACTGACTTAAAACCTGTTTGTGAACTTCCAAATGCAGCACCATGTTGGGACATCTGGGTTCACTCCCAGCTCTCAGCCAGTGAGCGATAGTCTAGCCTCTGCGATTAAAGTAAAGCATGTGTCCAGCCAAGGACCTAACAATCTCTGACTCAACAGGCCATCCAGCTTCAACAGTAAAAGCAAGGGTGGTGGCAAATTAACATACCTAACAATCTAGTCAAGCTGCTAAACACAGGAGCAGCCGGCATTCAACCTTGTCCCAGAGCTCATAAATATTCAAACAAAAGAGATGTGGTCATAGACATCTAGGTTTCTCACGCTGTGGCTCCATTCTCCTTTAAGGATATCCAGCATTGGGCTGGTGAGATGGCTCAGCAGATAGACAGAGGTGATTGTGCTTGGCCGATTCCCTGTGCTTGATCCTTCCTATAAGATGCAGGAAAGAAGGACGCCTGAGAAGCACACTCTGATCTTCACATGCTTGCCACCACGTGTGCGTTCCTGTGTGTGTGTGTGCGCGCGCACACACACACACACACACACACACACACACACACACACACAAATTCAAAAATAATATTTAGAGTCCAAATGTGTTCCTTAGAGCCCCTGAATCTCAGGGCCACTCCCTCTTCCATTCATCTCTCTTGTTGGGTATATTCCTTCAGCCCACAGCAATGGGCCGTCTCCGAAAGGGATGCTCTTTCTGGTTCTCCAGTGCTACCTCTGGCTTCTCTAGCTCTGGCCTCAGATATAGCACTTTTTGGTAAAAAAAAAAAAAAAAAACTTTCACGGATGATCTTCCCAAATGCTCTGCCCACACTGCCTGAGCCCCTCTCCTCTTCCCTGAACAGCTGTCAATTTTCCTTCTCAATGTGCTTTTGTGGAAACATTAGTCAGTCTTAGCATCAGCGCTCCAGAGCCGGCCTCCTAGTTTCCTGTCTCAGGGCCTGCACACATCTCTCCACCTTGCCTTCCCAAAGCACTGCTCGATAGATCCCTGCCTTCCTGCACACTCCTGGGGAGCCACTTTGGAACACCAAAATCCGTACAAAGGCATCAATGGTACAGCTTTGTTAAAACACACCCCCAGGCTCCACTCAGCATATAGTAAGAGGCTCATGCACTGGGCACCTCCTAGTACACTACATTTAATAGGATACTTCGGTAAAACTTCCGATTTGACCCTCTGAACAATCACAGAGTATGTCTCTCTAGTTTAAAAAACACAAACCAAACCAAACAAACAACTATGACAGTCAAGAGAAGCAACTAATTCTCCATGATCATGGAGCCATGAATGAGGAGAGCCATAACTCAAGTCTGCATATTAAGATACATCTTGAGTATTTTGTATAGAACTAATTGATGTTTTGGGTCCTTCCTACAAGAAGCAAGTGCCATACAAACATGTAATTAGAGCTATTTTGTCTGAGAATAATTAAACTGAAACTGCCTTTCCTAGTTCAATCTCTTGGTCCTTAAGGGAGTTTAAACAACCTTAAAACTGACAGGAGTAAGATCAATACTTAGCAAAGAGCAAACCCTTACTTAACACAGGAGTGTAACAGCAGAGCTTAACACACAGCAAAACCTTAACTAAAGCCAACACAGGAGGACTAATAGCCAGACCCCTGCCCCATGCACAAGGAACCAAAGCACATTTTCTCCAAAGGACAACAAATCAAGTCAGCTCATCACATTCAAGTTTTCCCACGTGCGTAGACGTAAAGTAAGTCTACCACATATTTGCAAATACTTGGGTTGCCAGAAAGAGGACAAACGAGCAAAAAAGCTCAAGTTTAGGAGAAAGAAAAAACAGACCACAACAAACCCCATGTTTACGGCTACATAGTTACTGGACCAGCAGTGTTTGGACTATCCAAATTAGTAGCTTTTAGTAGCGTTAAAATTTCCAGGCATCAGGGGACAATAAATACTACTCCCCCTAAGAGAAGAGGCAAAGGTCCTTCCTAACTGCCTGGAATGCACCCTCCTCTCTTTTGGGAATGCTCGCATCTTACTGAAGCAAGTGGCTGAGCACCAGCTCCAGATGTGAACCCCACACTCGGTGCAAACTCAACCAGCAAGCTCAACAACCAACATCTGCCTCCAGATTGGGAATCAAATAACACCTGTGATCAGAGCCTCTGACCTCTGCTATGTGGATCACAGAATTTTTTTTTAAAAAAAATGTTTCTGGCCGGGCGGTGGTGGCGCATGCCTTTAATCCCAGCACTCGGGAGGCAGAGGCAGGTGGATCTCTGTGAGTTCAAGACCAGCCTGGTCTACAAGAGCTAGTTCCAGGACAGGCTCCAAAGCCACAGAGAAACCCTGTCTCAAAAAAAAAAAAAAAAAAAAAGTTTCTATGCCAATCTAAAACTTGCAGCATCATAGATGAGGAATCGAGGGACAGAAACTGAAACACAAAACACAAGATTATATCAAAGAGGGCTTTCTCAGCAGAACACCATGGGTTCTGTTTTTATAGTGGTTTCTTAAGACTGGAATAAGGGTAGAGAAGTATTAGCCTCAATATTTGAATAGACTCACGTGCTCAGCTTTCACCTAACGTTGATATAACACCTATTGAATGCTTTCAACCAAACTACATTTACTAACCCCTTTCTCTCTCTCTCTCTCTCTCTCTCTCTCTCTCTCTCTCTCTCTCTCTCTCTCTTTCTTTCTTTTTCCCGAGACAGGGTTTCTCTGGAGCTGTAGCTTTTGGAGCCTGCCCTGGGACTAGCTCTTGTGGACCAGGCTGGCCTCAAACTCTCAGATATCTGCCTGCCTCTGCCTCCCAAGTGCTGGGATTAAAGGCGTGCGCCACCACCGCCCTGCCTAACCCATTTCTGAGTGGAACCACCATTGAACAACGACAAAACCCCTAGACCAGACACACACAGACCACTTTGTTCTTCAAGCACCATTACCCCGGAACCCCACACACACAGAGACCCTGAGGCCACAGAGTGGCGTAAACAAGTTCCTACCAAATTTCTAAACGGAGGGGGCAGAAGACACAAGAGACTTTCTGCTTACCAGGGCAGAGGACCGGAAAGCTGTAGACACTGACAGACGCAATAGCTATTTCATAAGGTTTCTGGAGCCACACAATATAGCTCTTTCTAGAGGGGGCTACATGTCAAATTGGATGGGTTTTCTCCTCCACATTAGTTCCTCATCATATAAAACAGCTGAGCCTTGTTTCTCCTGCCTCAAAACAAAGCTATAATTTCCTGGATAGCAGAGACTGAGGCGGTGGGAGACTGGACAGGATTCGAGGAGGCAGAGGTGAAAAGTTCTCCAGCTGCCGGCCACAGGCTGTGCTAAGCATCGCATGCCATATGGTAAGCACACAGGGTAAGAGGTCACCTGTGATGAAGCTGAGGAGCACAGACACGGCAGTCACCCACTGGAAGTCCCATGCCCGCTGACAAGAGCTGCTCACCAAGGGCGGAGCTCAGAAGGACCTGGGAGCAGCCCCTGGGAGCCTGCCATGAAATAGCAGAGTAGAACAGAGGAGCAGGGTCTGCGGCTAACATTCCTACAGAAAGAAAAGAGCCTTTAGGAACTGGCCAGACAGGAGCTGCTTCTAGTCAGCTTCCTCAGCAGAGAGAAAACTCGGACTTCTAATTAAAAACTGCAGTTCACAGAGGCAAATATTGGAGTCAGCAGTGAACTTCCTGCTACTATACCATATTCCTTTTGAATATTCCATTTGTCACACCTGGCTAGCCTTTTACCTTCATGTCAACCACAGCTCAGCCCTTCAGATCAGCCTGAGCGGAAGAGAACTCCTCACAGCTGCTGCTGCAGGCGCCTCTGGGGATGGCGAGCATCTTACTAACATCACCCTCAGTCCAGTCTGTATGGGAGAAGGCTCTACCTGAGGCCATGGCTTTCTCTGCTCAACCAGAACCAAGAGGGGCAGCCTCCTGAATTCCCATGCCTTGACCCAAAATTGAGTGGAAAGGGCCTTGGAAGAAGTGAGATAAGTCAGGCGGGTGCTGGCGCACGTCTTTAATCCGAGCACTCGGGAGGCAGAGTCAAGCAGATACCTGTGAGTTCGAGGCCAGCCTGGTCTACACAGAGCGAGTTCCAGGACTGGCTCCATAGCTACTGAGAAACCCTGTCTTGGAAAAAAAAAAATGTTTTTAAAGAAGTGAGATAAACTAGAGTTTATCTAGTGGAGAATTGGAGGGTGGGGGTGGGGTAGGGGGCAGAATGGAGACAGGCTATTTCTGGGAAGTTCTGGGACAGTTAAGGCAACGACAATCTTCAGATTTTCGCGTGTTACAAAGGTCTGGTGACCCCAACAGGCTGAGAGCAGCAGCTCTCGGAAGGCGCCAACAGACACACTGAGTTCCATCAGCCTGGACTCAGCCCTGCCAGTGTGACGAACAAGCACAGGCATTCTTCTCAGGGCACAACAGCCTCTCCACAGGGCCTGTTTGCTTAAGAAGCCTGAGGCTTTGATGTCGGGGTAGAAGTTGGGAAGTCCTGTCCTGTGTAAAGAAGTAGCTCTACTGGCAGGAGCAGAGGGAGGGGTGACCGGCGGCTCCCGGCCCTATTAATCACAAGTTTGAGAACTTTTAAGGAAATTATCGAATGGTCTGTACACAGGAATGAGAAGCAAGGGAATGATGTCGGCCTCTGCTGCGACTCCTGCCAAGGCATTTCTACTGTTTCTTTAAGACAGACTTTCATGCCTACCCTCAAAGGGGTGCTTATGGGGGAATGTTTTGAAGCAACCCAACTTAGCAACCAACATTAATAAAATCCTCTGGGCCTGCTCAGTTCCTCCCATGTACAGAGTTATATGTGCTGTGAACATTCCAAGTATATAAAGGCAACAGTCGCTTCATACTGACAACAGCGTGGGGCTGAGAGCAAAGGAAGACTACCGAGCTAAGGACATCTGTGGGTGACAAAAGCAGGCTCGTAACTGAGTGCTAAGAATCCGCTAATACGGAGGGTATTTTTACGCATGCGTGTTTGTTTCTCCTAAGTATGCGAGCTTAGCTCCATTTTAAAGATTAGGAATGAGATGTGGAGGCTTAAGGAACTTAGGGAAGATAACATAGTAACACAGTGAGGATGCAAATGCAGGCAAGGCTGGTCCAGAGCCTGACCCATGGAGCTGCAGGGCCTTCTTCCCATGGCATGCCAAACCCTCAGAACAAGATCAGGAAGTACAATTTTTTGCAAGATGTAAGTGGTGATCTTCCGCCTTTGTTTTCTTGCCATCCTTTTTGCTGTTTCAGTAACAGCCAATATTTACTTCTACTTTCTTCCGAGTCTACTGTACTTATTAATAACACCATAAACTAGAAAAAAAGTAATTCTCTGCTCACTCACATCCCATAGAGCACCAAACCATTAGGACCTCTATGTGAACAACATATGCCATCAAAATACATACAACACACTTGAAGCCGACTTAAAATCAAGATCAAAGAGACGATGAAAGGAAACCTAGAGAAAAACAGGGAGGCTGGGGGAAGAGGACAACCGATTGGGTTTCATGAGTTAAGAAGCCCAAGTCACAGTGTAGCCTGAGAAGTCACACTGCAAAGACATACACTTTACTCTGTAAATTTCTTAAGATTAAACGTTGGGGGCTGGGAATATAGTTTAGTGGTAGCGCAAGCAGTTGCCTAGTATGAGCAAGGCGTGGGATTTAACCCCAGCAACACCCCCAGCCCACACAATGGTACAAGTTCTTATTAGCTGAAGGAGCCAGTCCAGAGACCTGCTAAAGCCTTTAGCAGTTGGGCATTGCCATATCTGAATTACCTCTGTAACTTGGCAGCCCCTCCCCCTCCCATTTCTGGGCCTTTGGAATGCATTCACAGGCACTCACGATAGGGCTGTGTAGGAAAGGAGAACTAAGAACTTCTGTGTTGTTTGTTTGTTTGTTTTGGGGGGGAGGCAGGGAGAGATTGGATCCTTTCACATTATCCAGAGGGGGAAAAAAAAAATGACTCCAAGAAGAGCTTCCCACTCCTGCAGTCTGAAAACATACAATAAGTTGTCCTGTGACGCTGAAGCTTTTACTTCACCCTGTTATAAAGGGTCCCCAATACCAGGTCTCTTCAGTCCAGAGTAGCGTGATGTTATCACCTGCATTATAAGACGGAGACTTGGGAAACACAGGAAATACTTCATAATTCCCAGAAGCTGAGCTTTTGAAAACCATCTTAATGATTTCTAAGGTGAAGGCGGTTAGCAAAGGCGCCACTTAAAAGCAAACACCACCAACAAAAAAACAGGCATTCAAATTACAGAAAGCATAAACTCTCCTTAAGAATCATGGAAGGGGTAGGGGAAGGGACTCATTTTAAATAAAACTGAAGGGAAAAAAACTAACAAGCCGTAACTAGATAAAATGAGAGAGAGAAACGCCTTTGCATACGAACTTCAAAGAAGAGGCTTCTGAACCAGGTTTCTCTGTCTCTTCCTTTGAGGTCGGTATATTATTAATGGCAAAGTCAACCAGGGATTGTTGCAGATATGAAGATGGGTTGTGTGGCGAGAGGAGAATCTGAAGTATGGGGCAAGAATGCCGGGTCTGGCTGGTGCAGGGAAGCTGTGGGCCTGGCAGAATTTGCATGAAATATCAGTGTTGTAAATCCTTTCCCAACACCCCACATAGAAAGGGAAGTCTACACAATTTTATTTTCCATTAACTAGGAAGATTTTCCAGTATTTATTCCACTCTGTCTGCGCCCAGGCAGAACCCCTTAAACTACCCTCAGCCAGCTTGCTGCTTGGGCTGAACAGCACAGTCTTCCCTGTCGGGAGAATCATGTCACACTAACAAGTATGGATCTCAAAAGAAAGTCCAAGGGGACACAAGTTCTAGTGTTCCTGAGATGTAATGTAAACAAAGACAGAACAGGTACCGAACCCCAGCCACCCACTTTCACCTCGTGTACAATTTCTCTTTGAAAAAAAGTAAAAGGGGTAACAGGGAAAACACATTGAACTGAAAATGCCTTTCCCATGTGTGGGTTGCAACAATTGTTAATTTTAGAAAAATAGAGGAGGAAAACGCCCTGGCTGTGCTGAAACCAAGACTTTCCTAACAGTTTCTCAATGCAGCAGTGTGTCAAGGTTCGGATACTTGTACCCAAAAAACAGAAGCAGCACAACTTCTTGGAACATCTTGACCAAGAGCAGGCTTAAGTCAGAATCTCTGCTGTATGTTTTATAGTTATTAAAATCCAGGAAATGAAAGAGCAGTCCTGATCAGGGCTCAACACCAGGTTAGAGGTCAGCTTTGAAGGAGTTAGGAAGATCAGAGGATCGCCAGTCACACACAGAAGCCAATACCAGTACTTCTGCAGAGTCTCATCGTGGGTCCACATACAAGGAGATATGGCACACTGGAGCCTATTTTCACAATGGGTTTGGAGTAAAGAAGTTTAGAGAGCCCGGGGTGCGTGGAAAAGAGTGGGGTGACTGGTTATAACCCCGACTCTTGTTTGGGACAGTTGGCAACTGTCTGAGGTCATCATATGGATCTTCTGGATAATTCTGGTCGGTCCTGCAACTGCTTCTAATCCTAGAGGCCCTGTTGTGTTCTTTGGGCTCTGCACACAGGATTTTGGTTTTTGGTTCGGGAAGCTTCTCAAGGTCATTTTGGGGCAGGTCAGAAGATTCTGCGCTTGCATCCTGAGAAAACATCTTGAACCGTTTTTTTGAGGAGTAGCAGAGATGTCATTTTATGGCTGGGTTTCAATGTCATCGTCATTTACATGCGCGTTCCTTTAACTATGGAAACTCAAGCCGTGACCTAACAATTGCTGTGGGATTTCTGGACGCCAGCCTCACCACCCAGAAAGTACCGACCCAGAAGCGGGCACACCTCTGCTTTTGGGTAACCCAACTTCTCCTGCAATCATTCAAGGGGTAATTATGCCTCCAGCTTCCTGGTAGGTAACAGCGTTGGTGAACCCGATGTTCTTGATTCGGGGTTGGGGCTGTGGGGAAACGGGGATGACCAGGAGATTCTGACAACTTAAGAAGCAGAAGCAAAGAATGCGACGAGTAAAAGTCTCGGATTGCCTCGGCTGTGACGACACACAGCCCAGCGGGCCGCAGCCAACCGGACCCGCGTCGCCCCCGCGCCCCGTCGCCCTCCGCAGCCGGGGTCTCGCGCCAAGCAGCGTGCAGCGGGGAGGCCGCCGGAGATCGCGGACCGGGAGAGGCGGCCCCACTGTGGGGGTCTCCCGGGTCTCGCGCACTTACCTGGTGCGTGTTGTTGGCCAGCTTGGCGACGAAGTCCGGGAGGTGGCCGCAGCCCTGGTCCTCGGCGGGCGCGCCGCGGCGCCAACGGCCAGCGCGGGGGACGGGGCCCCCGGGCGCGGCGGCGCGCAGCCCCCAGCTCACCCCGAACGGCCCGGCCCAGCGCAGGGGAGGCGGCGCGGGAGGCGGCGGTGCGTCCAGCCGGTCCTGGCCGACGGCGGACGGCGGCAGCAGCTGCAGGAGCAGGAGGAGGCCGAGGGGCCAGCGCGAGAGGCCGTCCGCAGCTCCCCGGGGCCGCTCCATCGCCGCCGAATGCAGACGCCGCTGACACCTGCCACCCGGCGCGCCCGCCCACCCCCGCCGGCGCTGCGCCACACCCCCGAGCCCAGCCCGGCGCTGCTTGGATACGCGCAGCCGGGCCTCTCCGTCCCCATAGGCTGACCGCCTGTCCTTCTTCCCCGGAACACTCCTCATTGGCTCGCGTCGCCTTCGGCTTCGGGGGTCCTGGATTCGGATGCCAAGATGCGGGACTGATTGGCTGGAACGTGGCAGGGACGGCTGAGGTCATTCCCCACCGTCGCTCAGCGTCTGCGGGTTGGGGGCCCGGAGTTGGCCTGGGGGCTCCCCCCCCCACCCCGGCTCGGCCCCCGAGTTCGCAGCGCCTCCCGAGACCCTCGGGTTAGGGTTGAGTCACGTTGCTTTCTCTCCCCGCCCCGTGAAAAGCTCCTCAGAATTCCGTCGGGGGAAGCTGTGCCTGGAAAAGTCAGGGAATTCCTGAACTCCTCTCAGCTGGAAAAGGGGCTCCGACATAAACTGGTGCACCCGGCCCTCTGGCTCGCCCATTGTCTACTGAAGGAGCCAAGGTGAATGAGAAAATCCTATGGAGGCAGAGTTGAACATCATTACACCCGTGACTCATGCAAGCCGTAAAAGTCTTTCCAACACGTTTGGCCTCAGTCACCTTCCTCGTCTGCGTGGAGGTAGTCCAGAAGCGGAATTACTTATTACTTATTGGCTTCCCTGGACTTGGAAATGTAGGTAACTTTGCCATCAAGTGTAGGTAAACGGGAAGAGAGTTGCCCAAAGCCCACTATATATATATATATATAATCATTGCAATACAGGCACATCGTGATTTTAGTTCAATAAAATACCCATAATCCTGCACTGAATGCATCGCACCAGTTCCTTCTCAGAATATGATTCCTCCTTAATTAGTACCCCACCTCCAGTAAATAAACCCTTCACTGTTCCCTACACCGCAGGAGCTGTGCACACAGCTTCCAGAACATGCACTGCTGGTAAAACCAGTTCTAAACCCTTAGCTTCACCTCTTCCCAACGTCTCAAGCTGTTCAGAAGGAACACACAAAGCCAGACAAAAAGATACAAAGTGTGCAAAATCTACACCAGAAAGGAAGCAAAAGGGAAGTTACTTTTAACTTTAACAGTAAATCCAAATGAGAGTTTTGCTGTACAGAGAAATGGTACCACCCAACCCAGAATGTACCTCAAAGTACTGGTTTTGTTCTTTGCAAACAAAACTATTTACATATTTAGGGTTTCTTCCCACCCCAAAGCCAGAGTAAGAAATGAAATGTGAAGCCTTTGAATGCTGAGCAGGATGGCAAACCAACAGAAAAAGTCCTCCAGTTTCTGAGCTACAGAACAAGATGAAAAATGATAAATATTTCTTTCAATAAATACAAACGTCACATTATTTTTAAAAGTACGGCTTATGTTTAATTCGTGCCAACTATGGATTAGGTCACAAGGCAGCCTGTTCCAGTAGCATGTGATCAGTTACGGAGGGGAGAAAAGGGGCTACAAAGGAATATTTCTTTGTTTGGGTGACGAAGATGAATGGTCTATTGTCTTACTATGGGGAAAGAAGAAACCTAACTCAACAGTGCCACCTGCTGGAGAAACTACCAGATCCATCTTTTAGCTATTTGGTACAATGGTTTAACGTTTTTGTTTGTCGGTTTATTGGAGGAGGGACAGTGTCTTGTTTTTGAAGCCCAAGGTGGCTTCAAATCTTTGATCCTCATTCCTCAGCCTCCTACATTGTGGGACTTCAGGTATGTGCTACATACCACTACTGGATAAACCTTCATTTTTTTAATGTTGCTTTTATATACCTAACAGTATGCTGGATTTCCTCAAACTGTTGACATGTAACTTACCCATGCACCGAATTTTTTTATTATTATTTTGCAACAAGGGGTATTAAACTCAGGATCTTGCCCATACTGGGCAAGTGCTCCACCTCTGAGGTCGAAAATATTACACATGAGATCTTTCTTTCCCTTCATGTATGTCTGTATGTGAGTGTTGGATTCCCTGTAACTGGAGTTGCAGATAGCTGTGAGCTGCTATGTGGGTGCTGAGAATTGAACCCAGGTCCTCTGGGAAAGCAGTCGGTGCTTTTAACCACTGAGCCATCTTTCCAGTTCTATGAGATCTTTCTTTATCCCCAGAAGTATGTAAACTTTACAAACGTGTAAAGTTTCCCAGCACCCAAATAGCAGCTCACAACCGTACAGTTCCAGGGGATCGGAACTAAAGACTATGCTTTTCCCAAATTTATTTGTAGCAAAGTATTAGTAGGCAATTACCACAACAACGCCATTCCCTTCCACAGTAAGGTCATTTCTTGGAGACAAGTAACCTTAACATTCTTAAGAAAATAAAATGTCTCTCTCTTTAAACAATGCACAATTATAACTGCTCTGGCATTTACTCTTCTCAGTTACAAAGTGCAGACACGCTGCCTTGGAAACGCAAGGGAGAACTGTAAGCTAGGAGAGCTATGGTTTTTCCCTAGCTTCTTTTCCTCTGTATGATTGATGCATCTCACCTCTTCAAAACAATACATCCGTTTTCACGTCTGCATTAATCTACAGTGTTAAAAGGGATTAATGGGAATGGAGCATGGCTCAGCAGTAAAGACCACTTGCTGCTCTTGCTGAAGACCCGGGTTTAGATCGCAGCACCCACATGGTAGCTCACAACCACCTGAAACTCCAGTCCCAGAGGATCCAATGCCCTCTTCAGGCCTTCTTAGGCTGCTCACATAGACTCAGGCTCATGTGTGCATACGCACACACATGAAAGAGGATTACTGCCTCTTTTCCCACTAAACGTAATTTTCGTAGACCGCATGGAGACCACAGATGACATTTTCACAGCTTTATCCCCAGTGCATTACTTAACATACAGTAGACAGCTTCCTCAAAAATTTCTTAAATGACTAAGTTGAGGGGCTGGAGAGACAGCTCAGCAGTTAAGACCACTGGCTGATCTTCCAGAGGACCCGAGTTCAATTTCCGGCACCCTGTTCCAGTTCCAGGGGAATCTAACACCTTCACATACAATTGATTTAAATTAATTATTTTAAAAAGTCAAAAAAATGACTAAGTTGATACAGGATTTAAAAAATATTCTTTATTAAGTGAATTGATTCATTTAACATCCTCCCCTCCTCTCTTATTCCCTTACGCCACCTGCCCTGATACAGGATGTTTAATGTAGAAGTACTACAACTTAATACAACAGTGACCAGGGGCTAAACGAAACTCACATCATACTTTGTAACAGGATGACATCAATAGAAATCTGTGAAGTTGCTAATAAGCCTGCGCTCTCTACTTTCATTGTGTGCATTGTGTGTTTGTGTGTGGCACAAGTTCCTCCTGTGAACTGCAGTTTTCAATATACATCTGCACAAGCTACTTTGCACTACACTATGGATTTTGCATGAATTCAGCTACCCAAATAGTTACTATTTAACATCAAATAGTTCTAATGAAGCAGTACACAAAGTCCCAGCAAATAATTCTTAAGCTATCAATAAACGGCAATTGACTCTTTACAACCATCAAGTTGTCCTGTCAGATAGTGCAAGCCTGATATTAGAGACCTGGTGATTTGAAACCTTAAAAATCTGAGGTTTGTTAATTGTTACTTTAAAACAATTTTACATTATTTTTGTTTTCAAGACAGGGTTTCTCTGTGGAGCATGGCTGTTCTGGAACTCACTCTGTACACCAGGCTGGCCTTGAACTCACAATTTTAAAAATGTGTATGGATGCTTTGTCTGCATGTCTGTGCATCACACGTATGCCTGGTGTCTGAGGAAGCCAGAAAATGGTACTGGAGCCCCTGGAACTGGAGTTATAGATGACTGTAAGCTGCCATGTGTGTGCTGGGAGCCAAATCTGGAAGAGCAGTTAGAGATGCTAACCTAAGCATCTCTCCAGCCCTCCAACAGATCCATCTCCTATGTCCCCTGACATAGCCTTAGGCTCTTCATCTGTCAATAGTGTTCCTATGGCCATTTCTGAGGCTTGAATGGAATGCCTGTTAATCTTCACCAATCCTAGGAGAGCAGCTCCTTAGAGGAAGTTCATAGTACATTCCAAAGTCCAGCAGAAACTACTTCTTAATTTTACAGTTCTCTTATACAGCTTAGGTAGAGAACTCTTATTGCTACTGAGGTGAAGGCTATTCCTTTATTTTTTTCATAGTCCTTAACTTCATAAAAGAGTACCCTTCCCACACAGTCCATGAAGATACAAAGAGAGATAGCCTTAGGGATGACTTATCCCAACTCATCAATATTTTGGGGTGGCCCCAGGACAGTCTTTTGATGGTCAATGAGCAGTGTCTTCATATAAAGGAAACAACACAAGTGTTTCCTTAAGAGAAACTCAAAGACTAAAATGGATTTACAGTGGTATTAACACCTACTGACCACTAGGGGATGCTGGACTAGTCTGAATTCATCTCTAACACCAAAGGCAAGAGCCGACTGTTGCAAAGAACCACTACAATAATTGTAGAACAGACATGCTCACAGAATAGGCATATTAATCACTATCCTTTTTGCCTACCAACATAAGCATTTAAAATTGTAAGAGTACAGACGATGAACAAATATTTTAAAACTTTTTATTTCAGAATTGCTGTAATGTACAGACATCATAAAAAAACACACATATACTGGATATTTTCCATGACATAAGAGCTGGAAATAAAGTTTAAGGGCAATTAGGAGAACTGAAATTGTCCCACAGATGTCTGAGGATAGCTCCTCCTTAAATGTCCTTGATCACCTCCTCCAGTTCTTCCTTTGTGAACATGTGGAAATTCTGACCAGGCTGCACGGTGGCTAGCTGCAGAGAAATAGAAAGGGTTAGTAAGTAAGCCCTAGCTTGGTCAGAAGTATTGGTGAGGCAGCTGTTTATTAGGTCCTAAAGGATCTGTTGTCCTGGGGTATCCTTTACAGGCAGCAGGTCCCTAAAATAACTTTGACTCCCAAATAAAAATTCTTATTAACCAATTTTTCTATTTTGAGGTTAATCCACCACGTAACAGTTAATCCAAACCAACATCACTGTTTCCTCTTAAAGTTACTTTAGTAAGCAGTACAAAAGTAGCAGCACAGTACACAGAGCCAGGCCCGGCGTTGGTGGCACACACCTTTAATCCCAGCACTCAGGAGGCACAGGCAGGCAGATCTCTGCGAGACTGAGGCCAGCCTGGTCTACAGAGTGAGTTCCAAGACAGCCAGGGCTACACAGAGAAACCCAGTCTCAAAACACATTTCCCCCCCCCCTTCAAAAAACAAAACAAAAAACACATGGCTAGTACATTTGCTTTCAGCTACATTCCTTTAGGAATAACATTTATGTGTGTATGTGTAGTGGGTATGTATTTTTCATTATATATGAATATATAATTGTGTTCTTTATACACAATTATAGATTTATTATTTATAATAAATTATTTATTAATCTATAATTGTGTATAAAGATTATTATACAATTTATATAAACTTATATAAATTGTATAATATAATATATAATTGTATAAATAATTTATTATAAAATTTATGTGTATAAATTATTTATAAATAAATGTAGATTTATTTATTAATGTACTTTATGCACATGAGTTGTTTGTCTGCAGGCATGACTGCAAGCCGGAAAAGGACATCGGATCCCATTAAAGATGGTTGTGAGCTGGGAATTTAACTCAGGACCTTTGGAGGAGCAGTCAATGCTCTTAACTGCTGAGTCATCTCTCTAGCCCCTAGGAGTGTCTTTAAAGTACAGCTCAGCCCACAAAGATAGCTCAGGAAGTCAAGACACCTGTCACCCAAGTCTAACTGCCCAAGTCTGATCCTGCTGTGGAAAGACATACTCTTTAAAAATTTTTCTCTAAGCCCATACAAATACCATGGTATGTATGTATGCCTGCCCTTACACACACTACACATAGAAAATAAAATAAGCGTATACATACGCGCGCGCACACACACACACACACACACACACTTGAATGTAAAAATAAAACTTAGGGTCCAGCATGCCCTAGGCAAGTGCCCTAACTCTGAGCTATTTTCCCAGCCCCAAAGAAATATATTTAAGGCACATCTGTAAAACTTTTGTGACATTGGATTACTTGTCCAGTTGTGTCTCTATTTCCTCATCTGTAAAATGGAAACACTAAATATCCATAGAGTAGCAGCGAGGATTAAATGTTAATCCATGCAAAGTATTTAGGATGTTTAAAAGGACCAAACAATTGTTAGCAATCATTCTTTAAGATATTTTCTCTACAGCTGTCTCTGTAGCAAAGGTGGTTTTGTTTAAGGGGAGAATGGAAAGCATCCAGCAGCACTACAAGAGGAAATCAATCATTTTGGGTACCAGTAATAACCCGCAGCTGGCAGTGCAGACCAACACCACCAACCAAGAAACGCTACACTAAAGATTTAAGTGACAGCATCATCTCTGTGCAGCACAGAACCCACGATGGGGGCAACCCTGACAAACATGCGTTATTTCACATCCGTCTCAAATGGCTAAAGATTTATTTAGTTTTTAAAGCTTATGCTAATGTGTGTGGGCCTGTGTGACTTTATGGGCACATGTAGGAGCTTTGGAAGCCAGAAACAGGTGTCAGATCACCTGAAACTGGCGTTACAGGCAGTTATAAGCCATCACACGGGTTCTGGGAAACAAGCCTGGGTCTTCTGCAAGACCAGTAAGTGCTCATAACTGCTAGCTATCTTTCCAGGCCCCTGTGCTTGTTTTAAATGTCATCTTTTCCATATGGTCTTTTTACATTTTAAAACTATACACAGTGTATGTTGTATGTGTGAACAAGTGTGATCATATATGGAGACCAGAGGACAAACTTGGCTGTTGTTCCTTGGGTGCTGTCTACCTTGTTTTTGTTCAGATATAAACTCTATTTGCCTGGGAATTCACCAAGTAAGCTAGCTGGCTGATGAGCCCCAGGGAGTCACCGATCTCTGATTCCTAAACATTGAGAGTACAAGCACATACCATCATGCCTGGCATTTTTACATGGATTCTAAAGATCAAACTCAGATCTCTGTAAGCATTGTACTGATTAAACTATCTCCCAACCCCACTCTACAGCATTTAGAAATAGGATTAATTGAAAGTTAGCAGACAAAACTAGCACAGTCTAGTTCTATAATTATTATTCTTTTTAAATAAGTAAAATTCAGGGTGGTGGGGAGACAATCTGATCTGGGAAAAGATGAAAATGAATGCCTTCATCATAAAGCCTGTCTAGTAGTTTTCCCAAAAGATATATTCAATTACAGAAATGTCTGAAGAACTTCAAATATATTTTACTAATACATATTAAGCAATGTATTCTAGTCCAGACAGCCTATAAATGAGCTCTATTATTAGGGTACTATAACTATAACTAGAATTCCCACTTCTCTTAAGGTATCTTTACTTCAGCAATGTCAGTGAGAACAGAGATGCAGTATCAGTAAAAAGGAATCAAGACTACAGGATAGTTCTGTGAGGTCACTCATGTCCCAGGAGTAATCCTCCCAAAAGCTTGCAGGGGCTAAAAACAGAAACTTGGCAAACTCTGAATAAAAAGATCCTATAGAACCAGGAGGTAAATGAAAACTAACAGGTTTTGAACCCTGCACTGCCTTCAGGAAGTTACTCATCACTAGGCAAGTAAAAATAACCCATATAATTCGCATGATATGCATTTACATAATGAATAAGACGTCTGATTATTTCACTTTACTCTTATAAAACCTCCCTGAGGAAGGTGCAAAGACATCATCTCTCTTTATCAATAATCCATGTGTATACTGGAGGTGCTAGCAAACAGGACTTGAGCTAAAAGTCCTGCTCCTCACTTCCTAAGGACACCAGAGGCTCTCAATGTCACCCGACTGTCAGAACAGTGCTAAGTGTTTGGAAAGGAAGGCCCAGCGGTTCAGGGAGGAGTCAAGGAATTGGACACTTTTGAGCTGTGTACTAACTGGACAGTGGAGGAGAGAAGTGCAGGCTGAATGTGCAAATGCATACAAACATGAATACAATATTTGCAAAACGAGGTAATTCTGTAAGGACAGGTGGAATGGACGATGAGACCAAGAGGATACTGGCTCACATCTCATGCACAGTTATATTATTACAGCAGTTTAAAAATCTAGAATCTTAGCTGTGGTGGAAGGCACCAACGTAAACTCAGCACTAGGTTGAGTCAGGTGACTCAGTGGCTGAGTATAGCCTGGACTAGAATTCCAGGACAGCCTGACCCAACTAGTAAGACCCTATTAAAAACAAACAAAATAAAAAACTTAGAACTTAAAAAAGTAGCCTGGGTACAAATCTCAACATAATCATACATCAGTCATTAAGTAGGCAAAGCTCTAGACTTTGGGAGGGTCTAGAGTGCCTCACTATAAGGCATTAGACTAGATTTGGTTACAAGACAGGAGGTCAAAGTCTTCTAGGCTTTTGCTGTGAATGACAAGTACACTGGCTGTTCTTATCAATCAGGACGAGAATATTGAAAGGGGAAGCGGTTTTTCTGGAAAGATAATGTTTAATTTAGGACTGTCGAGCAGGGTGACAGCATTAGATGGTCAACTGAGAGTTCTAGAGCTGTCAGGAAATACTGACAAGCAGGAGTTACGACAGCAAGGGGCAGTCTTGAGAACTAAAAAACGGAAGTAATGGTAAAGACTACGGAATGAGTAAGGAGACACAAGATACTGAATATAGCTTCTGTTTGGAAAAATACTTAGCAATACAGTTATAAAGCAGGCTCAAGGAATATCCCACAGCAGTATAATCTAAGAGTGAACTTCAACATGCTGAGTCAAAGTTAAGACACAATGGAACACTTACTGTACATCCCACTTGTATGAAATTCTACAATGCAAAACAAACCTACAGTTCTAAGAGTAGAGGTCAGTGAGGGAAAAGAGACTACAATGGGGCTAGAGGGAATTTTGGAGAGGATTAAAAATGTTTGTATCTTGACCATGGTGGCAGATACAGAGTTATAGTTGTCAAAGGTCAATGAATTCCATATCTAAATGGGTTGATGTTACTGTGTATAACTTATACAAAAAAGTTGATTCCTTTAAAAGACAGGACACACATTAAATGGAAGACATTTTTGTTGTTTTAGAGTCAGGGTCTCACTATAGTCCTGTCCTATAGACTGGACTGGTCTGGACTCCTACATCATTCCTGTTTCTGCCCCAAGTGCTGGGATTACAGGTATACACCACCATGCCCCATTTGTCTGTTTTGCTAAGACATAAGACAGTCTTGCTATGTAGCCCAGGTTAGCTGGGAACTCAAGCATCGTCTCCAAAGGCTGAAGTTACAGGTGCGCGCTACCACCCTTTTCTTTAAATTTGTCTTTTCTCAGAAGAAGCATTTTGTAGAAGGGATGGATCCAAGAGCCAGCTGAAAACCTGACCAAGAGGGAAGAAAGGCTTGAGAGCTGTACCTCTCACATGGCTGGGGTTACTTCGACCATCAGAATCGGAGGAGCATTTGAAGCTCTAAGTCTGGGGCCTCTTTCCCAAAGACTCTCAAGCTGAGAGCTGCAGTAAGAGCCCTGCTGCAGTGGAAGAGCAAGGAGACTGAGAGTTGGAAGTCACTGTGCTCACTGAGCCCAGACGAGGCAGACTGGCACTCTTCCAACACCATACTGAAGGAGCTAGAAGTATCTCTGTCGTAAAACTTGAACCATCAGGTCCGAGAGTCTTGACTGTGAAACCAAGACTACATGTGAATTTGCTGAGGTGCCGAGACTCACTCCTCCTGGACCAGAGACTATCAGAAAGGGCTGACATCTCCCCGAAGGGTCAACATCACCAGTAGTTACTGTGCCACACATCTCTGAGGCTGCTGAGAGGAATAATTTTAAAATGTCTGTTAAAGTAAAAGTTGGGGCTGCAGAGACGGCTGAGTGACTAAGAGCGCTGACTGTTTTTGCAGAGGATCTGGGTTTATTTCCCAGCACCCACATGTCAGCTCATAATTGTCTGAAACTCCAATTACAGGAGATCTGACACCTTCACACCAATGCACATAAAATAAATCAGTGAAAATAATTAAAAAAAAAAAAAAGGTGAAAGTCACCAAAGAATCCCACAGCAGTAAAGAGACTACTAACACAGCCAGGCGAACTTCAAAACTGGTGCTGAGTCAAAATGAAGGCACAAAGCGGCACATATTATACAACCCCACTTATATGAGATTCTAGGGTGTAACTTCAGGGCATTTCCCACCGGAATCACGGTAAAGCTCCTTTCTACTTCTGGTCAAAGACAAGCCAGGTCCCTGCAATTTCTTGGACTCCCCTTTCTCGTACCCAGCTTTGCCCCTTTTGTGGCAGCTTCCCTTTAGCTAACCAATCTTCCACCAGGGATTAATCCTACCACTCCACCCAGACACCCTGGTTGGTGCTGGTTTGACTTAATACTGACTTGTGATTTATAGCATCAGATATAATAGTGCTTTTCAAACTTCTTTAAAAACAGAAATAGACCTATATTATATATATTCTGTATCTTGGGATAGCCTCTCCTCTAGCATGAGCTAGTACTTAAGTGTAGTCCAGGATTTCCCTCATCCTTCCTATCTGTAATGTCTTGTTCTTCAATAGTCCCCAATCTCCTTAATCTCAGCTGCATTCACCCACTGGGCAAACGACCTAGCAATTCCTAGGCAAATACAGGACATCTCTCCCTGTTTACTTCCAAACTGACACCTGTACTCATCATTACCTCCTTTTCTCCTATCTAGTGTTAACATCCTAAATAAGAACATACAGAATTTGACCTGTGGTCCCCAATCTTGATATTTGCCATCTGTCTATTCCACAACCCAGCAAAAGAAAAAAAAGAGAATTCCTGTTTGAGTTTTACTTTTTACAATGCTGGGGAGAGAACGCTGTGTTAGGCAAGCACTCTGCTGCTGAGCTGTACCCATGGCCCCAGTCCTTTGATCCGCTGCATATGCTATAATTCTTTCCTGGGATATATTTTGCCTCCCTCCTCCAGACACCACCTCTTCCAGGATGCTTTCCTACCACCCTACTCTAGTCACATGTTACAGAGAAATCTGTTCTCACTGCATTCAGAAGTTCCACCCACACTCTAATTATCTGTGTATCCTTCATACTGCACAGCACACCCATTAGCTAGGGATTGGATTTCCTATATTCTCTGCCTGCATCCGGCATACTACCTAAAACAAAGCTGGGGGCCATATAGTGGGGTCTCAAGAACAATGCTGAATTAATTTTATTTTTTGAAACACTGTTATCTGTACTGGTTTCACCTTTTTACAGTTTTCTCTATGTTAATTTTTTTCTTTTGTTTCTTCAATGCTGCTTTTTGCTAATGTTAATCGGTCATAAGAAAGAACTCTGCTTTTTCCTTCACTCTTCAACTCACTGCACTCTGGCTCCCACCACCTCACTAAAGCTGATTATTACTCAATGACCTAAAAACAGTGCATGCAGAATGATTTCCTTGATCTACTCAGTCTTCACCAGTGGGAGCGATAATGCTGTCAAGTCACAGAAGAGCATGAAAAGTACCTCTATGTTCGTGGCGTTCAGCTTCTCCTCCATTACTTGTTTGAGAATGATGAGTGAAGACTTGATGGCTTCTTTCAGTGTCATAGACTTGAACAGAGTGAGATGAGCTGTTAGTGCACACCATCCCTTCCTTCAGCCCTCTCCCCTCCTCTGAAGAAGCACTTTCATTTCACCAATATTAATAAACTTTACATCGTATTATACATTATATAATGTGCCACAGTATATAATAATATAAATATTCAAATATATGGCAAGTAGAATATACGGATTCAGAAGAAAAATGTCTTACTTTGCACTGTTAACTCCCACATAGTAAATGATCATTGAGAAAGAGAGAGGCCGTGCATCTCTAGTGTATACTGAATTCCCTGACTTAGAAAATAACATAACCTGGGCAACATTCTAACAATGCCCAAGTCACCTAAAAAGGCAATCCAATGATTCAGAAAATCTAGTTTTCACTTTCTTTTACCTGTCTTAGGGTTCCTATTGCTGTGATAAACACCATGACCAAAAGCAACTTAGGAAGGAAAGGGTTTGTTTCCCCTTAGCGCTCTGTCACTTTATGACAGAGGGAGGCCACGGCAGGAAAGGCAGCGGAGGCTGTGGAGAGCACTGCTCACTGCTGCTTCCTCCTGGCATGCTCAGTTTGCTTTCTTTGGTTTTTGTTGTTTTGTTTTGGCTTTGTTTTCTCTGTAGCTTTGGGGCCTGTCCCAGAGCTAGCTCTTGTAGACAGACCAGTCTGGTCTCGAACTCAGAGAGATTCACCTGCCTCTGCCTCCCGAGTGCTGGGATAAAAGGCGTGCGCCACCACCGCCAGGAGGTTTGCTTCCTAATAGTCCCCAGAAACACCTGCACAGAGATGGCACTACCCACAGTGAGCTGGACCCACCCACACCAACCATTAGATCAAGAAAATGTCCTACAGATTTGCCTACAGGCCAATCTAATGAGGTATTCTCTCAACTGAATTTCCGCTTCCCACATGGCTCTAACTTGTGTCAGGTTGATACACATAAAGCTAAATGAATAAATATCAGGCACCAACTAGGACACCGACTACACCTCACATCCCCCATATCCCCCATAGATGGCATTTTATTGTGCTCTGTTTTGCAGCACTGAGCTGATACTACAGGTCTGTGGCAACCCTATGGTGAACAAGTTTACTGGGGACATTTTTCTAAAAGCGTAAGATTACTTTCGGTCTCTGTGCTATTTCTGACTAATTGTCACAATAATTTGTGCTTTAATTTTTTTGTTTGTTTGCTTTTTGGAGACAGGGTCTCTGTGTAGCACTGGCTGTTCTGAAACTCACTCTGTAGACCAGGCTGGCCTCAAACTCAGAGATCCATCTGCCTCTGCGTGCTGGAATTAAAGGCGTACACCTCCACCGCCTGGCTTAACTTCAATATTATCACACACACACCCTTTTCTTTTGTGTGTGAATGTTCGTTTTGGTTTTTTTGTTTGTTTGTTTGTTTGGTTGGTTTTTCGAGACAGGGTTTCTCTGTAGCTTTAGAGTCTGCACTGGAACTAGCTCTTGTAGACCAGGCTGGTCTTGAACTCACAGAGATCCGCCTGCCTCTGCCTCCCTAGTGCTGGGATTAAAGGCGTGCACCACCACCACCCGGCTGTGTGTGTGGAGAGTCATGGGAGGCAAGGTTCAATGTGCATACATATGGATGGAGGTCGGAAGACAACCTTACATGTTATTCTTCAGATATCTTAAAAAATGGTTGAAACCAATCTCTCACTGGCCTGGAATTCACCAAGTATGCTAGCAAGTGACCTCCAGTGATCCATGTGTCTTTGCCTTTGTCTTTGGGACTACAAGCCTGAGCTACAGGATCTGGCTGCCCTCACTTTTTTTAGTGATGTGTCTCTGTGTGGGTATACACACGAGAGCAGGGACCCACAGAAAAGGTGTCAGATTCCCTGGAGCTGGAGTTACAGGGAGCTGTGAGTCACCTGACCTGAGTGCTAAGAACTGAACTCTAGTCCTCTGTAAGAACAGTGACACATCTCTCCAGCATTGCTAGCTTTTATTAATGAGGATTCTGGATAACATGCTTACAAAATCACTTACTAAGATGGATCCCTGAAATACAGCAAGTCACTTGATACTATTGCTGTAATCACTCTGGAGTACTACCAGCCTCACAAGCAATGCTAACGCTAACAAATGCTCTACAGTCCATCTACTCTGGGGCTTCTCTACATTCCAAGACACAATAACACTAAAATGAGGTCAATTAATAACTATAATGACTTCTAAGGATACCAGCAAAAGGAAGAGTCACATGCCCTTCACTTTAAATCAAAAAATAACAGTGGTAAGCTTAGTAGAGTTTATCAAAGTTTGAATTAGGTTGAAAGCTAGCCCTCTTGTGCTAAACAGGTAAACAAATTGGGAAGGGAAAGGAAAAGCCCTCTTTAAAAATTATTTTATTTGTGTGTGTAGGTACCCATGGGAATCAGAAAAGGGTGTTAGACCCCTTAGAGCTGGTGTTACTGGCATTTATGAGCCACCAAATGTAGGTACTGGGATCTGAACTCAGGTCCTCTGATACAGCAGTAAGTATTCTTAACTGCTGAGCCATCTCTTTAGGCCCAAGAGGAAATTCAAAGTGCTACTCTAGCGAACATGTGACTGGTAAGAAAGTAAAACTGTCTGTGTATGGTCAGGAGGCAGAGGCAGGCAGCTCTTTGCAGAGCTTGAGGACTACACAAGTTCCAGGTCAGCCCCCATGGTTGGTTACATAGTAAGACCCTGTCAAAGAGAAAGGGAAAAGAAATTAAGATGAGCTGGAGAGACAGCTTAGTGGTTAGGAACATTTATTGCTTTTACAGCAGACCTGGGCTCACTTCCCAGCACATCATAAGCATATGATGGCTTACAATCATGTACAACTCTAGTCCTATGGGACATGACACCCTTTTCTGGCCTCCATGGGCACTGCATGTACGTGGTACACAGACATACAGGTAAAACACTGATACACACAAAATAAAATCTTAGAGTAGGGGCTGGAAAGTTGGCTAAGAGGTTAAGAGCACTGGCTGCTCTTTTAAAGGTTCTGAATTCAATTCCCAGCACCCAATAGTGGCTCACAGCCATCTATAATGTGATCTGATTCCCTCTTCTAGTATGTAGGCAAACATAATAAATAAATCTTTAAGAGAAAAAAAAATGAAGAAAAAAAAGAAAAGTCAAACAGCTTTTTAGAGCTGATATGAAGTTTTAGTGACTCTGAACAATCAAACTAGCTACAATATTCCAATAAACCAAAGGCTACTCCACAGCAAAGCTCTAACTTCTTCAGCTCAACAAAAGCCAAAGCAAGGAAGCTGCAGAAGAAAAGCTAGAAGCCAGCAGAGGTTGGCTTACGTGGCTTAAGAAAAGCCGGCCGTTGGCCAAAAGCAGGTGGTGCAACACCTTTAATCCCAGTGCTCAGGAAGCAGACACCAGCGGATCTCTGTGAGTTCATCCCTACGTCAGGTATGTGAGCGGATATTCTTATGTGAGCCACCTGGGGATATGCATGGCAGCCTTCAATCAAACCCATGAGTCACAAAAACCAAGCCTTCCCATTCCAGAAAGAAAGTACCAGGTGCTCACTGTCTCATTATCCACTGCTAAATGAAGCTGTGAGGAGAGAGGGTCTACATAGCAAACCAGGACAACCGGGACGACACGGAGAGATCCTGTCTCCAAAAGGAATAAAGCTCAGTGGCTTCACTTCCAGCATAGACTCACAACAACCAAAATGGCAAGCTGTATTTATTCATTTCATTCATGAAAAGTACAAGGTCAGACAAAGCTATACCGGCAAATACAGTTGCAAACAAGAAAAAAGATTAATAAATAGATCGTTTTGGTAGAAAAATAATGTTTGATATCTTGTTTTAGGTTGTGAATCCAAGGTGACTGTCAAAACTTAGTACAAAACTCTTCAGGCCTATAGTTTTAATTATAGAGAAGTTATAAGATTACAGAAACTTATAAAATGACGGTGAAATTTGTGAGAATGGTGGATTACCTTGTGGTAAACTTCTTGCAAGGAGCTCTGGGCACCCTCTGAAGCAGAGCCAATTGCTCGAGCATCACACTGTACAAAGGTCCCAGATGGGTCCATATGGAACCTGAAAAGGACAACAATGCTTTAAAGGGAAGCATTCATGCCACAGATGCCTCAATGAAAGAAGTCTGAGCATTTCACCCTGCAGCCAGGACACACTACTGAAGTACTGAGGCATAGTTCAGGCACAGTTCCTAAAATTTTTTGTTTTGAGAAAATAATTCTTTGAAAAGGTCCTTACTATTGATATATGCATCTGCACACAGAAATGCCACAATGAAACCCGCTTTGTGTGCTAACCAAAAAATTCACTTAAAATCGTATTTTATTTTAAAAAAATGTTAAGAAAATCACTAGCAACTCAATAAACATTACAGCCTTTACAGGAGTCTTTATTTTTGTTGGTTTGTTTGTTTTTGCTTTGTTTCTTTGTTTTGGGGGTTTTCTTTTACATTTTGTTTCTGGTGGGAGGTTACAAGGGCAGGGAGCAGATTCGAGGGTCTGGGAGGTAAATGGTATTGGGAAGCATGATGGGAAATTCACAAAGAATAAAAGTTAAAAAAAAGAAAAGAAAATCACTAGCTTCCTCAGGGTCTTGGGAGAGAAGAACAGAGCAAATATACATAACTCATGGCATTTATGTACACCCAAGATATTAACAGAATGGCCATGGTATTTATGACAGTCTTAATCAATTGTCAATCATATCTTTGACACATCAATGTGAGAATGAAGATAAGATGGGAATAGCAACAAGGTAACCTCTAACTCTTCAGAGAATTAGCATTGCTTCTACTGAGGTTTTCCATGAATCCCTAAATTCTTGCATAAACAGCACAGAAACACTGACTCAGACGGCCTACTTTTTCTTTTTTTTTTTTATTTTTTTTTAAAGATTTATTTATTTATTATGTATACAACATTCTGCCTCCATGTATGCCCACACGCCAAAGGAGGGCTCCAGGTCTTATTACAGATGGTTGTGAGCCACCATGTGGTTGCTGGGAATTGAACTCAGGACCTCTCAAAGAGCAGCCAGTGCTCTTAACCACTGAGCCATCTTTCCAGCCCGGCCTACTTTTTCCTAATGAACGCTTCTTTCTTTTTGCTTTTCTTTTCATTTAATTTATTTGTTTGTTTGCTGGTTGGCTTTTCAAGGCAAGGTTTCTATCTATCCCGACTGTCCTAGAACTTGCTCTGTAGACCAGGGTGGGCCTCAAACTCAAAGATGCCTGCCTCTGACTCCCGGGTGCTGGGATTGAAGGTGTGCTGTGCAACACCACCCAGTTGTTTCTTTTCTTTTAAAGCAGAGTGGCTCAAGACTGGTCTATAACTTACTATGTAAGTTATACTTAAACTTATCCTTCTGCCTACACCTTCCCAACACCAGGAATATAGGCATGCTCTTCCACACTGGTTTTATGTGGTAGTGGGATGAAACCAAGAGCTTTGTGTATACGAGGCAAGCACCCTACCAACTGAGTTATGTTTCTAACCCTTTCCAACTCTTCAGAAAACTTCAGAGTTCATCTAAACGACTAGATCACACTACAAATCATAATCATCACCACTACCCTAAAGCAGGGAGGGTAGGAATGGTACTTACAGCTGGGGTCCTTTCTCATCAACTCCGCCAAACAACAATGCTACTCCAAAGGGACGAGACTAGAACCAAAAAGAATTCATTTAGAAGAGGCTACAAATAATGCAAATCAGAGTGGGGAAAACACGGGCAGAGGACAAATGCCCTCAGTACTACAGAAAAGCCAGCAGGCTCAACACAAGCACCAGAACTAACTCACCATGGCACCTGGATCTGCATCTTCTTCTCCAAACTGCAAAGCCAGATTGGACACAGCCTGGGTGACACTCTCCACCGTCATTGTCTCATTATAGGTAAACCAATGGTTCTAGAAAAGGGGCAAAGAATGATACTGCTTCCTTGGAAAAAGAAAACTCAAACACTTCTCCACCAAGTAAAAATTGAGGCTCACACGCCTCTTTCTGTTTCTGAGACAGGGTCTCATTATGTATCACAGACAGACCTAGAACTTGCAATCCTCCTCCTACCTTAGCCTCCCAAGGGCTATGACAGAATACCTGCCCAAATCAACACCTTCTTGGTTAGTACTAGCCACTGAACACTTGGGACTATATCAGAGAGGGACAAGTCTGATTGCCAGAGGCTATGGCATATGCCTGTGATCCACGCCATCAGGAGCTCAAGGGTGAGGCTGGGCTGTTCACAGAAAGACCGAGTCTCAAGAGGAAGCAGAGGAAAAGGAAGGGGAGAAGAGCAGGTGAGAGAGCACATGCGTGTACACACAGGTAAGCTCTGAAAATAAGATAGGCTGCTACCTTTAAAGACTAGGGCTAACATCTAAGAGTAAAGTGGCAAGTTCAGCCTTATTAACAGTCAATGTTAGTAACCAAGTGTCAATTTTCCTTAAATACTCATCTTACCCTGTTAGAGCTTATGTTAAATTATTCTTACATAAGTATGGAGAACAAGCAAGCAAATAAAACAAAAACTTCTACCTTCCAATTTTTTTTTCTTATACTAGCCTATTACAGTCAAACCAGACACCCATCGATTTCTTTGTAGTTTTTTGTTTTTTTTTAAAGAAAATCAACATTCTTAAAAAGTCACCTGGTACAAATCATTGCTTACCAGATGAGAACAATTTTATAAGCCTGGCAGAAAAGGCCTTTTACTATGACCACATTCCACCATGATGCTCCACAGAAAACCAATCAGGAAATACCATACACACTTTACATAAGGTAAACCTGGAAGAAGCTGACCAGAACCTGCTTTAAGCTGCAATGCCTGGAGAGCTAAATCCCAAGTCCCCAGGATTATAGGAGGGGAATCAACCCACAACATTCCCAAGAGCCATGTCTAATAAATAGTAACACAGACACCTGCAATATCACCCAAGTAGTTCTATCGTCATTAAACAAGGAGCACATACATCACAGTAAAAAGCAGAGAAGATGCTGATTTTTACCTGTGTCTCCACTCTGGCTTTATCAATTAAAGTTTTAGCATCAGCAATTAGCCCACTCATGGCACAACCTGCAATGTAAAAGCAACAGTGACCAACCCGGCCAAAACTTTCCATCCACTAAGTAAATACTAAAAATCTGGCCTGGAACCATGGCAGCAATCTACCCAACAGAATAAATGGGAAACGATGACCACTGAATACAGGTATAATGATCATGCAAACAGAAAACCAACTATGTTGACAGTGAAGTAGAGACAGTAAGCCAGCCAAACATGAATGTCCACATATTGCAGCCTACGAATCCCTTTACAAATCTTACAGACCACGATGCACTTAACATGCACTTTCATCATTATTAGCTTATTTGTGTGTATGTGTACAGTGTGTGTGAGAGTGGGTGCACATGTCCCAGAACACGTGTAGTGGTCAGAACAACTCTTGTAAAGTCAGTTCTCTTCCTTTCACCTTTTACGTGAGTTCCAGGATGGAACTCAAGTCACCAGGTTTATGTGTCAAGTGCCTTTACCCACTGAGCCACCTTGCTAGCCCCGTGATGCATTTCTGAGCTAAGCAAACACTACAACCAAACCTGAGAAGAAAACTCTCTCACTGTAGATTGCAGCAGAAGACCTCAGGAAAACATCAAAAGCCTCTTCAGTTCCCTATTCCAACAAACCAACTAGTTATCTTAGAGAGAAAGTTGCCTGATGGACGAACGTGCCAAGATTACAGCTGTAATTACTACTTCTAAGCCATGACTCAAATCTCAATCTCAGTCTGTGTTTCTCTCCAAAGCTTCAGACCTACAAAGTCAAATGACTCTCAGCCCATCTAGTTGGATACTACTGTCTCAATTCACTTCCCTTGTGGAACCCCTTGTCTTCCTTGGCCTTTACAACCAATCAGATCCTAAGTTCTCTTTTGGCTACTGCCTCCATTGAAGAATTTCATAATTTGACTGATGACCAAATACTTGAACTACTAAAAACATTTTTATTTTTTTTAGTAGAATGCTTCATGAATTTACATGTCATCTTTACACAGGGGCCATTTTTTTGTTGTTTTGTTTTTACTTTTTCGAGACAGGGTTTCTTTGGGTAATAGCTCTCACTTTATAGACCAAACTGTCCTCAAACTCAGAGATCCACTTGCCTCTGCCTCTCGAGTGCTGGAATAAAAGGTGTGCACCACCACTGCCTGGCTACACCAAAAAATTTTCTTAACTATTAACTCCCCTGCCTCCATTCTCAGCCCCTATCAACCTACCTTCAAAAACCGTCAGGAGAATATTCTAAAACACTACTGGGATTGCAGTGTCTCACTGTTTAGACCACTTTCTAGCAATGCAAAAGTAAAGTCCAAGCCCTTTAGCAGGATTGGAGAGGGGGACTTTCTAGTCTCTGACCTCCAGACTCATCTCTTGCCAATCAGACTTCACTTTCCATTCCAATCATGCTAAAATGTTTATGCCCCCAATATTTTATAGCAGATAGCTTTGCTTTTCTAAGGCCTCATACATAATAAGCACATGTTCCTCCACTGGGCTACATTTATTTCCAGCCCTATTTTTATTTTTAATTTTTAACAGAACCTTCCCTAAATTGCCCAGATTAGCCTTAAACTCATTCTGAAACCCTGCTGGCTATAGTCTTGCTGCTCAGTCTCTCAGCGCTATTATTAAGAGGCCTGAGCTGCCAGGCTTGGCAAACTCAACCATGATGGCTAATCTTCACTTTCTACCGATAGGGTTTAGAATTAGAGGGGAGACTGAGGCAATACCTCCTGGTGTGTCTGGGGCAGGTTTCCAAAGGATTAACAAATGAGGAAGACCCTTTAGAGTGTGGGTAGCTGGGCTAGGGCCACAGGTAAAATAAAATGGAAACAGGAGAAAGCCAGGGACCAACACTAGCACTCTACTGCAGGTCTACTAGGATGTAAAGACAGATGTTCACAATGCTTTCACCATGACAATGAGCCCTCTCAAACTGTGAGCAGGACAAAAGAAAGGTTCCTTCTCTAAAGTTGTCAGATCTTTGGTCACAGTGTAGAAAAAATAACTAATATCCATGACCAATGAGCCCAGATAAAACTCTTGTTTCTCCTTCATATCCTCACTGATCACACCGCACACTACAAATAAGACTGTCTGTTCCTGAAAGACAAACACCATGTCTCCCTCTTGTCTATAGCTGTGGAGTCTAGTATAGCATTTTCTGTCTTTGAATGAAGTAACATTGACCTACCTCCAAAAGACAGTTGATCTGAGATACAGCAGACGTGATGTTCCAATTGTAAAATCTGCTTTTCTAGCTAACAAAGAAAATACTACGCTCCCAGTTACCTTGGCATTTAGTTCTTATGGCCTTTAAGCAATTAATTATTTTGCAAATGTTGTATTAATTAGATTGAGTAAATAAGCAAGTTTGAATAGCCAACTACAACACAAAGCAGTAAAATGTAAAAGTACACATTGTTTAATGCTACAATGTCAAGAGCCAAAGCAAGAAAATTATACTGAAGACCAGAGAAAGGAGGGTAAAGGTAGCCGGGAGGAAAACAAGTCTAATACACAGGAATAGGGTTGATCTGGTCAACTGTAACACTTTGAACCTTAAACACTCCAAAGATCTTGGAGAATTATTCTTTCTCAATGGACATTACAATTTTCCATACTATCTCGGCTCTAGCTAGCTTACTATCAGGGTAAAATGGCCATCACAAGAACTAGCTTAGGATCCAATCTTTATGTATTTAAATATCATCATATCTGCCAAAGGTTGGATTATAATTCAATGGTAGAACCTGCCTAGCACCTGAGTGTATCTGGGTTCAATTCCAAACATTGCAGAAAGTAAAACACAGCAAATCTGAAGATGAAAAGAATTTCCGGTACTAGGTTAAGCATAATGAGTCCTAAGGCTGTTCTCTACTACCTAAATTTATGTACAAGGCCTCCTGCCTTGGAAATAATAGTGAATCAGAAGATAAGTCATTTACTGTATGAACCTCCCTTGGGTCACAGAGGATTAATTAACCAATGCCAAATCTTCTAATAGCTTCCACTTATTACTTACCTATATGAGCATCAATCTCTACAATTTTCTCGATGCTGCTAGGCTCCATTAGTGGGGAGGTGATTCTCTTCTCCACAGCTAGACACACACCCTCTGATGTCTGGATGCCAATGGCCGTAGAACCAAGCTAAAACAAAACAAGACAAACAAACAAAAACCATGCTGCAGTTATAATGTACAGCTCAAAGGTATCTCTGCATACCTAGTATGCAGGAAGAACAGAGAGCACCTAATGAACACTACACTGCTCGGTGAGTAGCAGAAGCACTTACATAATTCTGTACTTTGGAAGAGGAAGTCTGGGACGTGGGGGAACATGGGAAGCTCCATGGCAGTGTTCACCTTGATTGAGCAAGGCTCTGGGTTCAGTCTCCAGTATCAAAAACGGGGTGGGCATCCAATAAGGTCTGAACACATCTGAAAACTGACCTATGTTAACACTAATACTGGGAGGAGGAATTCTAAAGTTCTAATCATAGTTTTTTTCTTTTTTGTATTTTTTCCCCTGGAATTCATGACTTTTACCTCTGCTATCTATATTGGTCAGTTCAATAGGTTATGCTCCCCAAGCCCATGTCATCTCTGGGAAAGAAAAGAGGAAAGGAGAGTGGGAAAAGAAAGGACCACCACCCTCACTCGGCACAGTCAGCTACTAACTTAATCCGAAGTACCAGCAGTCCACACTCCAGTACATTCACCTCCCCACACCACTCCAGTCACCCCCTCATCACTGCATGTCTCAATTCTCTGTCTGCACAATGAAGACATCATACACCTACATCAAAAAGATGGTGCCTACCATATAATAAACAAATGTCGGTCCTGTTACATTGCCACCCCACTCCTCTGAGAAAATATCTCATCATGTAACTCTAGTGAAGCTGAAATTTGTTATGTAGACCAGGCTTGCTTCTGCCTCCCAAAGCATGAGCCACATCCCTGTCTCATCTTTAGTCTCTTGCTCTGAATGTATCTCTTATTGATACACTGATTTTTAAAAAATGCTATCTTCACTATATTTCTCTCAAGAACGGATACTCTCTGTATTGTCTGTAAGTTAAAAACCAAATGCGGCTCTCATAATCACAATCTCTCACCTCCAATTTTCTCACTCACTATTAACTGACAAACCCTCAGCAACACTAGCCGTCTACCAGAACCCTTCCTAAAGCTGTCTCCTGTAGAATATACTCTTCCTTCTGCATCTCCAAACTTAGCCACTACTCAAAGCCTCCTAAGACCACATTTTATCCCCTGGATTCCCACTGTATCTACTTAGTTCTATAAACAATGACCTACCAACTGTGAGCATCAGACTTGATTAAGCCTGTTATGGTAAAAAAGACCCACAGAATTCCAAGAATCTTTTTTTTTAAATTTAATTCATTCTTATTTATGTATTTCTCTGTGTGTATGTGCACTGTATGAGGATGCCTGCAGAGGCCAGAAGAAGGCATTAGACCCCCAAGGCCTAGAATAATAGGCAGTTGTGAGCCACCCACAACTGAACCCTAGAAGAGCAACGAGAGCTCTTAATCACTGAGCCACTCTCCAGCTCCTCCATGAAACCACACACAGAGCATGTTCAATATGTCTTTTGTTTGTTAGTTAGTTATTTGAGACAGGGTTTTCTCTGTGTCACAGCTCTGACTGTTGTGGAACTCACTCTTTATTCTAGGCTGGCCTCGAATTTACAGAGATTCGCCAGCCTCTGCTTCTCGAGTACTGGAATTAAAGGCGTGTGCCACCACTGCCTAGAGTTTAACATGTCTTTAGACTAAATGTTATCAAAATATTTCTGTCTAATCTCTGACATGAAGCAACTTGCAGGAGGAAAGGTTTGCTTTGGCTCAGAGATGGAGGGGATACAGGGACAGTGACAGGAACAGGAGCTGCTCTTCACACTGCACACACCACCAGGAAAGAGCAATGAATGCTAGTGCTCAGTAAGCTTTCTCTCTCTCTCTCT
>JAQHUG010000145.1:1759222-1779526 GCA_028555095.1 Dicrostonyx torquatus | reverse complement strand
TCAGTAGCTTTCTACCAAAAAAAAAAAAAGTGCTAGTCGGGTGGTGATAGCACAGGCCTTTAATCCTAGCACTTGGGAGGCAGAGACTGGTGGATCTCTGTGAGTTTAAGGCCAGCCTGGTCTGCAGAGTGAGAGCTCCAGGAAAAACAGGGCTACACAAAGAAACCCTGTCTAGAAGAAGAAGAGGAGAGGAGGAGGAGGAAGAAAGAAAGAAAGAAAGAAAGAAAGAAAGAAAGAAAGAAGAAATACTCTTACTATAGCGAATATGTGGGGATGAAGGACACTTGCAGCCTCTCCTAATATCCAGTGCAATGATAAATGTTTCTCAAAGAATGTACCTCTAGAGCAATTTGCTTGTGCACATATGCCAGCAGTACAGGGGATCCACAGGTAGCCAGCCGATTGTGGGTAAAGAGGAAAGTGAGAGACCCTGTCTCAAAACTAAAGTGGGAAGTGATGGAGGAAGACGCGGATGTCGGATGCTCTTATTGTTGAGCTGCCTGTGCTCACACACACATAATCACATCATTTCTCACTGTAACACTTCACGGAACGTCTTACCTGTGAATAGTCACTTTCATTGGCAGTTAAGCCAGGTGTCTGTCACCCCCCCCCCCAGGAAAATATTAAAGGAGACAGAAAGAGGCAGACTAAAAGGTTCTTCATAAGTAAGAGAAAAAGGAATGGTCAGTCTGAATCCCAGGTCCTGAGCCCTGGATCATCAGGTCTGAAGCTTGTATGGGGTGGTGGAATGTGTGTAAATCCAAGGAATGCCTGGCAACATAACCTTAACCATGCAGAAGTTAGGTTTTTGTCCTTTCTTATTTCAAAAAGGTTTATTATATATACAGTGTTCTGGCTGCCTGTATCCATGCAGGCCAGAAGAGGGCGCCAGATCTCATTCTAAGTGGTTGTGGTTGCTGGGAGTTGAACTCAGATACGAGTACCTGAGTTCTTAACCTCTGAGCCATCTCTCCAGCCCCTCACCCTTACTTTCTTATAGGCTAAAACCTACCAACTTGGAGATGAAGAAAATAGGCTAGTGGTAAAAGGCACCAGCAACCAATTCTGACAATCTGAGTTTGATCCCCAGGACCCACATGGTTGAAGGAGAGAACCGAGTCCTGCACATTTTCCTCTGCTCGCCACACACACTGCCTGGCCACTCTTGACACAGCCTAGAGTCACCAGGGAAGAGGAACCTCCACTGAAGGATTGCCTACATAAGACTGGCCTGTAGGCATGTCTGTAGAATATTGTCTGATTGCCAATTCATGTAGGCAGGCCCAACTTCCTTAGTCTCGTGGTCCTCTGCTGTGTACGAGAGCTAGCTAAGCATGAGCTGGTGAGTGAGCAAGCCAGCAATTCCTCCACGTTTCTGCATCTAGTTCCTGCTTACGTTTCTGCCCTGACTTCTCTCAGCGGAGACTATGACCTGAAGCATAAGTTAGATAACTCTTTCCTTCCCGAGTTGCTTTGATCAGAGCGTTTTATCACTACAACAACGAGACTATGTCCCATGGCATTTGTGTCCACACATAAGCAAAATAAATAAAATATAATTTAAATTAAAAAACTGAAACCTACCAGCCTTTCTCAGCAACAAGCCAGGCAGGCTGAAGCACCCTGCACTGTGGTTCAGATGCACTGGACTGGATGCGCCTCTGCCCCCAGAGAAGCCATTAGGAAGAATCCCTAGTTTGGATTCTTTTTTTTAAAAGCCTATAATTGGGCTGGAGAGATGGCTCAGTGGTTAAGAGCATTGACTGCTCTTCCAGAGGTCCTGAGTTCATTCCCAGCAACCATATGGTGGCTCACAACCACCTATAATAAGATCTGGTGCCAACTTCTATCTGCAGGGACACATGCAGGCAGAACATTGTATACATAATAAATGAATAAATCTTTAAAAAGCCTATAATTACGCAAATTGCAGGACTTTCTGACTACATGTAAGCTAGAAAGTTTTATTTCCTTTCTTCCTTTATTTATTTTTTGTTGTTTTGTTTTGAGACAGGATTTCCCTGTGTAGCCCTGGCTGTCCTGGAACTCACTCTGTAGATTGAGGTGTCCTCGAACTCAGAGATTCACCTGCCTCTACCTCCCAAGTGCTGGGATTAAAAGTGTGCACCACCACACCCTGCAAAAATTTTACTTTCAAATAGCTTCCAGAAAGTATATTACTGTTTCAATAACTTTTGATAAAGGCACACAGTAAAAGGGGATGGGGAATGTTTCTGAAACGTAACCAGAAGGAACACCTCAAACTTTGCATGGTTTTAACAGAAGCAGAGAATGGACACCTGGGCAGAGAGTGGGAAGATAGAGAGACCGCCTTTTAGAAGTAATTTTTAAACCTGGTGGTTTCTGTCTGTTTTTTTTTTAAAGCCTGGTGTAGGTAGTCATCTGTAATCCCATCATGAGGAAGGCAGAGGAAGGAAGACACACTACTAGTTCAAGGCCAGCCTGCTCTACAAAGTGAGTTCTAGACAAATCAGAACTGTATCATGAGACTCGGTATCAAAAATCAAACAAGAATTATCTATAATTAGTTGATGGTAACATGTGCATATATACATAGTCTTTAAAATAAATGAAACTCGGGCTGGAGAGATGGCTCAGTGATTAAGCGCACTGGCTGCTCCCAGAGGACACAGGTTCAATTCCTAGTACCCAACTAGCAGCTCACAACTGTCTGTAACTCCAGTTGCAGGGGATCTGACATATTCACACCAAGAAATAAAGTAAATTTTATAAATAAATTTATAATAATTTTATAAATAAATTAGAATAATTTTATAAAATAAATTTAAATACATTTTTAAAAAAGAAATGAAACTGATATTTGCTACAACTTGGGTGTTTTTGGTAAGGCTGGGGTATAGTTCATTGAGTACTTTCCTAGCATGCATAGTGCCCTGGAGTTTGATCCCCAGCACTGTATAGAGAGTTAGGGAGAGTTAAGAAAAAAGAAGTGCTAAGCAGGTAAGCAGGACCCCAAAAGCCAAATATACAATTCTCTCTATATGAGGTACCTAGAATAGTCAAGGTCATAGAAGGGACAGTGGTTAACAAGAATAGGGAGGCAGAAATAAAGAGTCATAATTTAATGGGCACAGTTTTTTCTAGAAGAAAAGTTCTAGAGATAGTCGATGGTCATGGCAATCCAATAACATGAATGTTCTTAATGCCACTGACACATACGTTTAATAATTGTTAGGCAGGTAAATTCCATCTTATGTGCAGTTTAAAGTTAAGAAAGGAAAGTGATCGAAATGTGAGTCTTTTGAGGATCAGTACTCATATGTACTACCACGTCACAGAGACTCTAGACTGATACATGGAGAGAGAGAAAAAAACAAGAGCTAATGAGCATTCTAATCACACAGAGATTGATGTGTGTCTTGGAGACACTTGTGCTGGTTTTGACGATGCTGGTATCAAACCCAGGACTCTGTGCACAAGCATGTCCTCTATCACCAAGCTACATGCCTAGCCCTGACTTGAAGTGAGAAACTACAGCAGTTCATATTGTCACTTTTAATTTTTAAAGTGTTTTCTAAATAAAGCAAACAGAAGTTTGTCAGTGTCCTGGCTAGTTTTTTGTCAGCTTGACAGAAGCTAGGACTGTCTGGAAAGAGGAAAACTCAACTGAGAAAATGCATCCATCAGGCTGACCTGTTGGGGAGTCTGTGGAGCACTTTTTGACTAATGACTGATGCAGAAGGGCCCGGTCCACTCTGAGCAGTGCTATCTATCCCTGAGAGTTCTTAAACATTTTAGTACTTTTTGGACATTTTTCCAAAGAAAGGAAAGGGGCTCCTTAACTGAATGCTGCCATAATTATTTTATGTGTATAGCGCAAGATCTAAACTGTGTTACAATAAAGCATGTTACTTTTCCAAGTATGGTCTAGAAAATAGTTTCTAGAAGTTGATTGCTCAATAAATATTAGAGAAATAGAGTTCTTTGTTAATAACAGGATTTCTTGATATTAGACATTCCTGGGCAAAATGCATAAAATATGTGGGGAATTTTAAAAAGTGATTTCAAATCAATTGAAGTCTCTTTGCTCTTCTTAAATATTATGTTCTGTAAACCCATCTGTCCACATTTATCTCTAGCAGCTACAATTTGTTATTTACATAAAAAGACATTTTAGATTTGGCTGCTTCCTTATATGAGATTTTTTTACCTCAATCATTTTGTAGGAATATTTAAAAATAATCACTTTAATGCAAGAATATTGGGAGTTTTATCTAGCTTTGATTCTCGCAAGTGTCTCCAGAAATAGTAGTTGGCAGTCCTGGCTGATGACTGAGCATGGCGGGAGAACTCTTATACGCCGGGGGCTCCATGCTTTTGAGGCTGCTGATTGAGGACAAGTAACCAATGTACATGCTGCCCAGTGCTTTGCTCTGCCTGTCATAGGAGTCAGGCTTGGATCATAGCTTGGATCATAGGCTGCAGCCTCTTGCATTTTCTGTTCTCTTCCCTTTTATCTTGTACAGATATTTTTTTCAATATACATGTCTTAGAACTTGCAAACTGAAATGAGTTCTCAAAATTTAACCCCAGCCCTCAATAACTCAGAATGTGACTATATTTGGATATACATAGGGCTTTTAAAATGGCCTTCCAAGGAGCCAGTTAGGGTGGCCCCTCTACACTCTGACTGACATCCTCAGAAAGAGAGGGAATTGGACACACACAGAGTCACCAGGAAGAGATGCTCGCAGAAGAGAATGGCTGTGTGAGCATACACAGAGAAGATGGCTATCTGCAAACCTCAGAAGAAACCAAACCCATCATCCCCTTGACCTTGAACATCTAGCCTCCACAATAGATTTCTGATGTCCAAGCCCCCTGCCCTGTACTATTTTGTTTTGGCAGCTTTTGGAAGTTAGCACACATGTCAGATTCCAATTGGATATTTGCTCATTGGTGCACCCAGACTAACACCAGTGGTAGAAGACATCCAGGAAAACACGAAAGTTTAGTGCCTTTCACTCCTGCTCACCGAAGAGGATGCCATGCTAAGTAGTATAGGAAGATGAGTGGTTCCCAGCACAAGGTAGCAACCCACTTGCTAAAGGCTTTACCACTGTTGACCTGAGAAAGACTAGCAGAGGGAAAGCCCTTGCAAGTATAATTTCAGGAATCTCAGATCCATTGGAAGATAATACTTATAAGGACAGCATAGTTGTCTGGTTACTGCTAACCAGAGTCCAAAGAAGGCTAATGGAAAAGCCAGAGTCTCCTTTGGTGAATGACCACATTTGAAAGACTGAGGATCTCTTCTACCAAGAGATTTTATCCTTGTAACTGAAGAACTGACACAGATGAGCCACAGACTCAGGACTTGATAGTCACAGAGCTACAGAGTTAGACCCCTATTTGGAAAAAAAACAAACAAACAAACAATAGACACTGAAACAATGGATGGGACATCTAGGTGGGCATCCTTAAGGATACTTGCGCTGCAGGTCTTGTGTACTTTCTAAGGTGGCAGAGATTGTCTAACCCTCTACAATAGCATAATAAGAGGGACTACAGAGTCGCTCTCCCACGAAAAGCCACAGAGTTTCTCTACCTCCTCTTCTGGCTGCCAGAATTTACTCCAAGCAAAACCCAGCTGGAACCTGATAAAGGAGATTTTATATCACAAAGCTAAATGAGTTAACTAATGTGCAGAAAACAAAGGACTATTATAATATTTAATTTGGAGATCTGATCAAAGAGGCTGGGATATAAAACTAGACAAGAGTCACTGACTTGGGGGCACTTCTTCAGACAGAGGGTTTAATACCCTAAAAAGGACCAGGGACTGAAAGTCACTGCTGGGTTGTCACAGAAGCCTGGAGAAATTATGGCCAATGCTGAACAAAGTAGAGATGTTTTTGAGTTGCCCCAATACCTCACAGAGGAATAAACAGCCATGTAGGAAAATTTGCTGTACACAAATTTATATGAAATCAGATCATTGTTTCATAGAAGAGTCCAAAAGTAACACCCTTACCCAGGCCACTAAAAATGCCCAGGTAATAGGGGCAACAGTATCATTAAGGTCTCTGCTGAATGGGACTGTCGACTGGAGAGTCCCTGACAGAGCTGGGACTCATTCATATTTGTGGGAATGATATCACTCCACTGTTCATATAATGGAGGCCAGATGGTGCTAATTAGGCACCAGATCCTATGCGGTCCAATTACCATAAAGACCAGCAAGATCTGGCAAGAGAAACAGTGGAAATGTCCAAGTGATCCTGGGGTTTGTTAGAGTCTGTCTCCCCCACTTTGGCCATAGTTTCCAGTAGAGCTTTATATTAAAAGTATCGGGGGTGTGAAAAGATGCACGTTGGAACTTGTGGAGCCTACGTTTGTGTTAATTTGACTGGGCTATTGGGTTCCCAGGTTCTTTGATTAAAGACTATTCTAGGTGAGTCTGTGAGGGTGTTTCTGAGTAAGATAACATTGGAGTTGGCAGACTCAGTAAAGCACTTTGCCTTTCCTCTGTCCTGAGCCTCAGCCCATCAGTGGAAACCCTGAATAGAACAAAAAGATTGATAAGAGGGAGCGCCTTCCTGGCTGCTTAAGGGGAGACATTGTCTTTTCAGGCCTTTAGGCAGGAACTGAAACACCAACTTGAGGGATAATCCTTTTGTACACTGTAATGTTGAGTCTCTGCCTAAGGCACCTTCTGATTGGCTAAATAAAGAGCTGAATGGCAGGAGAGAATAGGCAGGACTTCCAGGCAGAGAGAAACTCAGGGTTAGAATCTAGGTACACCAGAGACGCCAATGAGATGCAGAGCAAGTAGAACGTGTGATGCAGAGAAGTAACCAAGCTCCATGGCAGAATTAACCTGATAGAAGCAGGTTAATCTGGGCTATAAGAGCTGGTTGGGGGAAAGCCTAAAGGCCAAGCTTTCATATTAATATTGTCTTTGTGTCATTATTTGGTGGCAATCCAAAAATAATCCAACAAGAAAGCTAGCTCATGAGTTCTTTTTAGTTCTCAGGATTTCCAGCCTTCAAACTCAGACTTAAGTCATTGGCCCTCCTGGTTCTTGTTAATTTACACTGGAATCAATTATACATGGCTTCTCCTGGGTCTCCATCTTGTTGACTACAGATCTGAGGATTGGTCAGCCTCCATAGTCACACAAGGCAATTATTTTTGCAATTTCCATCCCTCTCCTTTCACTTTCCCTCTTGAGGGACTAGGACTAGATACAAAGACAAAGGAAAGAGGCTCTAAGAAGATTAATGTATGCTTCACTTAACATTTAAGATGGCTAACTTTTGGGTTAACCCTTCTTTTTCAGACATTTGTTACAGTAATGAAGACTTAGTAAAATTGGAGACCAACTCTGGGTCCTAATATGGCACTATTACTCAAGGCAATCACTTGAATAATATAGTAATATTAGTCACAGGTTGACTACATTGGATTGCCTTTATTCTGGAGGGGATAGTGGTCCCTTTTCACAGTGGGTATCACCTGTTCTGGGTATTGGTTTTCTTTTCCTACCCACAAATCTTCAGGTAGGACTGTTACCGTAACTCCCACTGTCGGGGAGCATATGGTATTCCCATCCCACAAGCATAGAACACTGTGAGCAGTGCTTTAGGGTAAAGAGCTGAGGTGCACGAGTCGCCCATGGAATGCACTGGCCATACCATACCATGCAAGAAAGAGTCTCACCTTGCAGAGAGCTACAGGGATTTTCTTTTCTTTTCTTTTTCTTTTTTTTTCTTTCTTTTTTTTTTTTTTTGGTTTTTTGAGACAGGGTTTCTCTGTGGCTTTGGAGCCTGCGCTGGAACTAGCTTTTGTAGACCAGGCTGGTCTCTAACCCACAAAGATCCACCTGTCTCTGCCTCCCGAGTGCTGGAATTAAAGGCGTGCTCCACCACCGCCCGGCTAGAGGGATTTTCTTATTGCGAGAGTGAAGGGCTGTTCAAAGGCAACTCTGGAGGAGAATCAGGATGTGGAATGCATGTTATGACCCAAGTGAGAAAGGGAGACACGCTCGCTAACAAAGGACTGGATACTGGAACAGCCCCAGTTACCTTTCCTTCCAGAGACCCACTGTTTCTAATATCCCAAATCTGGGCTTGGCAGAGCTAGTCCTCAATGGAACCACATTCTAATGAGCAAACACAGCAAGTGCTCAGTTGATCTACAAGCAGTGACTGCTTCAGGGGCACTCTAGACTCCTGAAGTCAAGTGGCTAGTTAGTAAAAAAAGGTGTCACTGTCACGACAGAGGACACAGACCTACTTAAAGCCCAGGTGATACGTTTAGGTGTCCCCTATTATTCTCACGGCCTATTGTAACTGTGTGAGCACGTGGAACAAATATGACCAGAGAAGATCTGAACTGTTCCATAGTTCACCGAGACCGGCCAAGGTGGTGCTAAGCGTTGGGGAATTAGAGTGGGTCATGGAGGAGAGAAAAACACTATCAACTGTGTCCAACTGTGTCGTCTGAGATCAACTGTTAAGAGTCGATACCACTAACTTTGCTCTAGAAGTTTCCCTTTAGGAGGAGAAATGTATGGAAACTTGGAAAGGCTTCTCAAAACCTGCCTGAGAGAGTAGATCTGTGGGTAGTGACTGTGATGCATATGAAAATAATCCATTCATATCGTCTATTGAGGGGTCACAGGTAATTGGTTAACCTGGACGCTGACTTTCAGAATCCATCAGTGTGTTTGCAACTGAGACCATGCTTCCTATTGCGCTATTCCTAGCCAAGGACTGAACATGAGCTTACTAAAGCAGGCTCATTCCTGCAAGACTTAGGACTCAACTAGGGTTCTGATTTGGTTAGGAACTACACATAAGATTTAGATTTCAGAGGGGTATTTGAAGAAAGTAATAGCAATTTTTCAATTTTAGTGTATTATTTTATTATTTCTTTGAGACTTTCCTAAAGTGTATTTTTTTTTTTTTTTTGTTTTTCGGGACAGGGTTTCTCTGTGGCTTTGGAGCCTGTCCTGGAACTAGCTCTAGTAGACCAGGCTGGTCTCGAACTCACAGAGATCCGCCTGCCTCTGCCTCCCGAGTGCTGGGATTAAAGGCATGCGCCGCCACCACCTGGCCTTAAAGTGTATTTTGATCATAACTCACCCCTAGTACTCCTCCAACTCCTCCCAGGTCCACAAACACCCCCCTTTCCCCACTCTCTCAACTGCATGTCTTTTTTCTTTCTTTTAATAACCTATGTAATCCAATTTGTGGTACTTATACACTCGCAGGTGTGAGTGGATCTATTGAAGCACGGTCAACCTACCAGAGGCCACACCCTTTGAGAAAACTGACTCTCCTTACCCCGGAAGCATCATCTGTCAGTAACTCCCAGAGTTTGACCCTCAGACCCTGCGGTGGGAAAATTGTTCTCTGACCTTCACACAAGCTCTGTAGCATGTGCCCACACATAGACACACACAGCAATAATGCTAAATGAAAATTTTAAAATAAAAGAAAATCAGAAGCCAATGAAACAAAAACACATAAGCATTATATTTACTTATTAAATATGTGAGATAAAAAACCAACAAAACTTAATAATCTTATAAGGTAATAAGTAATAAGAATATACTGTCAAGACTAGTTGAGAAAAAAATAAGAAAATTACTAATATTAACAATAAACAAAGTGACATCACTATAGGTCCTATATACATTAAAATATAAGAGGATATTATATACAATTCTGTGCCAATTTGACAAGTCACATAAAATTGGAAATGTATTACAAAACAAACTTATCAGGACTGACACCAGAATAAACAGAAAATTTTATATTCTAAAGGAGTTGAATTCATAATTTAAACCACCATACAAAGAAAGCTCCAGATGGCTTCACCGATGAATTCTTTCCAATGTATACACCGCTTTTAGAAAGGCATAAAAGATGTGTTCACACTTTCTAATGTTTATACTTTACTCTATCTGTGGCTTCCCATCTCCCATCCCCTTCCACCATTTATTGAGCACATCTATGTCAGGGCATAGTGTCAAGACTTCGGTTACAATGGTGAATAAAAGGGGTCTTTTGAGGGGGCCGTGGGGGAGGAGCGTGGATGTTGTTTGAAGAAGCAATGAAGTAAGTGCTAATAGAGCTATGTATGAAGTACTCCGACAGATGGAGATGAGATCCAGGGAAGGGAAGGCTCTCCAGGCTGGAGGAGGGACAGGATGGACAACAATATGTCTTGTGATCTGGAAAGTAGATGTTTCTTTTCAATTTTTTTTTGTCCTCAATCGTTGCCCCTTATTCCCTAGCCCTTAAAAACAGACAAATACACAACTTTCCTCAGAATTCTGCCCTTGGTTTCCATGTTTTATACATTCTCTCTACATGATTTAACTCATTCTCACGCTTGTCTCTGTCATATGCAAGTTAAGTATCCCAAAACCTGTGTCTCCAAACTCAGCTTCTCTGTAGGGCTCTTGACCTAAAGATGCACATATCCACAGACTCATCTGCTTGAGGACCTGGACTCTACACCCTAAAATCACCAGTATTTCCTCCCTTGACGCCTGTGACCTTGTTGGTACACTATTTCTCTGCTTCCCTCCATATAGTGAAATGCTTCCTTTCCTTCCTTTCTGCTGTACCCTACTCAGTTACAATGAGGCATTCACCCCATTACTCTTCTGAAATTGTTCTCATCCATGTCACAAATTGTCACCATGCTGCCTAAGCCAGTTCTCACTTACTTGACAAACAGCAGCTGCCTGCTGACCACCTCTTTCCTGAAAGATATCCTTGCCTTCCATTGACATTCTTCTCCCCTTACTAGCACTCCTTCCCAAACTCTTCACGAGATCCCCATTTTCCTTTTAAGAATTTGCACCGGATCGTGGTGGCATATTCCAACACTTGGGAGGCAGAGGCAAGCAGATCTCTGTTAGTTCGAGGCCAGCCTGGACAGCCAGGGCTACACAATGAAACCCTGTCTTGGGGAGGGGGTAAGGGGACATGGAATAATCTAGTCCTCCACTCTTGAGCTAATACCTATGTTTTAAGATTTATTTATTCGTATCCATGTGTGTGAGGATTTTGCCTACAATGTGTGTATGTGCACCACACACTTGCTTGGTACCTGTGGAGGTCATCAAGAGAGACCATCAAGAAGAGAACATCAGATCCCCTGGAACTGAGTTATTGATGATTGTGAGCCACCAGTTGGATTCTGGGACCTAAAACTGGATTCTCTGGAGAAGCACCCATCTCTCCAGCCCCAGTACTTAATTTTTACACTCATTTCTTAGAAAAAAAATGTCATTTATAGGTGATTCAGAGCTGGTGCGGTAGTTATGAGCACACACTGCTCTTGCAGAGTGCCTGAGTCTGGTTCCAGCACCCATATCCAGAGGTTTATAATGTCCTACAACTCCAGCTCCAGGGACTACACTGTCTTCTTCTTGACTCCTGGGTCACCTGCACCTATATCTACATAGCTAAACACAAATATATACATCTACACATAATTAGCAATAGCAATAAACAAGGAGTGGTGGTGCACGCCCCAGCATGTGGAAGGCAGAAACAGGTAGATCTCTGTGAGTTCAAGGCCAGCCTGACATACAGAGAAAGTGACTAGCTAGGGATACACATCAAGACACTCTCAAAAATAAATACAAATAAGATAGCTGTGGTGGCACATAACTTTAATCCCAGTACTTAAGAGGTGGAGAGGCAGGTGGGTTTCTATATGAGGCAAGCTTGACTACATAGTGATCTTCAGTTTATTCAGGACTGCACAGTGAGACCCTGCCTAAAAGAGAATCTTTTAGATGTCACTGATTCTAAATATGTGTGTCTCCAACCTCAGCCTTTCCCTGATACTCCACCCATCTAGTCACTGTACATGGATGTCCCGATTATGCCAAACTAAAGATATCCAGGAGCACTTGTTACTTTTGCAGAGGAAGCACACCCAGCACCAACACTGGGTGGCTCAGAGTTTCCTGTGACTCTGCTCCAGAGGATCCAGTGTTCTTTGCTCTCCCAGGAAGCAGAGGTAGATGGATGCTGTTGCTCATGTGGCTGCCTTAGCTGCCCGCATGCAGGTATATACACATGCACACCCCCACAAAAATATATAAAGAATATAGTCTTAAACTCTGAGCTTCGATTTCCTGCTGCTCAACCCTTATTCTCTTGCTTTTCCCTGTTTCAAGAATGGTGATGGTCACTATTCACTGTCAAGTTGCCCGGCCAGGAGCTACCCCCTGGGATGTCTATGAGGGTGTCTCCACAATGCTTTGAGGAGTAGGTAAGACTCCTGGGCTGCTGTCCTTGACTGGAGAATAAAAAGGAGGGAGCCAGCTGAGTGACAGCATTTATCTGTCTTTACTTCCTGACCACGGACACAGTGTGACCAGCCACCTCATGCTACCGAAACCAAGCTACAGCCACTCTTGCCTCCTTATCTTTTCTGCCATGATGAACAGCACCCCCAAATGGCACACTAATCTAAATACTTCCTCTCTTAAGTTGCTTTTGTTGGGCATTATGTCATAGCAGTGAGAAATACAATACAGTAATGGTTTTGCCATTCATCTTGTTACTCAGTCCTGAATTTTTGGGGAACTCCCAGTTCTTTCATTTTCATGATATCTCCATTGACTCCTTTAGTACATTTTACCAGCCCTGCCTTCTACTTCAAAACTTATTAATGAATTCACACTACCTTGACTATGAGTCTCACCTGAGTCATCATCTTTGAATTAGATTCCTTATTTTAAAAAAAAAAATGTGTGTGCACATGTGTGTGAAGCCAGATTGTCTTCAATTTCTCTCCACGTTTTTTTAGACAACATCTCACTGAACCTGAAGCTTGCCTTTTTGGTTTGTTTGTTTATTGTTTTGTTTTGGGGTTTTTTGGCCTTTTGAGACAGGGTTTCTCTGTAGCATTGGAGTCTGTCCTTGTACTAGCTGGAACTAGGCTGGCCTTGAACAGAGATCCGCCGGCCTCTGCCTCCTTAGTGCTGGCATTAAAGGTGTGTGCCACCACCGCCCAGCAAAGCTCACCATTTCTTTTGGACTGGCTAGCCAGAGGACACTCTGGGTTTTCCTGTCTCTTGCTGGGCCTCAGGTCTGGGGTTTCAGTCTTGAATCACAGTGCCTGTCTTATACATGGGCTCTAGGAGTCTAACGTCTTTGTGCTTTTACAGAAGGCTGTTTATCCCACTGAGCTAGCCTCCAGCTCCCATGTCCCTTCCTCCTTCCTGGCCACTGCTTCTACTCTTCGTCCAGTACAGTCTGCAGTACATAAGGAGGTGTCATTCCTCTGTTGAAAATTTTCTAATAAGCTGGGCGGTGGTGGCACATGCCACCCACTCAGGAGGCAGAGGCAAGCAGATTTCTGTGAGTTCAAGCCCAGCCTGGTCTACAAGAGCTAGTTCCAGGACAGGCTCCAAAAGCTACAGAGAAACTTTGTCTCAAAAAACCAAAAAAGAAAGAAAGAAAATATTTTTCTAATGATTCGCATCTCACTTTGTCTTGGGGCTGCTGTGATAAAACATCAAGACGGAAAGCAGCCTGGGGAGGAAAGGCTTCGTCTCAGCTCACAGTTGTAGTCTATCAGATAGGGAAGCAAGGCAAGAACTAAGGCAGAAGCAATGCTGCTTCCTGGCTTGTTCCTAAGCTGTGCTCAGCCTGTTCTCTTTCCACCCAGGACTGCCTGCACGGGCAGATCACTGTACTTGGTATGGGCTCTCCTAATCAATCGTTACTGTTTTCTCCGTTGAAGTTCACTCTTGTTAGATGATCCAAGACTATATCAATTTTTTTAAAAGCCAACAAACAAACAAAGCTAACCAGCTCACACTTCAAGGTTCTTCCCATGACATCAGGGCCCTCATGACCCAGCCTCTTGCTATGTTGTGACCCTCTCTCCTCCTAGTCTCCCTTTCTTTTCTCAGGGCTTCAGTTCCCATAGCTTCATTGTTTCTGAGCCACAGGAGAGGCTCATTGCTGACAGAAGGATGTGCACATGGCTCACCTCATTCTGCTTTCAACTGAAATGCCACTTTTTGGGGAGCCAGTCTATCTAAATATCCATGCCATTTGCTCTTCTTTTACTTTGCTCTCTGTATTTTGTTTTGTTGAGACAAGGTTTTATGTAGCCCAGAGTGGCCTAGAGCTTGCCAAGTAGCCCAGTCTGGCTTTGAACTCATAAGCCTCCTGCCTTGCATCCCAGCATGTTCTGCTCTGTTTTTCCAAGTTTATAATAATGTAGGCATTATCTCATCTGTGCATTTACTTATTAAATGTATGATTTGACTACTAGAATTGAGCTGTACATTAACCAAATTCTGCTTAGTTTACCTTTCAAAACAGTTGTTATCTTCTCTTCATCCCCACAATCTCCACTCAAGTCAATTGTGATCACTTGCTTGGACTGCTTTGATATTCTTCCTCCCCAGCACCCACGACCACAGTGTGATAGCATTCTGGTTGATGTCTCTTTATATCTATTCTCTACTTAAAACCACTTGGTTTTAAGGGGCCCTGTCTCTGTATTATAGACAAAATAAAGTCTTTTCACCACATGCAAACCATTTCCAACCACATAGCCCACCACAGCATCCCTCTATTCTCCCAGGACTGCCCAAGGCTTGGATCACTTGTGTTCCTGCCTCTGTCCTGGAACGTGCTCCGGCTTCTACTTTGGTTTCCTTTCCTGGCTCACAGAGGGATGAATTTGTCCTCCTCTGGTGATGCTTCTGTTGTCTTTTCATACTGTACTTAATTGCTTTTCTTCAGGGGAGAAGTTGCAAATACATGACTTCCTGAAGAGGAGATGGCTGGGTCTTAGTCACAGAGCAGCTCTCGCCACATAGGAAGCGGAGATGGAAATATGGTGCAGAGTGTTCAGAGAGTAAGGAGTTGTGCACGTGGATGCCATGAGGCACATGTGCACAAAAGCTTGACACGCTGGGGAAGTAGAGAATCCAGTGTCACTGCAGCTTCGCAAACACGGGAAAATGACAGGAGGTGACTGGACAGACCTGGGTGAAATCACAGGAGTCTGGTTAGGATATTCTAGTTAAGATAATATCAAGGTAAAAATTCCTTTAAAATGTCATTAGTAGATAGCAGCGAGTCATGAGCAGGGATAGAGCAATGGCTCCAAGGTTAAGTGCACTGGGTTGGGCTTCCAGCACATCTGAGGACTCACAACCATTTGAAACCCCAATTCTAGGGAGCCTAATGCCCTCTTCTGGCCTGCATGGTCACCAGGCATGCAGGATGCACACATGCAGGCAAAACGCCCACACATATTTTCTTTACTGTCATGGGTTTGGTGCGGTGGTGTACATCTGTAATCCCTACGCTCAGGAACTAAAAGCAAGAGGATCAGGGGTTCAAGCCTATCCAACCGAGCCACAGGAGACCTCAAACAAACAAAACAAGCAGATGGTCATGATGAGCTGCTTTCGGTGACTCACATCTGGAAATCTTAACAGGTGGGAGGCTGAGACGAGAGAATTGCTGGGAGTTTGAAGCATGTTTTACATGGCAAGTTCTAGGCCAGCCAGGCAAGTCCCTCTAACACGATTAATAATTGGTTTTAGTAATAAAAACCCAGAGTCAGATATGGAGGCGGGGTAGTAAAAGCTGAAAGATCAGAGAAACAGAGCAGCCAGCCGCTAGTGCTAGCTCTTGCCTCTACGAAATCTTCAGACTGAATGAGGTATCCTGCCTCTACAAGTCCTTAGACTGGATGTCCTGAGATCCTGTCTTCTCCCGCCTTATATTCCTCTCTCAGCTCAGCCAGTGTCCCTTCCTGTCTCCACCTCCCTATTGTTGGAATTAAAGGTGTTAGTCACCAAGGCCTGGCTGTTTCTCTTAGAAGCTGGATCAATCTGGTGTAGCACAGAGTGACCTTGAACTCACAGAGCTCTGTCTGCCTCAGCCTCCCGAGTGCTGGGATTAAAGGTGTGTGCCACTACTGCCTGGCCTCTATGGCTAACTAGTGGCTCACTCCAAACTCTGATCCTTGGGCAAGCTTTATTTTTTTATAGCACAAACAAAATATCACAAGGCCCTGTCTCAAAACACACTGTACACAGGGCCGGCAAGGTGGCTCAGCTGATAAAGGCAGTTGCCAAGAAACCTGACCACCTGAATTTGGTGCCTGGAATTCATATGGTGGAAGGAGAGAATCAACTCCACAAAGTTGTTCTGTGACCTCCACACATACATCATAGCATATATCTCAGAAATAAATGTAAAATTAGAATACACCAAATCATAATAACTACTATATAAAAAAATGGATTAAAAGGATATAAGCCTGAATGGAGAGCCCAGAAGGGCATTACACCAGTAGGCCAAGTAAGCAGTAAAGGTAGGCTGGGCTTAGTTGGGGATGGTAGGAAGCAAATGGATTCAAGGTCATCTTACAGGTAAAAGATAAGACTGAGTGAGTGATGGTGAGGGAGATGCATTTGCACAACTGAATGACCCGGGGAACCACTTACTGAAATGGATTTGTCAGGGTGAGGCTCAAAAGAGGAACTAAGAGTTGAGACTTCAGGTGCTCAAACGTGAGACATGTAATTTAATAAAGAAGTATATCAAAAAGACATTGAACATAGGCATGCAGATTTCAAAAGAGATGTCTGTCCTGGGACGAGAGAGCAGGGTCTTTAAAGAGAGGAGTAGATCTGGTGCGGAGGGAAAAAGAACTAAACACTAGGTGCTGAAGATTGTCCGAAAACGGAGTGGTGGGGTGGTGGGAGGGAGGAAGATAATGGCACCAGGAAGAGAGCTGAGCTGATCGGATCAGTGACAAGAACCTCAAAAGGCAGAGATTTTACAAGGCAGGAAGCAGTGGGGAGGAACAGCCTAATTTCTCCCTTAACTATATTCTTGGTTTCAGAAAATGAGGCTTCAAAGAGTATCTTTGGGTTTTGCAGATTAAATAGACTAAAAAAAAAAAATCTACCCCTGCTTTCTCAAATAAAGTCGATCTCATGTAGGTTTAAACAAGGCAGGAAATCTGGCAGAGTGGAGTCAAAATGGTGAAAGCGTGACATAGGTAAGAAAGAAATACCAAGTCAGTGTTCAAGCTGGCCGGGTGGCAGCACTCAGAGACGGACGCAGGCGGATCTCAGAGTTCCAGGCCAGGCTGCTCTACAGAGCAAGCTCCAGGACAGCCAAGACAGGAAAAACTGAAAAAAAAATATGCATATGTATTTGTGTGAGTGGTTAGTGTCCAAGTGACTAAAGGTTAGACCAATACAGAGAATGAGTCCAATTAGCTGGCTGAGCTAATTGATTATTCCTACATAAGGATCCCGGTGAAAACCCTGAGCAGTGAGGCTTAAAGGAGTTTCCTGGCAGCAAGTGCACAGGGAATGTACTGCACCCCAGCACCCCAGCAAGGGAGCATGAACACTGCATTCAAGACCCTCCCAGAGCTCATGGTGTGTATCTCCTTTTCTGACCCTGGTTGATATCCTTTGTCATCTGTCATCACAAGTGCCATGCTTTGCTTAGTTCTGAGTATCATTCCTGAAGTTTACCAAACCTGACTCCCTCACAGGAACCTTGGGGTTCAGTAAACTAGCTGTCTTTCACATTTAGTTATCTAGGGTTTTTATTTATTGTTTTATGTGCATTTGTGTTTTGCCTGCACATTTGTCTGTGTGAAAGTGAAACTGGAACTGGAGTTACAGACAGTTGTGAGTTGCCATGTGGGTGCTGGGAACTGAACCCTGGTCCTCTGGAAGAGCAGTCAGTGCTCTTAACCGTTGAGCCATATCTCCAGCCCCATAGTTTTCTAGGATTTAAGAGACTGGTGTCACCCATAAGGCCCAAGGCTGGAGACAAGCCCTTGGCCATTGTAATTGGTTCTGAAGCCTGTGGCTCAAAATGGACCATTGGGGGGGGGGCACCTTACCCAGAACTTCATTTAAAGCTTTTCACTGGCATGCTAGGATCAGGGGTGAGCAGATGGTTTGGCATGCATACACAGGGGCCTAGGTTTGACCCCTAGCGTGTCAGGTAGGTGGCGTGCACTCCAGGGGGGACAACAGGGCTGCAGATATAATGCAGTGGTAGATTACTAGTTCTGGGTTCATCCCTCAACACTGGGGCAGGGCGGCATGTAATGATGTAAATCCAGACTAATGCAGGCCACCACAGGGAGAATAACCTGGGAAATAAGGCCAGCACAGAGAAAAGCCAAGCAGAAAGAGAAAGATAAAAATAGACGAGACCGAGAAACAGGCAGCGAGCCACGCAGAAAGGTGGAGAACTAGGATCTGATGGTGTGATTGGAGTCCTTAGAGACAGTCGTCATGAAACCTCTCCGGTTGTGTAGTTAGAGGAGGCAATCGGTTGCTTTCTTTGCTGAAGCTCATCTAAGAGTCTGAATTGATAGACTTTTGATGAATCCGCTTGGTTTTCTGGTTTAAAAAGATTTGGAGCGACAATAGAAGAAAGGTTTTGTGTGGAGAAATATGAATCAGCAGTAAGCTCACTGGTTTTTAAAATGTTAGATTCTGAACATTTAACTAAATGAAATGCAGTAAATTGCTATTTGGAGCTAACACCAAAAGTAGGCAAAAAGAAAGAAAGAAAGAAAAAACAAAGAAAGGAAGAAACAAAGAAAGGAAGAAACAAAGAGAGAGAAAGAAGAAAAAAAACAAAACAAAAACCCCCAAACCAAAGATCTCTCTGTCTCTGTCTCTGTCTCTGTCTATCTGTCTGTCTGTCTCTCTCTCTCTTGGCTTTTCAAGACAGGGTTTCTATTTGTAACCCTGGTTTCCCTGGAACTCACTCTGTAGCCCAGGCTGGTCTCAAACTCAGAGATCAGCCCACCTCTGCCTCCTAAGTGCTGGAATTAAAGACAAACTCTTTCTTTCAAAACAAGAAAGAAAAGAAAAAGAGGTTTGCTGTATGCTTTCTTGGTCATAACACCTTACACCACAATACCATACAGGGTAGGATAATTTTTTGTATTTATATTGTTTCGTGCGTACATGATGGGGTGTGCACACAGCACAGCGGTGTGTGGTGGTTGGAGGACAGCCTGTGCAGTCAGTTCTCTCCCTCCACACTTAGGTAGGTTGCAGGGATTGAACACAGGTCATTGGGCTTGCTCAGCAAGCGCTTTTCTGGCCCTCAGGATAATGTTTCTAACCCTAATAACATTTCCTATTTTTGCAACTGACCTCAACTCTCTCACACTTGATGCCACCTTTGGGTTCCTCCCTCACTAAGTAGCTGGGATGCTGTTAGTGATGCTTCCCTTTTAATTCTCTGTGACACTAAAGCACAGGACTTTATTCTGATATATTCTACATGTCCGGCATTTATGCTTTTTAAATTAAAAACTAAATATTACTTAACACATTTGAAAGCAAGCATTATGAACCTGGCATGGTGGTGCATGCCTATAACCCCTGCACTTGAGAGTGAAGACAGGAAGGAGGGTGGGAATGTAAGATGACACTCAGTGACATGAGGCCCTACCCCCAACCACACACAAAATCCAAAAATTAACAAAAACACACTTTAAAAAGTCAGTACAAAATACCATCTGGCCACTGCTAGTTCTGCTGCTTTCTGACCAGCTCCCTCTCCCTTCCTCGACCTCCCGTGGGAGGGATTTCAGGAGTACTGTCTCTGACCGAAATGATCTCTTGTGAGGCTAAGACAGGCGGGCACAACTACTGTCTGACTCTCCCCCATCCCCTGTGGGTAGATCTCTTACTTTGAAGCCTCCTTGAGCCTGGACCTTGCTGGCCTTTTTGCCAGGAGAGTGCAGTGGAGGAGGGTGAATTTGGAAGAAGTGAGGGATGGGTTCTTGTGAAAAGGAGGGCATGGAGGGGGGAGAGTGTGAGGGAAAAAAGCTGCTGGCTGTTGTGCAAAATGATGGCGTCATGGCAAAATACCCAAACCTCGGGGTTGAAAAATAGCACAGTGTATCAGAACGCTGACGTGTACAAACACTGCCTTGCAAGAATGACTACAGCCCTGACCTGCAGGCAGAGTGGCCTCTGACTCTTACTAATTTCACTTCAGGGATACATCTTCCCACCGAGAGATTCTGCTTCCTGTAGTATCCTTGGCCTCAACCTTGGCGGGCTCTGGCTCTTGCTTAGCTGGCTTTGCACTCACTCATGCTTAGCCTTGCAGACTCACAGCTGTCACTTGCTAGGTTTTAAGCATCAAGCTGTGCATTGTATTGTGGTATTTAAGCTCCACAATAGCCATTTGTGGTGGATGTGGATACTCTTATCAGCCCCATTCTTTTTTTTTTTTTTTT
>JAQHUG010000145.1:1689301-1740815 GCA_028555095.1 Dicrostonyx torquatus | reverse complement strand
AAAGAATAAGATTGGATGGAATCTCTTCTGTTTCCCATCCCTCGAAACTTGGTTAATTGGTGAAATCTTTACGGGCCTCATTTTCCCCATCTGAGGCTAAACTGTGTACGGTGGGTGCACTGGGAGGACTATGTGAGGTAATGTCTACAGGGCATGGAACATTCTTGACGATCACAGTGGGCAGATCCCATAAATGTGTGTTCCCTTCCCTCCTGCCTTCCCTAACTTTCGTCCTTACGTAGACTGTCCCACTAGAGTCACCCTTCAATGAGATTACTCAGCCACCATTGCCAACCCTTCCGTTTGAATGTGAGGTACAAAAGAATCCTGGTGACTCAGTCATATGGGATTCCATTTCCTTACAAACAATAGATTGTATTAATGTTATCCAAGTACACCCTCCTGATGAGGTCAGATGACTGGGGAGTGCGTGGAGGACTTGGGGAATCTGTAATATGAAGAAGCTATTTCATTGGTGGAATTTGGTTTTTTATGTATTCGATGTACTTTTTTTTCCCATTGGAGATTTTGAATGGACACTGTCAGAATCTGTAGTACCAAGGCAAGGTTGTGAAGTAGGACTGGGGGGGAAGAACCCATGTTGTTGTACCTTACATTCCCTGGGGGTTAGTGTTCTTTGGGTTGACATAGGATTATAACTAGTAAGGCAGTCAGCATCCCTTAAACTGGGGTCATTCTATCTGTTCAAAGAGATGCAAAGATGGGGGAAGCAGAGGAGGAGGTAGAGGGCAAAGTACGACCATCACCACTCCCAGCATCAGAGCCCCAGAAATTCCCCTGCTCTCCACCACTCCATCTTCATTCTTTATGATCAATGTGTTATCTCACAGCCTCGTGTGTGAGAGAGGCGTGGTTTCATGTTCTTCTCCATCTTCATTCTTTACGACCAATGTGTTATCTCATAGCCTCGTGTGTGAGAGAGGCGTGGTTTCATGTTCTTCTCCATCTTCATTCTTTATGACCAATGTGTTATCTCACAGCCTCGTGTGTGAGAGAGGCGTGGTTTCATGTTCTCCTCTTGGTCCTGGGGCTTTGGTTCCCTATCTGGTTATGGCAGGAAGCAATCTGGTACAGAAAAGTAGAGGGTTTGAGAGCTGTGAATGGGATGGGCTGGTACCTCTGCTCCTGCAGCCCAGGGCAGAGCACCTGCCTTCCTTCTGCCATGCACGGCACAGAAGAGACCTCCTCTTCAGCCACAGGAACTCTACAGTTCAGGGTTTTACTAATCTTCTTAACTCTAGCATCAGAGTACAAGGCAGATGCTTAGTTTCAAATGAAGGAATGAAGAGGAAGGAGCTCAGAACAGGGAATCAGGAGCTGTGAATTGGAAAGCCAGCTCGCACATTAGCTAAATATGACCTAGAGAACATCACTTAGTCATAGTAAGGAGGGCTTCTGTTCCCAGAAGTGAAATGAGACCACTGATCTAATAATGTCTGAGGCCTTTCTGGTCCCTTTGCTCTGAGAGCCTATGAGCTTCTCAGATTTTCCAGTTATCCACTAACTCTGCTATCTGGCACCACACATTGTGGTGTTCTGGGTTTGGAGATATGGGTTTATGGTAGAGTGCTTATCTAGGATACTTAAGGTCCAGGGTTCACCACCAGACACCACAAAATGAATAAACAAAAGTACACTCTGACAAGTAAAAAATATCTACTCCAGATAATGTGTAAATATTTTTAACTTTCAGAAAATCAAAACAGAAAAGGATAAACAGTTAATAGCAAAGTGGTTATGAGTATATTTCACTTTTTGAAAATTCACAGCAGGGCTCATAATTTTCAAACCTGAGCGTCACCATTTAGACTTAGACTTTTCATGGTGATGGAAAGCTCCGTAATCCATGCTGAGCAGGAGAGTAGTGCTTTGCCACATGGGACTTCTGAGCACTTGCCTGGGGCTGGTATGACCGAGCAACCGAAGTGTAGCTTTGGCTTCATTTTATTTGAAGTAATTTAAAGCGCCGTAGTTGGCTGGATGGTACCTGTTGAACAATAGAAGACATGCGCTCCATAGGGACAGCACCCCTCTATCTCTCTGTCTCTCTCTTTCTCTCTTCCTCTCTGTCTCTGTCTTTGTCTACCACCACCACCACCACCACTAAAGTGACTGGTACAGGTACGTAGTTGAGAAATGCCACCTTTGGGCAGATGTTCAACAGTGCCCAGGGAAGGAAAGGTTCCATACTTGGTGTCCGCTGCACCGAGTTAGAAAGGCCTTTGTGCTTCCTTATACCCACCAGGTAACAGATGACTGAAAATACACCCAGCCATGCTGCCCTTCCTCAAGTGCCACACCCTGTTCTAGACACCAGAAACCAAGAGGAATGAGGACTTCAGTGAGGAGTCAGAGAGTCACAGAGTGGATAAAGAGAAGAAAATCCCTCTGAGGATGAGCTAGTGAAGGCCTTTGTTTTGCTTGAGAGGCCAGCATTGAGTGTGTGAAGGGTAACAATAGGAAGGCGTCTGGTGACTTTTCTCTGTTCCTGGCTCTGCCGGAAGGTGAGACAGCAGTGCTGTTCTGCTGCTCTCGGAGCTTAGTTCAGATGTGGAAGCTGCAGGCCAGCTCCTCTGTCTTCCTTCCTGGGTATCATTAGCTGAACAGAGATTCTCACTCCTTTGGAGCAAGTCTACTGAACACAGGGGCACACATGACCTTTAGAGAGCGGTCAACGGCTCCAGCATTGAGCTCTGCCAGGCCAGGCTATGCAAGGCATGGCGGTAGCACTGGATACCGCCCAGGGGCAGAGCACAGCTGTTGGTAAACCCGGCCAAGGGCACACTCTGCTGGGAGCATTAGCTACAGAGGGTGGAAGAATTCCAGAGCTGGAAGCAGCCTTTAAATAAATCCCAAGTCCTTCCTTCTAAAAATGAAGAAACTGGGACTCAGAGAGCCAAGCCACCTAGCAAATGAGTTACAGGGCTGAGACCAGAATCTGGGTTTCCTGATTCCTAATCTACATCTCTTTTCGCTTTGATCAGTATTAGAAAAATAATACCTGGGCTGGAGAGATGGCTCAATGGTTAAGAGCACTGCCTGCTCTTCCAAAGGTCCTGAGTTCAATTCCCAGCAACCACATGTTGACTCACAACCATTTGTAATGAGACATGGTGTACATGCAGGCAGAACACTGAATATATAATTAACAAATCTTTTAAAAGGAAAAGAAAAGAAAAATAATGCACAACTCTGTTCTTGAGTAGATGCAGGCATGAAAGACAGATTACTGTCTTCTTGCTTAATGTTCAAAACACTGACTGAGAGACAGAGAAGCGGATAAAAGCAAACAACTAACAGAATATATTCATCATTTAATAAGAATACTAGTATCATGCCAAAGGTGGGTGCACAGGAAATGGGCTGAACAGACAATACAGGAGAACAAGAGATTACGGTTTCTTACTTTCTATTCCAATCAATGTGTGTTCGTCCAGAAAGAAATGTGAGACTCACAGGACAGGGACATTTCATATCCCTCAAGACAGAAGGTGCAGTCAGCTGGGATGAAAGGTGGAGAGAATAATCCAGTGGTCTGAACGAAACGCTCCTGCTTCTTCCCACTGGAGAATGGCAGCACAGGCAGATCACAGAGAGGAACAGCCGAGGGAAACAGAGGCTGTAAGGAAAGCAGAGGGTGCTTTCCCCTGGGCGTGAGCCAGGCCTGTCAACATTTGCCCAGCCGGCGCTGTTGCTGGAAAGGGCTATGCTCTCAGGGAAGAAAAGTCAGGCTAGCAGTACTGCTGAACAGATTTGTAGAAGCCTCCCCCATCATACCGCCGATGAGGCAAGAAGCTACTGGAGCTTAGAAATAAAGTAAGTGCCAGAGTCCACGCCTGGTCAAAGAGGAATAAAAATGAAATCAAATGGAAAACATTCCAGGCAGGCCTGATCTGGCTGGATCTGTTTCTGATCTCTTGTTTGGAAGGGGGATAAAAAGTCTAGCTTTGAAACAGACACTTCAAAAGTCAGAATTACAGAGGTTGGAGAGATGGCTCAGATGTTAAGAGCACTGGTTGTTCTTAGAGAGGTCCTGAGTTTAATTCTCAGCAACCGTATTGTGACTCACAATCATCTGTAATGAGACCTGGCGCCCTCTTCTGGCCTGCAGGCTTGCATGCAGACTATATACTGTATACATAATAAATAAATAAATAAATAAATAAATAAATAAATAAATAACCAAACCAAAAACAAGCAAACAAACAAACAAAAAACAGGATTACAGAGGTTTTGTGTTAGTCATTATCTTACAGAAGCTATGTGTGGTCTCAAGTACCAAGCCCAATAGAGAGTTCTGGAAATAGCTTCCTCTCCCTTCCTCTCCCTTGAGACCACTTTGTCCAACGCTTTGTTCAGAGAATACAATATTTGGAGTTGAAAGAAGAGTGGCAGCTGAGGGTCCCTACCAGGAGGAACTTGGTAAAAAGAATCCTTACTCCCTACCCACTAAGCACTGCACCCTCTGGAGACAAAGGGTAGCTCTTCATCTCGGACAGGTGAAATCTTCCGACTCTCAAAGGGGCTTCACTTTCTCTCAGCTCTTTGCTATTTTCGCCTTCGGGTCCTGCGGCTCTTACAGCGGGGAGACGGGAGCCATGGTTCGCTGCAACAACGAAGCCAAGGATGTGAGCTCCATCATTGTTTTGTTCGGCTATCCCTTCAGGTGAGTAGGGCTTGGGTGTGGCCCCGTGCACTCCTTTCGCTAGGATAGCAGGGCTTTCTTCCTCCTCTGCTCCTACCAACCTCTCGTCATTTCTTCCTGCTCATAGGACATGCAACCTAAAGACCATTTGCTGTGTGCCGCTCTAGATCAAAATAGAACAAGACCTGGCTCATTCTATCTTTTAGCCAATTCAGACACTGGCCAGAGTGAAACATGACTATATCATTGTTATGATGTCCCAACCCAAGCTCCAGCAATGCAGTTCACCACAGCTCAGAGAGAAGCCAGCTGTTGGGTTGGGGGGAAATGACACTAGGGGTCTGGGCCAGTGACAGCTCTCTCTGTCCCTCTGCAGATTCCTCAGCGCCTTGAAGAAAGGAAGCGTGTTAGAGTTTAGATGTTAAACAATAGATGTGAAATCTTCACCCGATGTCACCCAAATACAAGGAGGTGCATTTTTTTTTCCCGGTTTGTCGAGACAGGGTTTTGGGACAGCTTTGGAGCCTGTCCTGGAACTAGCTCTTGTAGACCAGGCTGGCCTTGAACTCACAGAAATCCACCTGCCTCTGCCTTCCAAGTGCTGGGATTAATGATGTGCGTCACCGCCGCCTGGCAAGGAGGTACATCTTCACCAGGAAGTAGAAAAGGACACTCAGCCCTGAGTATTGGGAGCCTAAGGAGGAGAAATGATTGTTCAGAAGGGGGTGGAGGCACAGCTCATCTTTTCAAGATATCTGAAATCATTTCAATCTCCAATTTAGATTAAGTATCTCTTCTACACAACAAGCTATATTTTCCACTCTATTTTGTTCATTGTAGCCAAATCAGGGAGGGCTAAATCAAATCTGTGAATGGGAATTCAAGCATTAATTTGACCACAGGGCAGAATGAATCTGATTTGTCTAGTGGTTTGACTATCAGAAATAGTTGGGCTGTCTATATGTTAATGACTTAAAGGTTCCTCAAGATATATAGAGATTCAGGATGACCATTTCTGGCCAGATGGATAGGTATGGAGTGGCTACTGATGGAGCTTGGAAGGAATCTTAGATGAGGGCTGTAGCTTAGTGCTAAAGTTCTTGCCTAGCATGTGTGAGACCCCATGTTCAAACCCCAGTACTACCAGGGAAGAAATGAGTAGAATCTTGAGGTAGCTCCTGTCTTGACTGCAAGATTTCCTCAGTTCTTACCTACATGACTCCTTTCCAGGGTGAGAACCAACACAGGGGCCCTTCTTAGGCAGGGCGAGAGGGACTGGCCCTGACTCAGCATGGCTTCTGTTGCCACCTGCAGGTTGCACCGGGTCCAGTATGAGATGCCTCTCTGTGACGACGACTCCACCTCCAAAACCATGCACCTCATGGGAGACTTCTCTGCCCCCGCCGAGTTCTTTGTGACCCTTGGCATCTTTTCCTTCTTCTACACAATGGCTGCCCTGGTCCTCTACCTGCGCTTCCACAACCTCTACACAGAGAACAAACGCTTCCCACTGGTGGTGAGTGAGCACAGCCCAGAGGATGGGGTCAAGAAATGGAAGAGCTCTTTGTTAGAAGGCGGAAGTCAAGAGACGGAGGGGAGGTCAAAAGGGATGTCTTTTCCCAGTCCTTGATACATGTGTGTGGAATGGACCTCTGCCCTACCAACCTCGCTCGGTTTGTTTGCAGCCAGAGGACGCAGGATCTAGAGCTAACCTAACTGGGTTCAAATTCTAGCGCTTGCTCGTAGTAGCTGTGTGACATTAGACAAGTTACTCAGCCTCTCTCCACATGAATTTCCTTGGCTCTAACATAAAGATGAAGCAATGAGAAAGTGTTTTAGGAGGGTGAAATGAGCATTCACGTACTGCATCTAGCATGCAGTTATTCTCAATGAGAGCTATCTATTACTAGTAGTATTTCCTTCCTCTGTACTTCAGACATTCAAGGTGGGAAGTAGGCTTTAGAGACCTCAATTGTCTTCTGAATCTGCCTTCTTCATTACTCATAGTTTGGAAACTGGTGTCCAAAGGGAAGTTGAAGGGGAAAGAGTAGGGAATTTAAGTCACTTGGCTTGCAAGGAGGGAGGGTTATCAGCTGTTGCCTTGGCAGCTCCTTGCCTGACCTTAATTCTAAGGGCAGGGGCATGGCAGTCTGAGTGGAAGCATTCCTTTGGTGGCACTGAACAGAGGCCTGTAGGATGGGAAGAGACATCTGTCTTGGGACCTCAGGATTCTGGTGTGACAAGAGGAAAGAAAAGGGTCATTCTGAACATGTCTTCTTCCCTCCGCTCTTCCTAGGATTTCTGTGTGACTGTCTCCTTCACCTTCTTCTGGCTGGTTGCCGCAGCTGCCTGGGGCAAGGGCTTGACTGATGTCAAAGGAGCCACGCGGCCATCCAGCCTGACGGCAGCCATGTCCGTGTGTCATGGAGAGGATGCAGTGTGCAGTGCCGGGGCCACACCCTCGATGGGGCTAGCTAACATCTCTGTGGTGAGACCTGTGTCTGGGAAAGGCTTGCTAGCCCAGCTGTCCCTGCTAGCTGGTTCTGAGAAGAATAGAGAAGGTGTCCCCAGAGCCAGCAGGCTGTGCAGCTAGACTAGTAACCCCTGTGTCTGATAGTGACCTGAGAAGATATTTTTGGGTGGGAAGAATCTGAGTCACTCCTTTGCCACTCTTAGCTGCCCTGGCGGTTATCCCTTCTTGCCTGTTTGGCCATGTGTCTCGTGAGAGAATGTGCAGAGGGATCTTAGGGCCGTGATGGAGCTCAGAGCTGTGAGTGGACCAGTGTGAGAGAGAAACTGCCCCCTTGTCACTTAGTGGGGTGGGGCAGCGGTGGGTTCCGCTGGCAGGAGATCCAAGTTGCTACAGTGTTGAGAGACAGCCATGTAAGCAGGTACATACCCACCTGCAGCACTGAGCTGCTCAGATGCCCCCTTGTCACCTCAGCCATCCCATATCCTACTCAGAAATTGCCCCAGACCTCCCCAAGGCCCATAGCTGAAATGTTTCATGGCCAGTGCACCAGGGAGCCTTCTGAAACCATGCACATAGGTTTCTCTTCCAGTTTCTAATTGTAAACATTTTCATATGCCCAGCAAAACTGAAAAATATTTTACAGGGATGGTCTACATCCTAAACGGTAACATTTCACTGTACCTGCTTTATATGTATTTATCCGTCTTTCCTTATCTATTATTTTTGTTTTGATTTATGAGACAGGGTCTTGCTGTATAACCCGAGTTGTTCTTGAACACATATAACCCAAGCTGCCTTTGAATTCATGATTCTCTTGCCTCAACCTTCTAAGTACTGGGATTACTGATTCGTGCCGCTACACCCAGCTTTTCTTTTCACTTGTGTTTCAAGATCCTCTCTGTTGGGTGACTCAGACTAGTCCAAATTCACAATCTTCCCTCTTGAAATGCCTAAGTGCTAGGATTGCACAGGTCTAAGCCACCATGCCTGGATTGTTGATTTTATTATTACTATTTTGGGAAAGAGTCTTACTATACAGCCACAGCTGGCTTGGAACTCGCTATGTAGAACAGACAGGTCTCCAACTCATGGGGATCCACCTGCCTCCGCCTTCCAAGTACTAGGACTAAAGGTGTGCACCACCATGGCTAACTCAACCCATGTTTGAAAAAGCTTTTCAAAGTGAGTTGCGAACCTCAGTTCCTTTGTCCCTAACTATTCTTTTGTTAGGTTTTTGTGTTTGTGTTTTGAGACAGGGTCTCTCAGTGTAGCAGTGGCTGTCCTGAAATTGTCTTATGTAGACCAGGTTGGCCTCGAAATCACAGAGACCCACCCGTCTCTACCTCTGGAGTGCTGGGATTAAAGGCGTGCGCCACCACCCCTTGCTCTGTTGTCAGTTTTTCAAAACATTTAAAATAAATATTTGTACAGATGTGTGGTGGCACACACCTGTAGTACCAACAGCCTGTCAGGCAGAGGCAGGAGGCTTACAGGTTCTAGAACAGGCTGGGTACACAGAGAAAGTAAACAATAACAGCAACAGCAAAAACTACAGATGTTTGAACAAAGACTTCTCCGAGTCCCTAGCCCTAGAGGAGTACCTTGGACAGCTCCAGGCTCACTCACCTCAGGCAGGCTGCCACGTGTTCCTTGATTCAGCTAGTGACCAAGCTACACTGCGTGAACAAGCACTCTGGATAAAGTTTAGCCACATTCGTAAGAGAATGGCCTTGAACCTTGCCTCTATACTCGGTTCTCTGTGCTCTTCCTATTCCCATTTCTCATGTGGCTCCTCCTTGACTGTTCTCACAAACGCTCCTGATTTCTTTTGTAGCTCTTCGGATTTATCAACTTCTTCCTGTGGGCTGGAAACTGTTGGTTTGTGTTCAAAGAGACACCGTGGCACGGACAGGGCCAGGACCAGGGCCAGGGCCCCAGCCAGGAGAGTGCCGCAGAACAGGGGGCTGTGGAGAAGCAGTAAGCAGCTGGCTACTCCGGAACTGGACAGCACCTCTTCATCTCCTCCGGCTTCCACAGGACTTTCCTCCTCCTCCAACTCCCTTCCCCCATCATTCTGGGCTTTGAGATTTGAGATGATGGATGGGTAGGCAGGCATCAGCTATTGGTTACCCAGGCAGCCCTTCACTGGCTCCCTCATCCCTTATCCTGCTGCAGCTGCAAATGGCAGGAACTCGGTACTTCTTGTCTACCTGCCCGGACTCAGGCATCCTACTGGGCTTTAGTTTGTGCCCTCAAGCCTCCGAGAGAGAGCCTGTGCTTGCTGCAGGTGAGGGCAAGAAACTAGAGCCCTGATACTGGTCTCTAAAAGCTGCTCTCTGTTATCATTTGTCCATTCTCAGTGCAGTGAGGAGGGGGAAGACAGCTGGCAGCCTTGCCCTGATTCCTGTCTGGAGAGCTCAGCAGTGGTTTGATTATATCCCTCCATTGCTGCCATCTAGTCTCTGTATCTTATCTCTAGCCCTGCACACACACCCCCAGCCCCATGTGCTCCCCAGTCTCCTCTCTGGCCTCTGTTTGTCCATAGCTCCCACCATGTGTGAAAGAGGGAGACCCATTACCCTATCCAAGGACCATCTAAGGGTCCACACGAGGCCTGGACTCAGTGGGAGCAGACAGAGTTGCCGTTGCACTGCAGCTTTGAGGAAGAAAGTCAGGGAAGTTGCTGACAGAATACATTTTCTGTCCCCTCTGTTCTCCCTCAGTTGGAACACTTTCATCAGCTCCCCAAATTCCACTTACTCATGAAACCCCTAACTTCCTTGTCTTTTGTGGGCTTAGTTTTGTCTCACCCTTAGGAAACAAGATGAGAAGGCCAGGAATATTTCCACTTTCTTCTCCCACCCCATCCCACCCCACCTGTCAGTCCATCTCCCTTCCCTGACCTTTTGGAGATAAGGCATTTAAGACATTTTTCTTTTTCTGAAGTCTGTCCAGGCCTTCATTTCATTCCTGTGGGCTGTGGGCGGGCCGAAAGGACCACCATGAGGCTGAAGTGCCCAGCAGTCCCAGGACATGGATAGATGGGCCCACTCTTCCCTTACTGTCTGCTCATTTTCTCAAACCAGCACCTTTTCTAGGTCTTTTATACCTTTCCTTCCTCACCTTTGCACAGAGGTGTGCTCTCTCCTCATCTCTCGAAGTCCTCCCTTACTTCCGTATGGTAGCGGACTCTACCCCTTCTCCAGTCCCGGGCAGCCCGATGCTATTGGTGCTTCTTCACTTCGGGACCCAGTTCCATATTTGTCTTTGGTGTGTCTCCCTTTCCCGACACTCCCATCCCTCCTCAGGCCCCAAGGTCTGAGGGTACCAATTGAGGCAATACCATCTGCCCTCTACCCAGATCAACCCCCCTTGGTCTACCCTGGCAGTAGGGCTGCTCAGGGAAAGATGAAGAAGGAAGAACCCAGCCATTTAACAATTTAGTGCCAATTGGCCCACCTAGTATACTAAAGATGAATGTGTCCTGTGCTAACCTGTCCTCAAGACAAGGTCAACCCTCTCCAACCTCCTCACCTTCCCCAATGCTACCTACATAAGGATGTGTATTACTTGGGTCCCCAGGGATTAGAACCTTAAACTTTGGGCCATCCATTTCTTCTTTGGGTTATAATCCCCCACTTAACGGGGGGGGAGGGGAAGGGGTAATGATATTTACATACATCTAGGTGTTCCTACGCCCTTCAGTAAAAGAATTTGGAATTTTTGTCTTCAGTTTTAGATTTTATGGAAAGAGTTAAAGGATAGAAAAAGTTGATGTGGGTGAGAATGTTCCTAAATCTGAAACTCTCTATCCTAAGTTGTTCCCGTGGTTAAGGACAAGGGGGACAGTTTTGCCTACAGCTCTAGAGATACAAAGAACAAAGGGGTAACCTTCATTTTTCTTCAAGCAAGTCCCTGTGGGGATGTGTGAGCAGCTTCTACTCAAACTGTGTTTGGGTACTATGTCTATATTTATAATTTATAATTTATTTGAAATGATAATGTGTCCTCAATGGGGCCTAGGTTAGCAACTGGCCTATCAACTGCTCTAGCAAGGGAGCTATCACACCACTGAGCACTCTTGGCCCAGAGCTCTCTCTAGGGCTGAGAAGGCTCTTCCTCACCAAGAAGCCTGGCTCATTCTTGGCCAGAAGAACCTTGATTTAGGCTGTGGCCTCTCTCTCCACAGCCACCCTAAGAGGGAAGACCAGTTCACCTTATTACCTCTAGGGGGCTGAGCAGGGGTAAGTGCCAAGGGTAAGGCTGTCCTCACAGGACTCATGTCCTCTCCAACCAGGACTGGCTCCACCACTTTGCCTAGATAGGCCTGAAGTAGGAGAGGGTGTCTGGTTTCTCTAGCTGTTGCAGGAGGCCAACAAGCACTTGCCCTTTGCCCTGGTAGACTCTGACCATGTGGAGATGCCCAGCCAGGACCTGTCTTAGACATGAGTTCCCTTCAACATCTTGACCGTGGGTCTCCTAATTCTGCGACTGCAGATCAAGTATGGGGGGAGAATGTTGCATGTTGTTTTCTGGTGCTTGTTATTACACATTTGAATAAACAGTGCTGCGAACATTTGCCACTAAGAAGCCAAGACAGGAGGCTCTCTGGGAATTTCTTTCCTGTCCTCTCCCCTTGTTCTGTGTTCTTGGGCGAGTATCAGCATTTCCACTAAGACATCACTCGACTCTTCTCTACTCCATACCCAGGGCGATAGTCTGCTGGCTGAGCAATTGTTCTTGGCAAGGCCCACTCTGGTGACATCGACTCTTTTAGTGGCACCCAATTAGTCCAAAGAAACTGAGACTCATTAGCAAATTTGGATCAAACTCAAAAGGCAAAAGATAGTGGCTTCCACAGTGCTGTCTCCATTTGCTCTCCTACCATCTGTGACCCAAAGGAGGAGTCAAGGGCCATATGCTTCCCTCTCTACTATAAGGTTCAGACCGCACAAGCTTGCACCTCCATCTCCCTCAGATAGACAGTCGTGTGCTACATTTACATTCCCTGGAGAAATGTGCTTGGACACAGTTTTACATTTAATCTCATCAGATCCCTGGGTCTCTGAAGGATCACCTATGGGTGAGCCTTTGGTTTATAACTTCTACACCCAGATATTAGTCTTTATAGAGTTACCTGTTCTTCTATGGAAAGCAGAAAGGCTGTGGTCTTAAAGTTGCAGACCTTGACTTATTTGCTTCCAAACTTGCAAAATAAGTCAAAGAAATTTTAGGCAATGGGATGCAATATGGCGTGAGGTGTGAGGTATTGAAAAAAAAAGAGGATTAATATTTTATTTCCATTGAGAATGGGGAAGGATGTGGAGGCAGACTTTTGTCTTATGTGAGGGAAGAAATATTATCAGCTGAGACGGTGGATGATTAAAGTACTTTATGGGTCTTAACAAAAAAAAAAAAAAAAAAAAAAACCATGATGAAAAACCTCCCTATGCCAAGGCTTCAGTAACAGCTTTTCCAGCGGCGAAAATATTCATTAGAAAAAGAAGCCGAAATGATGGATGGAATCAAGGTCCAGCCAGGATTTGGGAAGAGGTGATGCAGGTTATCGATCGGAGTTCCCAGGAGGAGAGAGATGGATCAGCAGAGACACTGCAAACACCAGTAACCTCGGGGCCACCCCAGTTCCGGGGCTGGTTCTGGCTCCGAGATAGCCTTCTGTCATACTGACAGGTAGGTGATCTTGGCAAGCTTAGCCAGGTCCTCCCAAACCCAGACAAAAAGCATTCCAACCCTCCGTTCTGCATCAAGTCAGCGTGGGTTTCTCACAGAGGAACAGCACAGGAGCTGGGGCCCTCCCCCCACTCCAACCCCTGTGTCCTTCAGCACGTCCTGCAGACTCCCTCCCCTTGCCCTTCCGAATCACTGCGCCCACCTCCCTGCACCTACCCCATTCGATCTACAGGGGAGCAGAGTCGCTTCGTGGCCGCCAGCCCAGGAAGGGGCGCCAGCCAGCTGGCGGATGCACGGCTTTAGAGGAGTATCTTGGGCAGAGAGAGGTTTGGGGTGTGCGTAGTAAGCTTGGGAAAGTGAACTGGTGGCGCAAAGAACGTGTACAGAGGGGTTGGAAGAGGGTATCCCAAGGTTCTGATCTCTCCATCCCCCGCGCGGGATTGTGCATTTTGGAAGGGATCCCTCGGCTAGCTCCGTAGGCATCACCACCCCTCCGCAACTACACTTCCCAGAAAGCTATGCGGGAGTGAGGAGGTGGTGGCAGGAGACCGAAACTGCGCTTGCGCAAAGAGTGAACTGGCAAGGTAGGGGGAGAGGGAGGCGTGCCCCCGGTCGGGGGAGGGTGGGGGAGGGGGCCGCGCGGCGGCGGCGCCGGGGCGGGCGCGCGTCCGCGGCGGTGATGGCGGTGCGTGAACGCGCGGTGGCAGCAATGGCCGCTCTGGAGCGGCGAGTGCCGAGTCTCGATGACTTCGCGGGACAGAGCTGGAGCTCGTGGGTGGAACGGGCCGACCTGCATGCGGCAGATGGTGAGTGCAGCCACACTAGAGTCCGGGGACCCCATCACTACCTCCCCTCCCCCCCTTAGGGCCCCCTCCAGCTGAGGGGAGCCGCCGACTAGAGCCGCCGTCCGGCTCCCCGGCCCCCCAAACAAAGGACCCGCCGGGTCCTAGTGCCCGCCTGCTCAGACACCTTCGCGCCTCCGGGTCCTAGCGCCGGCGCATCGCATCGCTTGCTGCCCACCCTGCCCACCTCCATCTCTGCGGGTGCACAGTACCTGCCCCCACTTTACTTGCCTTTATCTTTCGTCTTGTGCGCTGGCTTCCAGCTTCCATCCGTCCTGCACCTGCTCTGCCTCTACCCATCTGCAACAGCCCTCTCCACGTGTTTCCCACGCACCCCACTTCTGTGCCCCCCTCCCTATACCCTTGATTCTTAGCCTTTTGCCCCGCACCTTAGCTTTTTACTACGTTTCCCAGCCTGGTGCAGTATTCGTGAGCCCACCCCCCCCCCCGCTTTAGTTCATCCATCCATCCTCCGTCCATCCATCCATCCATCCATCCATCATCCATCTATCATCCTCCCTACCTCCCTCCAGTTCATCCTTCCATGTCTCCAAGCCTTCATCCTTTCCTGAACCTCTTGCCCTGCCCCTTGGCTCTCTCCGTTGACCCCTATTTTCTGTAGGCCCTTTGAGTGCCTTTGGTGAGCAGGCCTGCAGCCCCTTCTGATCTTTGTCTCCTGGGCCCCAGGGAGCACCTGGCCTCGTGGCCTTTGGGGGTGACAACAAGCATCACACCCCTGAAGAAGTTTGCAAGTGAGAAGAGGTGGAGGAGGAGATGGCTCTAATGACACTTGTTCTCTTTTGAGACAACTGACTTCCAGCTCTGTTCCCTCATTCTCCACACTTGGATTTAAGGGACTTAGAAGAGTAGGAGTTGCCCCTTGTCTTTTGCATGCCTAACCCACTACCACTCATGTCTGGGTGTTACTATTGCCAATAATCATCTCATCCCAGAAAGGGCAACTCCTTAGTGAGAATATGAGGGCCAACCTAGAAGGGAGTCCAGGCCACCCTTGGACAGCCCCATGCTGAGGGGGCTAAGATGGGGCCCTTGTCAGGGTCTAGGTGCACTGAGAACCGGAAATGGAGTCAAACGGATTTGGTGACTCAGAATTGATTTTCTCCCCCAAGGGACAGGGAGGGGGCTTAGAGGAGGGGGGTGAGGAGTGAGGTAGGGGGATGGGGAAAGAGCTGCTTTGCACAGCTAAGATGTTTTTGTCATTAACCCAGAAACTGAGGTACAAGGGCAACCCCTGGACAAAGCCCCCCTAAGAAGGGGAGGGGCTTGCGTAGCTGATCAAGGAGACTTTGAAGATGCCAAAGGGTCCAAAGACAGCAGTTTCTCTACTCTATGGCCATCCTATCAGTGCAGGACCTGAGAAGCTGAGTGTAACTTTGATGATACTATGGTAACTTGGGTGGAGCAAACTGAGTTTATGGGGGTGGGGCTCTGGGAGGGTACTTGTCACAGAGTAGCAGAAAGGACTCATGTAAGCAGTCTCAAAAGGGGACTCAGGGACATGTAGAAAAATTTTAGAACCATTTCCCTTTTAAATGGGGAAGCAAGACCCAGAAAAGAGGCATTTATCTACCCAGAGTTACCCACCTAGTCAGCAGTGGAGCCCTGTAACTGGGAGTGAAGGGTCTTTATCCTTCTTAATGGGGTCGTCTCATCTCAGAGGGGCACATGAAGGAAAAATGGGCACTTGTGAATGACCCATTGAAAGTTTCTCCAGGAACTCTGAGTGCTTATCAGGGAATGTGGGCTTCATACCACTGGGCTACAGGCCCTGCTGGGTTGTGGGAAGGGGATGGGCCTTCTGAGCTGTGCTTCTCCTCCAGGGGCTGAACTGGAGGAGAGTAGCAAAAACATGAAGAAGTTGGACGCCATGACCCTCATTAAAGAAGGTGAGAGTCAACACACATAGGACTGGGACTCAGGGAAAATTGGGCCACCTTTTCCCTTTCACTGGGGGAGGTAGCTTGAAGCAGCAAGACTGCCGGGGAAGTCTCATTTTGATAGGTCTGAGTCGGCCGGTTAGTTGTCCTGGCTCCAGTGACCTGTTGTTGGAGACCCTAGTTATAGGTGGTTGGTGACCACGTACATGAAATCCCTGCGGAAGCTGGGCGCGTCCAGCAGAAAAGCCTGGAAGGCAGGAGTGTCTTCCGAGTGGTGGGGTGAGCGTGCTCTTTGATCTGGAGAAATCCTGAGTCCTTAACCCCAGTGACCAAGGCTTCTGTCATTACAGACATGTCCATCTTCGGGCACTGCCCTGCCCATGACGACTTCTATTTGGTTGTATGTAACCACTGCAGCCAGGTGGTGAAGCCTCAAGCCTTCCAGAAGCATTGCGGTGAGGGGCGCTCCAGGGAGGTGATAAGGGGACAGGAAGGTGGAACAGTGTCAGTTGGAAGGTCATATGGGGTAAAGGAAAGTGATGCTGGGGACAGCTTGAGTGTTGTAGGTATTGGAATTAGTCTTTGAACAAGCTTGTAGCATACAGTAGAATTAAAAGGTTCGAGAAGTTTGATCTAGAAGTTTGAATCTTTTGTTTTGTTTTGTTTTGTTTTTGTTTTTGTTTTTTTTTCGAGACAGGGTTTCTCTGTAGCTTTGGAGCCTGTCCTGGAACTAGCTCTTGTAGACCAGGCTGGTCTCGAATTCACAAAGATCTGCCTGCCTCTGCCTCCTGAGTGCTGGGATTAAAGGTGTGCGCCACCACCGCCCGGCTTAGAAGTTTGAAACTTGAAAGCTCATTTTTGAATGGGAAGGAGACACAGCCCAAGCTCTAGCAGTTCGGTCTCTGTAAAAGAATTGGTAGACTGATTAGGAGATTGGGGAAGGAGGCAGTCAATACCACTCACCTCAGTTACTCTCTCCACCTCCTGGTGACAGAAAGAAGACATGGGCCCCTCAGCAAGCTTTATGCCCGGGCCCCACCCCCACCTCCAGCCCCTGCCAGCTCTCAGAAATGCCATGTAGTGAATGGGCAGGGCCCAGCTTGTAGAGCCCCAGGTTCTACCAAAACCTCCTCCAGGGAGAAGGGCCAGGGGTCCCGGAGCCGTGGCCATCAGCCTTCTGAGAAGACCCAGAAGGACAACCTCTGGTAAGAGGCTAGAAACCCCCAGAGACTAAACCTAACCCTGACCCTGATCCTGACCCAGGGAAGGGTTGACACTTAGTCCTGGGTTGCAGGATACTGCTTATAGCAAGAAATAGCTAACCCAACTGCAGCTCCTTTCCATATATTCCAGGGAACATGGGCTCCCCATTTTTCCACGCCTCTCTTGGAGCCCACCCAAGTTCCAGAGCTAGGGAGGAGATGGCTCTGGGCTAGAGTCCAGACCCCAGTCCCAGCCTCCCCACCTCCCAGCCCATACCCTCTCTCCACGTGTAGCCTTTTCGTGCCTGTGGTGAATCTGGAGAAGATGTCCAGTCTCCCGAAGCCTGATGGACATGGAGTCAGAGTGGCTCCACCCTCTGCTTTCCTCAGTCAGCCAGGAGGCCTCCCCAAGGATTCCCCTGGAAAAGTCCCCACGGCCCCCTCTCCTAAAGATCCTCCTGGCAGAGAGAACATCGAGTTAATCCCTGGTGAGGGCTCCAATCACCGGGCCGAAGGCAGCCCCCCGGAGAAGGAGCCCAGTGGAGCCAGGCTGCCTCCTAAAACCCACCGAAAGATGGCTCGTGAGTAGTTATAGACATGAACTCAGAAAGGCGGAGTGGAGACCTCACTGGGCTTCTTTGTTCTTGGGCCAGAAAGGTTTGAGGTCAGGAAGGAGTGGACCTGGCTAGGTCTGGCCATTACAGCTTGCAGGGTACAGAAACCCCATTACCTTCTGTCCTGCTTGTTCCCAGGAGGCTTTGCTGCTCCGGGTATCTGAGCTAGCCTGAGAGACCCTGTGCCCAAGTCACAAATCACTCATTCTCACCCTGGGCTATTGACCATTATTTCCTTCCTCACATCCCATAGCTGGTTTTCCTGGCATCTCAGATGCCTGTGGCTGCTTTTGCTTCTTGGTATGGGCTGCCCTGCTTTGGGCTGCTAGTCTTCTAAGAGTGCCTGGGCCAGGGATGGGGCTGAGGTAGTTTATGCCCAACAGGTAGCAAGACCTGAGGGTGAGGTTCTTCGGCCTTAGTCCTGCTGTTTCTTGGGCCCTTTGCAGGAAGTGGCCAGGTTCTTCCTTGGACTGAAAAAAAAGATGGACCTGAGATTCATTGGAACTTCTTTCCCCACAGGTAAAGAGTTTGACCTCAACAGGCAGTGTGGGGTCATAAATCCAGAGACCAAGAAGATCTGTACGCGACTATTGACCTGCAAGGTAACCCCATCCCTCTGCCTGGTGATGGGGGTCAGCATGACACAGAATCTAGGAAAGGAGCATTCAGAGGTTATTGGAATGGGGCTAGGCATACACCAGGGAAGGGGAGAAGAGGCTACCCATGGTGGACACAAGGTAGCATCAGTTAGGTAGGGAGTACCTTACCCAGCAGAGAGTTTCGGACCCATGAGAGAGTAAAGTGGACACACAAACATCCCCGCCCATAACACGCACACTCTCTCTGCCTCAAAGACCGATACCCCTCAGTCCTGCTCAGATTTTACCTCCCTACTCCTCTCCCTGCCCTGTTCTAGATCCACTCAGTGCACCAGCGCAGGGAGGTCCCAGGCAGGACCAAGGACTTTGATGTGCTAGTGGCTGAACTGAAAGCCAACTCTCGCAAAGGAGACTCTCCCAAGGAAAAGAGCCCAGGACGAAAAGAACCAACCCTCGAGCGCCCCTCCCAGGAGCTTCCCTCTGCCATTCAGGGTGCAGCGGTAGCAGCTGCCCCCAGCAACACCTCTGCTCGGTCTAAGCAGGCCTATCCATACTGTGTACTTCCCAGGTATGTACAGAGTCTTAATCCACCTAGCTTGGGGGTACTCAGACCCTAAGGTGTCAGGGAGCCCTGGAGATAGGCCCAGGGTGTTCTGGAGATGTGCTCACTTCCCCTAAGCATGGGAAGGAAGGTAACTAGAACCTTACCAATGGTGTGAGGCAGGAGATTATCCTATTTCTGCCCAAGCACATGCAGCACTCCAGCCTCTGTGAGGTATGCCAGATACAATACCCGGGATATGAACTCTCTTTTTTTCAGCTACTCCCATGGATTAGCACTTGTCATCAGGGAGCTGAACAGGCCAGGGCCCTGGGTGAAACAGTGCTACTGGGTAGTCACCCACTGGCCCCTTTGTGTGCAGAGCCTGCCTTATTGAAGGAGCCTTAGACGCACCTCCGCCTGTAATAGGAGGGATAGACATGGAGCACAGGCTGGGCTCCTAGACAGGCTCACGGGAGAGCATGATAAAGAGGAGGGCTGAGGGAGTTGACTAGGCTGAGCGGTGCTGGGTGTAGTTAAGCCAGGAAGATTTTGCTGAGGAAGCAAGTCTGAAGCAGATTTTCTCCCTGAAGAGGCAAGGCCGAGGAAGGGGCTGAGGAGAGAATCCCTTGGAAGCTGTGGCCCTTGGTTCTGTCTCTCACTTAGTGAGCTATATTGTACTTTCCTTTCCCTTCCCAAGCCCTTCCTCTTCCTCTGAGTGCCCTGACTATTTGAGCTTGGACACCCCCCACTCTGATCCTGCATCATTCATATCATCCTCTTGTCCCTTTGGCCCTTCCAGGTCCCAGGCCTCCTCTGAGAGTGAGGTGGATGATGAAGGTCCCTGTGGTGGTGATGGGGATCCAGGCCTATTCCCCTTCCCTCTGCCCCGGGGTGGGGCCCAGGCTTCCAGCGAGGAGAGTGAGGAGGAGGGGACATCTGATGACCTCCACCTTCTCCCTGACTGTCATTATGCAACCCGGCCCCCTAGGCCACAGGCGGTAAGGACACAGGACAGGGAGCTGGGATGGAGGGTGGCTAAGTCTTATAGGCAGATGCCTTCCTGTATCCCAGGTTCTACCAACCATGTTCTTTCCTCTGCCTCCAGTTTTGCACATTTGGAAGCCGGCTGGTGAGCCCAGGATGCTACGTGTTTAGCCGCCGGCTAGACCGGTTTTGCTCAGCACTCAGCTCCATGCTGGAACGGCACCTCAGCTCACACATGTGGAAGTGAGTTTTGTGGACTCAGAACTTAATTTCTCAGGCTTGAGTATCCTTGGGCTTCAGAAGCCCAAGTCTGGTGTGCTTTGGCTGATTGCTAAGAACCCAAATTGGGTGTGGCATGACTGGGTGAGACTTGGTAGCCTGGAGGAGGGCATGGGTGGGTGGTCGGGGTCAACCTAGACTCTTACCCATCGCTTCCAGTACCTTTTAGGTAATGTAGCATGGGAAAATGCCCAAACTGAGACCAAAAATGAGATTGTTAATGGGTCTGCCTGTTAGCTCATATGCCTTGTACTGATAGGTCATTCCTTCTCTTGTGCCTTCCTCGGCTCTTAGTTCCAGTGTTTCCCAGCAGGGGGCAGCAGCTTTGGGGCTTTGCTGGCCATCTGAAGGTGCAGAGACTGGTGTACATTAGGGAGGCCCTGGAGTTTGCTCAGTATCACAGCGAAGCTCTCTCTTTGCTGCAGGAAGATCCCACCAGCGGCTGAACCTCCATCCCATCTTGTCAGTCCCTCCTTAGCTGATCCCCTGAGTCCATCCTCTATGGGCAGCTGCCCCCGACTCCCAGGCCCATCCCCCCGACCTGCCTGCCCAGCCTCCATACCCCCCATGAAGGACAGCCTTGTCCCTAGCTACCCTGCAGGCTCCCCTAGTGTAGCAGCTGCCTGCAGCCAGGCAGAGTGCATGGGCGGTAGCCAGGCTATTACCTCACCACTGCCTGCCAATACTCCATCTCCGTCCTTCAGCAAGCTGCCACCTTCCAAGGCCAGCAAGTCATCCAAAAGCAAGGAAGGGGTGGAGATGGAGGCCCCTTCTCGAAAGCGGAAGTTATCCCCTGGCCCTACCACTTTCAAACGGACCTGCATCCTGGAGCCTGCTGGAAAAGGCAAACCCTCTGGCTGTCGGGGTCTCTCAGCCAAGACTAAAACAGCCCTAAGCATGGGGCTTAATGGAACAGTGGGGCCAAGAGTGAAAAGAACAGGTCCCCTGGACTGTCGGGGTTCCCCTCACTCATCCCCCATACCAGTCAAGGCTTCTCAGATAGAGAACCGGGGAGCAGCTGGACACCCAGCTAAGGTCCTGCCAACCAACTGCCTCTCCGAGGAGGAGGTAGCCAAGAAGCGGAAAAACCTGGCCACTTACTGCCGGCCAGTCAAGGCCAAGCACTGTCAAGCTGGTGTCCCTCCTGATGGGACCTGCTCTGTTCGTCGTAAGAAACCAGGTCCAGCCCTGCCCTTTGAGGAGAAGTGCTCTACACTGAAGGTACCAGTCCAGCTTCCTGAAGGACATGGGCAGAGAGGGGTCAGGAGGGCTGAGGCTGGGGAACACAGTAGGTACGTGACGTGGAGAGGGTGCTGAGGCGATAACTTCAGAAAAGGGAATAAAGGGGAAACTGAGAGAACTCCTGGGCCATCTACGTTAGGGAGAGGTCGGTCAACTGTTTCCGAGGTGACCTCAGCTTCTGCCCGAGAGACCTTTCCTATGCCTAGTCTTCTCCTTTGGGCTTAGGACATGCTGTCCTATCCTACCTTTACTTGTGCTTTAGTCTAAGGACCATTTCTTTTTGAGCCATCTGTGGCCCTCCCTCCAGGACTTGAAGCTACTTTTCCTAAAGGGGAAGGGAGTTTGGGTCCCAGCATCCTGAGTAGCTTGATGGGTGGGCTGCTGTAGTTTGGTTCTTCCTCTGGCATTAGGACATCAGAAAGCAAGTACTCAATTTAAGGTCCACATAGTCATTTCGGATTATAGTAGATTCTCCAGGTTTCTAGTAAAGCTTGCAGTTAGGTTTATTTACCTTTTCTGTTGGAGGGTGCTTTCCTCTATCCCTGTGATCTCTGTAAGGAGGGATTTCTGGGAGGTGAGACAGGATCATAAACTTCTGATTGAGGCATGGATTAGGGCATGCTCACTGTCCTGGCACCTATGAGGGAAATCTGATAGTTGGTAAAGGACCTGCCTCTGTGTATACAGGTGTGTGTGTGTATGTTCTCCAGCTTCACTGCCCAGTCTGCCTCTGTTAGGCTGGCATTCTTTTTCCCCTTGCTCAGTCGTATTAATCAGGCCAGCCGAAGGAATTCAAGGGTTAGCCCAGATGTTCACAGGGAAGGATACTAGGTAGGCTCTACCCTGACCCTGTCTCTTACCTCTTGTCTTCCTGCAGTCAAAAGCCCATTAACGAGAAAGTGCCTGCCCACTGCAACGGAGCCGCCAGCACCTCCTCCCCTCCAGACCCGGGCCCCAGGCTGCTGCCGCTTTTTATAACTTTATATTATTTTTTTTAAGAAAAAAAAAACTCTTTAAAATACCTCAAGACTGTCTCCCTGTTCTGTTGCTGCTAAGAAAATATAAAAACAGAAACATAGAAAAGGATGAAAAATGATGTAGCTGAATGAGTGTCTTTACTCTCCCCAGCCCCCCGTTCCGAGAGGCTGAGACGATAAAGAGTACACACTCACACACATGCACACACACAGGGCACACAACCTGGAGCTGGTGTCAGTGGGCATCTCCTTCCAGAGAGGATGAGAATGCCTGTGACCCTGAATGAGCAAGGCATCCCAGAGAGACAATTTCAGCTCCTCTGGGAAAGGAAACGAGAGAGGGAGGGAAGTCACACTTTTGACTCTGCCCTGGAGTTTTTGTCCTGAGGGTTTGTGGGAGTTAGTTTATGGCCCTTTTCTGATTTTCTAGCAGCTCGGTTTCCATCCCTCTACAGGTTATTTCCTCGGTCTCTTCGGCTGTTCTTGCCCTTGCCACTTGTAAACGCAGCCTTAGTTTGTCGACTGTGTTGAGGTTGAACTTGGTGATCGCTGCTCTAGAAGTCCTGCCCCCCCCTTTTAAAATTTCTTTATATTAATTATGTGTGTGTCTGTGTGTGGGTATGTGCATGTGATGTCTGTAGAGGCCAGAAGTGTGGGATCCCCCGAGCTAGTTCCAGTAAGCTGTGAACCTTGTGACGTGTGTGTTCGGGTCCTGTGCAAGAGAAGTACTAGTTCTTAACCACTGAGCTATCTCCCCAGCCTGCCTGAACTTCTGTGAGTTTGCCCTGAAGAACGGTGTAAAGCTTCTCTCAAATAGGCTGGACCATACCTTTTTGGAGATAATAGTGTTACAGAAATTGAGGTTGTGGGGGGCCCCGGTTCCTCTGGATCACCTCGCTCCTCAAGGCTGCGCAGCTGGTGAGGTGGCAAAAACTGAAAGCGCCTCCGGTCTTTGGAATATCTTATGGGGGCAACGACTCCTGTAACTAGGGATGAGACACGTCTTTCGGTTCTCATTTTTTAATTCACCAAGTGTGGGTCACTGTGTTTTGGCTTTGTCTTTGCGTTTATGTTTAGGCAGGAAGGAATCTTGTACCTGAACAAGCTAGAAATGTCTACAGAGTGAGCAGCCAGGGGAATCCAGTACTTCTGGAAAACTGCTCAAAACACTGGGTCACGCTCTTGGGTCAGCAAACCAAGTGTGTGATTTGGGGTTTCGCTGATATCAGTTGCTACGGATGTAATTTTCACCGGCTGCTTGAGATACCGTTGTAGATACAAAAGTAGAAATGAAGGTGGGTTGGGAGCTCGGTTAGGTCAATGGAGGTTTCCGGGAGCCGCCCTTTGGGTCCCGAAGCGCTTCCCCCCCAGTCTGCAGGGGGCGCTGTGGGCGCCTCCGTCACACGGCCCCGCAGCCTCCCCGGGGAGGAGCCTCTCCTGTAGCCGCCGCCGCCTCCGCGATCGCAAACCCGGAAGAAGCCTCTGATTGCTGGACTGTACCGGCCGGCTTGGCATTGCCATGCAGCTCGAGGAGGTAGGTCTGGTTCCCGCTCCAGCGAGGGAGCCGAGACTGACCCGCTGGCTGCGGAGAGGCAGTGGGATCTTGGCGCACCTGATAGCTTTGGGCTTCACCATCTTTCTGACTGTGCTGTCCCGGCCAGGAACCAGTGAGTGTGCGAGGGGGCGGGGTTGTGAAAAGGGGCGGAGCCTAGGTGCTGGAGGGGCTGCTTTGGGCGTGCTTGGATGCGAGAAACCTCGACCCTCAGCTGAGGAGGGGCGGGTCGAGGAGTGGTTGTTAAGGCGTAGTGGGAGGGTCCCCGGAAATCCTGGGAGGGTGGGACTTGAAAAGACAGAACTGACACTTCTTTAGAATGAGGTCCCTTATGGAAAAGCGCGAGGAGGGTCTCGGGCAGACTAAGGTCTACTCTAACGCTGGGCTGGCAGCAGATGCAGAACCCGGGCCAAGGTGGTGTAAGGGCCCCTTGGCCGCTACCCCTTTGTGGTGAGTTCCTGATTCTTGCTTAGGCTTGAGACGGTATGCTGACCTTTCCCTTGTGGCCAGATTTTTGCAATATCAGTGATGTCCAGCTGTCAGCCTGTTCTCTTTGATTCTTACTTAGGTCTTTTCTCCTGGCATCCTGTGTTCATGGCCTTGGCGGTGAGTTTGAATATACTTAGCTTAACCCTTGGGGAAGCATTCAGTTTTTCAGCCTTTCTAAAGATCAGAGAGATGGGGGCAAGGAAGGCTTTATCTTTCCCTGAAACCTATAGGATTGGGGGAAATGTAAACTATCAGGGGCTTGAGGTTGGGAAGGGGCTATTTCTCCTCTAAGGTCTAAAAGGAAGAAGTGAGAGGGATATTATCAAGGTCTGTTCTGTGGTCCAGAAAGGGCATGTATGAGGCAGGAAGCCCCTTTAAGCTCCCCATGTTTTTCTGGTCACGGGATAAGACCTTTTTCTCGGGCCCCATGCAGACTAGAGGTTCACTGACCTTCTCCTGTGTTTACAGTTCTGTCTGTGCATGGCTGAAGCTATCCTACTTTTCTCACCTGAGCACTCCCCGTTCTTCTTCTGCTCTCGAAAGACCCGGATTCGACTCCACTGGGCAGGGCAGACCATGGCCATCCTCTGTGCTATCCTGGGTTTGGGCTTTATCATCTCCAGCAAGATCCGCAGTGAGCTGTCCCATATGGTGTCCTGGCACAGCTGGATAGGAGTTCTGACACTCGTGGCCACTGCGGGACAGGCTCTGTGTGGGCTCGGCCTCCTCTGTCCGCGGGCAGCCCGAGTCTCAAGGGTGGCTCGTCTTAAGCTCTACCATCTGACATGTGGCCTGGTCGTCTACTTGATGGCTACAGTAACCGTGCTCTTGGGCATGTACTCAGTGTGGTTCCAGGCTCAGATTAAAGGTGCAGCCTGGTACCTGTGCCTGGCACTACCGGTGTACCCGGCCCTGGTGATCATGCACCAGATCTCCAGCTCCTACTTGCCAAGGAAGAAAGTGGAAATATGAGTGCCTCCGAACTCTGAGCCTAGGTGGGATTCTTGGACTTCAGCAGTTCCTTGATCTTCACGGGACCCACTTCAGAAGCAGACAATGTTTTGCACTCCATGGTTGAGCCACAGGGTGCAGAAACTCTAGCTGCTACTGCTGAGGGATGATCTGGTGGGCTCCAATGGGGAAATGTACTACTGGGTGAAATTAGAAGGTTCTGGAGAACCTGAAGCTTCACTCTTGATGGGATACAAAAGTATTAGGTGGTGGTGCTGATGGTGATGGTGGTAATTATTTGCTTATGTGCCTGATGAAGAGTTGAGTTCCTGTTGGTTATGAATGACAGCCACAGATATTGGGGTCCCTCTTGAAAAAGCAGTGCTGTGGAGAGCCCACGGTCTCTGGCTGTGCTGTACAGTCACCCTCAGTTTCCTCATCCTCTAACATTCAGTGTCTGGCAGATTGATGTCACTGAATACCCTCTTAGCTCTGGATCATGTGAACATCTCAGGATGTAATTCTTTCCTCCATTCTTCCTTTACTCCCCTGGAAGGACATCTCTATACTTGCACCCTTCAGAAGTCTGTGCTGGCTTGACTCCTGAACCAAGGAACAAGGGCCACGAACCATGGAAAGAAGGGTCCGAGGTGAGGGTCCCCTAGACAATAAGATAGTAAAGGCACTAAAGTCACTTTAAAGTTCTTTGGAGGAACAGAAGGGCATTGGCCTTAACCAAGCCCTGGACTCTTGGCCTCCTTAGCTCAGCTAAGAACTTCCTTCAGGCTACCTCTGGGTCTAGATTGTAGAGTCTGGGCATTCTCTCGACATCCATTCTCAGGGCAGAGGAGTTCTGGGCATCTGACACTTTGCCCTTAGGACTTAGAGTATTTACTTAGCACATTGCTCCAGGGAACTATTCTTAGGCTTTCAGAACAAAATAAAAATCAGGCAGTGGGACCCTCTTGATTCAAGGAACACAGTGTCTCCTGGTTGCCCTTCCCTTCTTGTCGTCTAAGTTTTCCTTAGTTGTTTCCTGCCAGCCCCTTGGCTTAAGAGTGGGATGATTTTGGTACTAGCTGGGCTCTCTTCCCTGCCAAGATACCTCCTTGGTCCAGCTGAGTTCCTCAGAGCATCCTTAGTGGTGAGGGCTGGATGTCAAACCACTTAGCCTGGTGTTGGTCAGTCCAAGAGACAAACCCTTTATAGATCCTAATAAGGAGTAGAGATTGCTGAGCCGGGAAATGTACTCGTCCAGCTTTCTCCCTGGGAGGCAGAGCCCATCAGAAACTATGGGAGGCCTGCACTATATAGGGGCTTGAGCTCCAGGTCCAGAGACAAAGGAGAAGTATCTGTTCTATGTCCCAGATCCTCTGAAGATTTAAGGCCTCTTCTTCAGATAGCTCAGAAATTAGGCAGGTGGGATTCAATAGTATGGGAATGGGGACCATAGGGCTGAAGTGGCCTCTTAGTTTCCCTCACTATGCTTTTCCTCGGAGATAGCATCTCTCATAAGCTGTCTAACTACAGCTTACTGAACAGAGGCTCCTGCAGTGCAGAGGGGAACCATTCTTGTCTTTTTCAACGCCTGCTCTCCCTCTCAAGCTGTCCAATATGCTGTGAGCTTGGAGGGAATGGTTACTGGGCCACATGAAAGAGGGTCTCACTAGGGTCATTTTGATGTAGGGCGCTGTCTCCTCCCCTCATCAAGGCCAGTGCTGGGGGCTCCCCAGGGTGGCCCAGGTAAGGTTCAGCAGCTTGTTCTCAGAGCAGAGAGGCAATGCCGGAAAGCCTGAGCCTGCTTGAGGTGTTGCCTCCTCCCAGGTGGTGCGGGGGCTGGTGGGCGGGCGGGCAGGCGTGCTGACAGCCGGCAGTTTGCGTGGGCTGTGCCATCTGATGTCTATTCCCAGCCCCGGGAGGAAGGGGAGTCATTTATATTCTGCAGGAAGAAGGGACCCAGCTGTCGCTTCCTTTGACCAGTGGGCCTGGAGGGCATCGGTGCAGAGCAGAGAGGAGGGTACAGGTAGCGGTGGCCTCCTACTTAGGGATCTGACCGCAGTATAGGGAGCAGGTCACCAGGATGAGCCCTTCTTGCTGGTAGGCCAGATTGGGGGGGGGGCGGGAATTCCCTCCCCTCCTGTCTTTCCACTTCTCCATCACCACCTGCCCTCACATCCTGGGGCAGCAGCTGGACAACCATTAGCCCTCAGTGCCAGGGTACTCTTCTTCCAGCTGGGATCTGTGGCTGCCGGCTGCATATGCCTCCTGGCTGTGTGCTCCCTCTTCCCACTGTCTGCCCCTTCCTCTTTTTATCTTCCAGTGTCTGGATACTACCTGGGCGTCTTGGCAGTGAGGCAGAGACCTGGGGGGGGGGGACCGACACGTGACTGTCCTTTGCCAGTGTTCCTTGACTAGGGGAAGCTGGTAGCAGTCGGCCTGTTTTGCTTTTGAAAGTGGGGTGGGGGATGATGCTCAGGATGCTCAAGATTTAAAAGTTGCCCATCATTTGCACAAATTTCCATATCGTGCTAAGTCCCGATTGCATATTTGATTGTGTTCCAAGCTTGATTATACTCAGATTCAACCTTTAGGGCATTAGAAAGATAGTTTTGTATTAAATCCAAATGGTAATGGGCATACTGTTCAGGTTGGAGCCTTCTCAGAAGCCCCTTTGTTCCTGTATCTTCCCTTGGAGTCCCATTGGGGCTGGGGGTGGCAGTGAATTAGTTCAGCATCTGAGAACTCTTGCTTCCTTCTCTGGCTGTCATCCCCATGCAAGACAGGCTGCTATCACTTGCCAGCCTGTGCTTGCTCTCCCCCTCCCGAGGCAGGCCACCTTTCCTCCATGACATTGGCCTGCCCCATCTCATTTTTCCCACCTTTCCACCCCCATGCATGGCTGCCTTGGGTCTTGTTTTTCAAACCTCACTGTGGGAGATCCAGGCATCCCCCCTGAGCCAGCTGGCTGCTGTGCCAAGGCCTGTTCAGAGTTAATAATAATCATTAGTTGAATGGTGCTGGGGCCTTTCGGCTCCAGATCTCTAAGCACTTGCAGGCTGAATCAGCCAGCCTTCACCTTCCCCCCCTTTTCCTGGGTTTTGGAGTGTAACAGCATGGGAAGGCGCCATAGGAGAGGGAATCGGGATTCTTGCTGCCTGACCATGCCTGAGGATTTTCTCTGAGAGTAAGCAGTGAGCCAGGCCACACAGAGAAGGCAGTATGCTCATTTGAGACCACCATGGCTGTGGAAGCTGACAACCCCAGACCTCTAGAACTTTGGTGTACTTACCTTGGCCTCTGTGGGACACTCCACCTGAATGCCCTTAGGCAAGTTTAGAGCACAAGAAAGTCTCTGGGTTAGTGCTGCCCCAGGACCCTTGTCTGTGATGAGCACAAAGAACAGAAAGGTGTGCCAGCCTGGACACTGGCAAAGCTGCTGTATGAGTGGGTGGCATGGGCAGACTGTTTGCTTCTCATCCTACCTCACAGGGATGTTGTGAGGGCTAGACAAGGGAACAAGGTTCAAAGCATTAAACAAATGGAAAGCAGATGGGATGTTCTGTCTTTTCTCTCCCTGAGCCTGGCTTTATGCCTCCTAAGGAGACCATAAACTCTGGGAGATGATGCTCAGGGGGACCCAAGCCTCGGGAGCTCTGGGGGCCATATGTAACAGTCACATTTCTTACGTTTGGATGCAAGGTCATCTACTATCTCTCCCTGTGAGAGAGGCCACCAAGATCATGGTTATTGAGATTTGTCTTACATAGTGCTTACCCAGTGTGGTCGAGCCACAGGGCTGATGGCAGATCTGCGTCCGTACAGCTTCCTCCAGGTCTAATCGGAAGGGTAAGGTCTCAGCCCGGAGCTTTGCTTGTAGCTTATCTAAATCACTCCTTCCTAACTCTGCCCTTCTAAAGGAGGAGTAGGGCACAGAGAAGGGAGGATCAATAGTAATGATCACTACAGCCAGACATGGTGGCACACGCCTTTAATCCCAGCATGCGGGAGGCAGAGGCAGGCGGATCTCTGTGAGTTCGAGGCCAGCCTGGACTACAAAATGAGTTCCAGGACAGCTAGGGCTAAACAAAGAAATCCTGTTTCAAAAAACAAACAAACAAACAAAAAATAGTGGTGCCCACTGCACACCACCCTGGCCATTTCCCCTCTGTAGCCTCAGGCTGATGTGGAATTCCCCTCAGTATGCTGCTAATTGATACAGTTTCTCTGTGGCTATTTCAGGAGTCTGGGCAGCCGGGAAATGAACAAGCAGTCTCCTACAGCATCAGACCTATGTTCTAAGGACTGGGGATGTGGTACTGTGAGGCTCTTGGATTAAGACCATAGTCTTCTTTCCTGAAAATGCTTTGCTGGAAATACCACACAAGCACTCATACACGCATGCACGTATACACACACACACACACACACACACACACACACAATGTGCACACGAAGCAGTTCTATGTAAACTTTCAGTGGAGAGGAAGGAGCCTTTCTATTCCATTTGTCTGAGGGCAGAGTAGATGAAGGCAAGCAGAACCAACAGTAGCACGCAGGTTTGAACATTTGTCTTTTTTATCTTAATTGTCTTTTCTACCCTGGGATCCAGGAATGAAACACTAGTCTAGCCTTAGCCATTCTTGCCAACATGGCACAAAGAAGACAGAAGCTCAAGGTTGGAGGTCAGGGCCCCCCAGAGCTGCCCAGGAGTGGTGGTGGAAGTAGATGGGCAGCATTGAGCAGGGCTTCAGACAAACAAATGAACTCTGATGGGACCGCCTTATCCCAGAAAGCTTGGCTAGTCACAGATGTGGTCAGAGAGCAGCCTTCCATTATTAATCAGCCAGCTACTCTCAGAATTTCCCAAAAAGGCTTTTGGCCTGTCTTGAAGCAGATGAAGGACCATTTCAGGCTAGTCTATGGTATCTGGGGGTTGATTTTGTGTCCCTGGTGACAGGAGTGGCTGCTGGCACCCTATCTTTGGAATAGGTTCTCAGTTATCTTGCAGTGTGGCCTGGCAGTGATACTGAGACCCACACCTAAAGTAAACCAAACCAAGTGAGGGAGCCGTGGACGTGAGGGGAAAAGTGCACAGCACGGCCTGGCTCCAGTCCCCTCCAGCCCTCGTGTACATCACCTTATCTATGCCAGTGCCAACATCGCCTAGCAGGAATGAAGGATGGTGCTCAGGCCATAGTTCTGTGTCCTCTGTGCTCCAGGGACAGTAATCAGGCTGGCACACACCGGAAGGGAAGGCCTCAGGACACTTCTAAGGATCTTGGCCATTTGATATCTTCTGACCATCAGTGTCTGAGCCTGATGAAAGGGCTTGACTGGCAGTTTTAGCCTTCTCTTTCAAAGCCCTGGGAGAGGAAGCAGCCAGCATAGACTCCCTGGGGCCTGACCAAAAAAGCCAACTGTCCTTACTGCAGGGCCTGAGCTTTTTTTGACATGTGGGTGGGGAAAGTACAGCATCACCATTGGTTGCTTAGGAGACAAGATAAGTGGTACAAATACAGAAAGGGGAGGAGTTGAGAGACCAGGTGGAAGAAAGACTAGGCTAGCCCATGCACTGGACTCTCATTCCGGCACATCAGCATTCTCTGTTCCCCGTGAAGTGCTGTCTGAGGGGATGAGGCAAGGTCTTGCAAGACCTGACAGACAAACTGCATAGCCTAACCACGATCCAGGCAGCTTGTAGCTTAGCAGTGGGATGAGCAGAAAAAGCAGAAGAGATACAGGTTTGGAAGGCGAGAGAGCTCAGAAAACATACAAGGAGAACAAGAACGCTGGTCAGTCTTCCCAGCCTGCTCTCTGCCAGCCAGGAGCTCAACCAGAGCAAAGGCAACCTTGTAAAACTGAGAAAATACACAGAGGTGGACTAAGGGAGAGCTCTGACCTCAACATCTGTATTTCACTTACTGACTTGATGGGACTGTTCCCCCCCAGAGTGAGAAAGACAACTTCCCAGACACACAGAAGAGGTTAGGGTAATTATATCTCTTCTCCCTCTCTGGTCTCCCATCCAAGTACAAACCAGGACTGACCCTACTTAGCTTCTAAGATCAGCTGAGATCCAGCACACGTAGAGTGGTAAAGGCCTAGACCTCACCCTCCTGGGATCTACCAGGACATTCCCTTCCAGAAGCCCCAAGAGGCCTAATCAGAGTATAGCCCAGTTCAGTTTCTGATAGGGTATGTCTATAAGAAACAGTAAAAATTCCATCTTTTTTTCCTATTCTACAGAATGCTTACTGCTCATGAAGCAGTCATTGAGTATTAACATACCCATTAGATGAATATGCTTTTAGCCCAAGATGAAAATATCCTGGTAATAATCAAAATTTTATGAAAGTGAGCTGTTTCTCACCGTTAAAAAAAAAAAAAAAAAAGCAACCACCGAACCGGAGCATTTTACCATTGTACCAATTAGAAAGCTTGATCTAGCCTTTTAAGAGAAGCCTGTGGGGAGGCAAACTCCTCCTTAGGGATTTAGACAATCGTCATTCCGTACAAGCCCCAGCCCAGTGTATCTAGACTCCTGCTTGCTCAGGCACTATGACGCTACTTCTGAGCCTCTGTCTCAGAGGTTGGAAAACTATGGCCTGTTGGGCAGAACCCCTGCCTGATTTTTGTGTGGTCTGTAAAACTGGTAACTTTTACATTTTGGTTTTTTTTTTTTTTTTTTTTGGTTTTTGGTTTTTTTTGAGACAGGGTTTCTCTGTAGCTTTTGGAGCCTGTCCTGGAACTAGCTCTTGTAGACCAGGCTGGTCTCAAACTCACAGAGATCCGCCTGCTTCTGCCTCCCGAGTACTTTTACATTTTTTAACTTGTTGAAACAAATTCAAAAGACATTAGCATTTTAATGCCCACAAGTAAAATTTCATTAGATGTTATATTTTGGCAGAAATTTGAATGAGTACCTAAAAGATTCATGTCCTAGAAGCTTGGACCCCAGGGTGGTACAGCTGAAAAGTGAAACCTTTACAACATAGGGTCTAGTGAGATAATTAGGTCACTGGGGGCATCATTCTTAGAATATATGTAGTTCTCATAGGACCCTGGTTACTTCTTACAGAGCAAGCTGTTATAAAAAGAGCAAACCAGACCCCTGAATCTCTCTTGCCTCCTGTTTCAGCACGTGATCTCTTCTGCATGCCCTCCCATTATTGTGATGTCATACACCATGAGGCCCTCCTGACATGCACAACAAATACGACCCTAGATCTTGGGCTTTAATCCTCTTTCCTCATAAATCACTCTGTCTTGGGCGTTTTACTCTAACAAACAGATTACTACATTGGGACAGAACCACAGTTGTTCATTTACTTACTGTTTGTGGGCATCTGTCTGCTATAGCCGTGCAGTTGAGACTTAGTAAATGGTGAAGCCTCTAAAGCCCAAAATATTTACTGTCTGGCTTGTAAGAAAAAGTTTGCCATTCTCTTTTCTAATCCTAATGCTTGGATGATACCTGTTTTACACTTAATTTCTAGACGATGCAGATAGCAACACTTAGAAGATTCTCTTTAGATACATCATACCCTTTTGAAGTGTGCTGGTCCCGCCCACAGGCTAAGATAAATAAACCATCCACAAACTGCCAGAGCAGAGACTCAAGCCAGGTTTAATGGTCACTGTCTAGTTATAGAGCCTGTCGGCTCCGAGGTTAGCCAGCCTGGTATACACAGTGCGGGAAGAGTCCTAGACAGAGGAGAAAGGAATTACAGAGGCAAGAACACACACAAAACCGGAAAGTTGGCTTTCTCCCCAGATGGGTCTACCCTTTCCTGGCCTCTTTCAGGAGCCCCATATATTAAGCAAAGAAAAAGATCACAGATAATTACACAGCCTGTAGAGCCCTGTCACACCCTGTCTCCAGAGACACCTGCTTCTCCTTCCTGGGAGACAGAGTTTGTGGGTGCAGGTGGGGTGAAGGTCAGCCTTCCTTGTATCTACACTTGGCAGCTTTCCTTTCCGAGGTCTAATGGGATCATACATGTGGGATACAGATACACATACACACCCCCTACAAGGGGAGAGTAAACTGCAACCAAAAGAGACCAGTCAGTTAAATGTCTTGGTGGTATCCAGACATGTCCTCCAGGTGTCTTGACCTAGGACCCCAGTTAGCAGATGAAGTAGGGGGAGTTGGGGCTACAGAGTAGGACTTACAAAGACAATGGCCCTCCTGGTCCTCAGGAGCTCAGCCGGAATACCCTCAAAGAACAACTTCATTTGACCCTCATTAGAAATAGTTTCATACCCCTAGATGGTATCAAGACAGGAAGCTGCCAAACAAGACATTTTCCCATTTCCTGATGAGTCTGAGGTCAGAGGTCTGACTCTTGGACCTCTGGTGACAAAGTCCCCATTAGTCTTTGGAACACAACCGGACAGCATTCCTCTCCAACACTTGTCTATCAGGACAGGTAACAAAGGAAGAGCAACTCAGAGCTGCTTAGCCACGACCAGCATTCTTTGTGGTCCTTCACTGCTCCAGTTCTAGCTTCCTGTCTCCTATATCTTTAAGGAGGGCGTCTGAAGAGTCTGTTGAAAGGTGAGGCCTCACCACCCCTTCTCCCAAAGGCTTCAACGTGTGGTCCCCCTAACTCTGACCTCTGCAGAGGAGTTATTCAGAGCCATGGAGATATGGGTAAACTTCAGAGTGTTCAGAAATTAAAGTACAAGAGATTGTGCAATGGAGAAGCCTGGCATGGTCACCGACTCTCCTACAGTGCAAGAAATGTGTGTGAGAGAAGTTGTGCACATGGGTGGAGGCCATCCTAGAGGGGGCCACAGACTCACTGTCCCGGTGGAGGTCAAGGTGCTGGTGTGCATGCAGACCTACGAGCATGCAGACCTATGAGCATGCAACTACTGAAGGGGAATCGCTGCACCTCTCTCTTGACAAAGCTAGGTTACTAATAAAGGATGGACAGCAGCCTCGAGATCCCAGGAGCAGACAGGGGACAATGTTTACTTCGGTTTCTCTTCCCCAGTCCTTATAGGCAGCCTGGCAGGCCCTCCTGGCACTAAGCAGCCCTCACCATAGGTAAACAACACCTCTTAGAACCTAAAAAGCAGGTCAGGAAACTGGAGGACCTGGACAACTTCCAACTACAGGAAACAAGGGAAAGAAAAGACACTGAAAAAGACCAACACTGGGCAACACTTTCATCTTTGCCCTGCTCACCCCCCCTCCAAAGCTCTGGGGCCTGCATGATGGTCAAGGGGTGCTGGGTGTAGTTATCTTTGTACCCAAAGCATTTTGCAAGCCTGGATGGAAACTAAGGCTGGGTTTGTTTTTAAGTCTCTCTGCTCTGACAGCCACAACTGCACTGATCCCCACCCCCACAACTGAGAGGGATGGTTTGGGGGAACTTCCTTTTCAGAGTTTCGTGCCCCTTACACCTCTATTGCAAGACTGTCTTAGAGCCTGGTGTGGAGGGCAGAACTCTAAGCCACACTCTGTAGTGCCATTCTGGGACAGACACGACTAGGTTCCAACTTGCAGATAATAAAATCCCACACTTTGGCTTTGCAGCAGGAGGGAGGCAGCCTTGTCGGCAGCGAGAAATAAATGTGAGGTCCTGTCTAACTCCAGACCTGGTCTAATTGAGCAGGACCAGACTTTACTGGACTCCTCCCTTTGTGGAGCAGCATAACGTGGAAGGCTCAGTACCCCACCTGAGTTGATTAGAAGGTTGACTGAAGAGAGGGCACACATAGAAAATCAGGTAGGTCTGGCTGGCTGCTACATCGAAAAGGCTGATTTTCCTCATCCTTTCAGGGAGAGCGGCCCTTGGGCCACACTAGCAGCAGGTTTCCATAATGCTCTGCCTTCAGCATCCCCTACTGTGGTCCCAACAGACATACACTGGGAGTCAAATTCTACTCAAAGCTTTCCCCCAGCCAGGAAGTTAGCTTACCTGAAATTTATGTCCTATCAACAAATTTTAGGCTATGACAGGAACCCCTTAATTCATTCTGTACCTATCTGTGCCACTTGCCCCGGGACAAGGCGTAGACACCACATCCTATATTGCTGCCATGACTAACAGGCAAGAGGCCAGACTCCTGCAAAAATCCACCTACTCAGGACTCCCAGGGAAAGAGGACGGCTTTAGAGAGGAGTCTCACAGCAGCTTTAGGCGGTGCTATAGATCCAGGCCTCCATCTTTCCCTGACTCATTTTCCAAAGGTTTCCAACCCCCCACCTCCCAGCTCTGAATGTGACTTCCTGACCAGAGAAGATACTGCAGCATCCCAGCATGGCTCCTGTGGAAGCTCCCCCAACACACACAACTTCACAGGTGTGGGTGGGCAGAGACAGAAAAAAAATTGTTTTTCAAATGGTTTTCTCTTAAGGAGCTAGGGATGACCTCAAAAAAGTTTAGGGAATCTGCTCTTCCCCTCACCCTTTTCTTCATTCCCATCCAACTCAGACGCGTCCCTCCTCCTCTACCACACTGAGAATAGCCAAGGCTTTGGGTAGGGGTGTGGTGTCTGCCTGAGGATTAATATATCCGTATGTGAAACTCACGGCATCCACACCATCACTGGGGTCTTGCCTGCTCTTGTGCCCATGACCAATTCCCTGGTGGTCAGGAAGAACCCACTCCCTTGGGCAGTCAGCCCTCTCTTCCATCCCCTCCTATCCCTCAGGGGTAACACGACCTCTCCTGGGGCAGAACCTCCCCACCAACCTATCCTGCTCACACCACAATGGGCGTATCAGAGAAGACCGAGCTGACCGACTCAGGATCTGACATCCTCCGTTGGCCCTTGCCTGTTGCCTCAGGCACCGGCAGAGTGTTGCCTGGCTTGAGTTTGCCATTTTGACCCTGCCCAGGTCCAGCAGGTTCCAGGAAGGCCACCCGCCGATCAAAACCATCATCTTTGTCCCCACCAGCCATGGGATCATGGTTGGGTGTGGTACTGAGCATGGAAGAACTGAGGCTATCCCCTTGATGGCTGGAAGGCTTCTCCACACCCCGGCACCAACAGCGGCAAGGGGTGAGGTACAAGTATATGAGAACCAGAACCACACTGAGGATACAGCCCACCAGGGTGGTATAGGCCGTGTTGAGGGTGTCATGGTGTCCGTGCAAGGTGAAGTTGTACACTTTCAACTCCACAGACAGTGTCTCGTTGAAAGTCTCCCCCATGGCGTAGCAGGTATACACACCCCCATCCTCAACCTGCACCTTTTCAAAATGAAGGCTGCCATCCTCCGACACGGTTACTGTGCCATTGGCTCCCTGATTTAGCACCTGTTCATTGCTTGGTGTCACCCACACTTTGGTCATCCCTTGCTGTTTGGTATCACACGTGATGGTCAAGGTATCTCCCAGGTGGGCCTCCCAGGCGCTTTCCTTGTACTCGCTGCAGTTGAAATCCATATTAAAGACATTGTGCAGCTCCTTGGAATCCATGCAGTATAGATCCTCCTGGAAGTCAACCACGGAACTCAGCTGCCGGTACTGCCAGTGCGAAAAGAGCTGGTAGAGCTTGCAGCCACATTCCAGGGGGTTGTTGTGCAGGTACAGCCCATTCTTGACCCACGCTGGCAACTTCTGCAGGTCCGTGAACGGCAACTTCTTCAGCTTGTTGGAAGACAGATCCAAGAGCATAAGTTTGGGTAATTTGTTCCCATCCTTGATCAGTTCCAGAGGGAAGCGAGAGATCAGGTTCTGGCTCAAGTAGAGTTTCTGCAGCTGGGCCATGTCCTCGAAGGCATACTTGTCCACCACCCCGATGCGGTTATTGTAGAGCAACAGCACTTCCAGTGCGTGCAGATCGCTGAACAGGAACTCATCCAGCGTGTGAAGATGGTTGGAGGAGAGGTCCAGGTACCGCAGGTTGGGTACCGGGATGAAGGCCTCAGAGGAGATGAAGTTCAGGTGGTTGTGGCTCAGCAGCAGCGAGTGCAGGTTGATCAGACGGGTGGGGGTCCACTCGGCCCGCAGCCGGCTCAAGTTGTTGTGGCTGAGGTCCAGAAGTGCCGTGTAGCTGGGCAGAGACTGGGGTACATTGGGCAGCTGCTGCTTGGAGCAGCTGAGGATGTTGCTGGCGCACAGGCAGTTGGCGGGACAGCTAACCACAGATCGGCCAGCCCTGGCCACCTCAAAGAGAAGCAGGAACAAGGAGAGCAGCAGGAGCCAGAGGCCTCGCAGGTCACGCTGGGGTTGCATAGTGTCACTGGGGAGAGCGAAGAACGCCACCGGAAGATCTGGGAGGAAATCACCCCGGCATGTTCTGGTGGAGTATGGAAGGGTCACTTTCACTACAGGCTTGAGAGAAAGGATGATGGGTTTGTAGTCACCAAGGACTCAGGAGGGGTGAACCACCACTCCCACTTTCCCCTCCTACCCCGGCCCCCACCCCCTTGGTAGAAAGGGGAAGCGATCCCAGGTAGTTCCCAGGCACAGTGCAAGTAGACTGTGGGCTCAAAATACTAGGCATTAGAGGCATTGGCGCAAAGGCCCCGTGGGCTGGGGTCGCGGGTTTAGAGTGAGGGTCTGCATAGCGTGTCACCTGCGGCGGTAGTGGTGGGGTGTCACAGGGATTGTACACTCGAGGTTTGGAGGCGGGGTCATTAGGGCCTTTCCTGAGGAGCCCAGGGAAGGTCAACAAGGTACCGGGCTAGGAAGGGCCGAAGGTTTCCCGGGCCTGTGGCGCGGGCTCCCTCCCCAGAACCTCCGGTCACTGCACCTGCTCTGCGAAGATGCCTCTCAGCCCATGGCCAGTCCGGGAGCTCCGTCGCGGCCTCCCCCGTCCGCGCCTCCCCGGCCGGCCTGTCACGGCGCCCGGCGTACGCAGGGGCCCGCGCCCGGCGACATCGCCTGCGAGGAACTTGCTGGGTTCCGCGCTGTCCACCCGCGCCGCCGCCTCGACCGCCGCGCCCGTCCGCCCAAGCCCACTCACGACTGCCGCCTCCGGACCCACCGGCCAGGCGTGGAGCAGTGCGGCGAGCGGGAGGCGACGCGATCCCAGCCGAGGGAGCAGCGTGGGGGCAGCGAGCACCGCGCGCGCGCCCGTCGCCGCCGCCAGAGCCTTGGGGCGCGTGCGCGCGGCGGGGGCGGGGCGCACGTGCGTGTGTTTGTCTCCCGCTCCCGGTGGACACGCGGGCAGCTGGCTCAGGGGTCACTTCCTCTGCGTATCTGTACTGGGCCCAGAGCTAGCGACCGAGGCTCTTTAAGCACCTTTGCTCTCTTGCTCCCCTTTCTCCATCCTCACCATGCATGCCCCAGTACTTCTCCTCCTGCTCAAACCCACTGGCAGGAAAAGTAAGTCTAACTGGAGTGAGTTCGCCGGAGCCAGTAAATTGACTCCGGGGCAAGAAGCGTCACACGTCTTTTAATTTTCCTAATTAAAGAAATCTGGCTCGACTCCCGCTCTTCAGGGTTGGCGGGAAATTCATTAGTCACGTTTTTTGACGTTCCTCCTGCTTTCTCTGTGGAGTTTGTGAAGTCCCAAAAATTGGGGGGAAGAGCTTTATTGTGTTTTCCTCCATTCTTGATGCCACTAGTCCACGCACCTTGGAGTACCACTGAAGAGTACACAGCACCATGGCCTGCAAGCGTGCTGGGCACGAGTGTCTTTGGGAGGTGTATCCTTCCAGACAACCCATTGTGCTCGCACCTCTTCTCATCCTATGCAGCTCTCCTTCTTGACTTCTTCCCAAAGTAGTACCTGCACTTTCTGACTGGGAGTCCTGCAGTTTCTCTATTAACCTAATTCTTAGAAATGAAGGTCAGAGGTGGGGCGTTCACGGTGTTTTCTGTAGGGTAATCCCGCAAACACAAAGAAGCTGTTAATCAATGTATGATATTGATGATTGGGGGCGGCATGTAGAACGAATTAAGTCCATTCTTGAGATAGTGGACACCGAGGGAGAAATTACCAACCTTTTCTTTCTACTCTCTTACAGTAGCAAGGCCAAGCCTGAAATTGATGTCTCAGCAGATTAGCTTGCTAAGAGCCTTCAAAAGAAAGAACGTCTATCTGTCGCATATGGTTTCCTGTGAATTTAAGCGACTGTATTATCTTTTCAAGGGATATTACCACGTTAACTTTATGCACGACTGAGAAGATATTTTCCCCCTTCCCTATTTAATCCAGGCATGGGTGAAAAGTCAGGGAGGGTGGATGGTCCTTTTTGGAGGAGAAAGAAGGAGGAATCATGAAACCAATGGCTGTGAAAAGCTGCTGTTGGCCAGAGACTCCTGAGAAGCATGTTCATTGGTCCTGGCCTGGAGGCTTCTCAGTTGCAGGTATGTGTCACATGGTCATCAGAAAACTTGACTGGGACCAGAGGGTCAACTTTCAGAGTCACATGGTTGTCTGTTGGCAAGAGCTCACTGGCTCTCCAGGAAGGTCAGGTCTCAAGACTACTTAAGTGTCTGGACAGGACAAGAGGTCCAAAACCATGCAGACAGAAGTCACAATGACCCAGCTCTTTAAAGGGTTGCTGTCAATCCACTTTGGTCACATAGACAGATCCTGATGGAAAGAGACCACAATAAAAGCCTGAAATCCAGCAAAAGAGGATAGTTGGTGCAGGGCAGTGGTGGCGCACGCCTTTAATCCCAGCACTCGGGAGGCAGAGGCAGGCGGATCTCTGAGAGTTCGAGACCAGCCTGGTCTACAAGAGCTAGTTCCAGGACAGGCTCCATAGCTACAGAGAAACCTTGTCTTGAAAAACAATCAAACAAAAACAACGACAAGAACAACAACACAAAAAGAGGACAATTGGGGCCATCTTAAAGCTGTTATCACACCTGTGGTCTCTGAAGTCACATCTGTTTTTTTAACTTTGGAAAGTTTCAAACACACTAAAAGTATGTAATGAACTCCTGTACACCCACTATCCTGGTTCAGTAAGTGACAAGGGAAGACTTTCCTTGTATTTTATGCAAATATCCCTGGGAAGAAAAATGCATCCTCCTACCTTGCTTTGGCCTCCCCATTCTTCCTTTAGATTTTACCATTCGAGGCTCTCTGGTTCTATCTCTCTCTTTTTTCTACTGTGTTTGAAAGGTAGGGAAGACACAGGTAGCAGGAAAGAAGAAGGCCCTTTGTGCTGGGTGCCAGTTTTAAAAGTTGGTAGCTATACTCTGGATAGGTGTCCTCAGTCTCTTTTGATTTTGACTGCACTTAATTTTTTGTAAAAATATGCATGCGAACCACTGAGGGATCTTGTCAACAGTGAGATTATCACTCACTAGTCCAGAGAGGGACCGAATAGTCTGTGCTTCTAGCATGGTGGGTGATATTATTCTGCAGACCCACAGACCGAGTGTTGAGTCGCAAGGGGCTAGTAGTGTGCCATTCAAATTGGTACCCATGAGTCAGCACGTGTAGCTAGTTCAATTAACTGCAAATAAATAGCATGAGAAACCACATCTTCAGTTTTCCTAGCCACACTGAACAAGGCATTGTCCCAGAAAGTCCTTTGGGTGGCATTGTATAGAGAACTGACTCATAATAACACTGCCACAGCTGCTTTTTAGATCAAACAACTATCTATTAATCCACAACAAAAGGCAACCTGTGCAGGATAAATAGCAACAGGTTATTTATAGTGTGTATTTATTTCCTCTTGCTGGAATAGATCAACCCAGTGTTCCTAAATGCAATTTCAAAGGTTATTTGGCTAGCTCAGGACTCGAACAAAAGAGGTTGCATATATTTATTAACTTATGAGACTGGATGGATTGCTTTCATCCACACTAGAAGTATTTTTTTTCCTCTTGGACTGACTGATATTGAACATTAGACTTGAAAGAGGGGGTGGTGGTGGTGCACACATTTAATCCCAGCACTTGGGAGGCAGAGGCATCTACAAAGTGAGTTCCTGGACAGCCAGGGCTGTTACACAGAGCAAGCCTGTCTCTAAATAAAATAAAATAAAAAGAATAGAATCAAAGCAGAGAATGGGGGGAAAGACACCCTATTAAGAAGCTAACTTTTGCTGGACGGTGGTGGCGCACACATTTAATCCCAGCACTTGGGAAGCAGAGGCTGGTGGATCTCTATGAATTCGAGGCCAGCTTGGACCACAGGAGTTCCAGGACAGGTTCCAAAGCTACAAAGAGAAAGCCTGTCTCAAAAAACCAAAAGGAAAAAAAGAAAAGAGCTAACTTTTGGGGCTGAAGAATACAAAAATTTGGGGTTGAGGTTGTACTTTGTTGGTAGAGTGCTTGCCAAGCGTCCCTGAGTTTGATAAAGACCAGCATGGGATATATAAGATCCCACCTTAAAAATTAAAAACAAATAATAAACAAAGATCTATAAGTTTATCTCATTTTAAATGATTTGTGCATTGTGCAGGGGGTACCAGTGCATGCACACATGTGTATGCATGTGTGTGCACCATGTGGGGGTGCCCTTGCAGAAGCCAGAAGACAGTGTTGGATTAGATCCTGTGGAGCTAGAGTTACAGGTGTTTGTGAGCCCCTGACATGGGTGCTGGGAACAGCTCCTCTGCAACAGAAGCAGTTGCTCTCAACTGCTGAGCATCTCTCCAGCCCCCAAACTGAAATGTTTGAAGTGTTCTTGCATTTTGTGGAGAACATCAGGTTGTTAATAATAACAGTAACTTTATGACATCCCCAGAAAGTGCAGCCTGTAAAATGATGCTTTCTTGGAGTAGTTAGCAAAAAAGATGTCTTTTTGAGATTTGCTTAAAGAGATATGGTTTAGAGTTCACTGTTGGGTTACCTACCTCCTATATCAAGAAGTTTGCCTGTGTTTCCCTTTTTGTTTTGTTTCTGCGGGAATCTTGTGGCCACTTCCCGTCTTATAGATGATCACTTGTTTCCTTTGCTCTTTTACTTATTCAGTTCTCAACATGCTCGTACATTCATGTCTTTCCCATCCTATAAGCAAATATTTCCTTCTTTTTAGACAGTTGATGTCACACTCCCCTTTTGCCACGCCTTGCCTTTGTCATCTCAACCACGCCCACTTCTGAAAGTTCTGGGTAGTCTGCAGAAACCACAAGGATGAGCTTGTTGACTGGAGGCTGAAAATGGATCAATGGTGGCGATCCGAGGGGGTACTCAGACAATTTTCAGTGCTCTGGGCTCTTCAGGTTTATCAAACCTATCTGGTGGGACTTCTTTTAATCTATAGCTCTCAGTCAGGGAAGTGATTGTTCCAGGTAGCTAAATTATGAACATTTTCTTAACTCTTGATACATATGAACATCTCAAAATAGTCCTGGCCTGAGTCATCAGATAGATGTTTCTGGGAAATATATCTGACAACTTCATGGTTCAAAATGTTATTCCATCCCTGAAGGACAGGATGCTACCATCACAGTTTCCCTGCTCCTGACTAGGCATCCCAAGGTGGACGACTGGTTCCAAGGAATGATTGCAAACAAGAATCCCATAGAGCCCCCAGTGTACAGCCTTTTAAAGGGGATTTGACTTTTGTTTAATTAAGGAGTTTTGTCATGAACCTGAAAATATTTTTTTCCTGTTCATGCAACCCCTTCTTTTGATTTTTTTTTAAAAAAAAAAAGCCTCTATGTCTAAAATTAAATCCTAGCTACCATTGAGATGTCTCAGCTAATTTTCATATCATACAAATTCTTGACTACTTTGTATTGTGTCTGGAGAGTTTAATATTCCAGTTTAGGAAGTCTGGGCTTTTTGGCGTGGGGGGGGATAATTGTTAAACAAACAGCTAAGGATGTCTCCCCTTGACCTGTGACCATTTGATTAACCCTTTATGTACATAGATCTTTCACTAACCTTCCTTCCTTTCTTTTCTTTTTTGTTTGTTTGTTTTGTTTCTTGAGACAGAGTATTTCTACATAGCCCTGGCAATCCTGGAACTCACTATATAGACTAGACTGTCTGCAAACTCACAGAAATCTACCTGCTTCTCCCTCCCAAGTGCTGGAATTAAAGTTGCGTGCCACCATGGCCAGCTCTAATCACACTTTCTGACTCCAGTTATGCTTGAGGAATGTCAACCATTTATACTCTTCTTAACTGATTATCATGTTATCATAATTTTGGCTGGTCTGGCCCTTACCTATGGTAAAGAGAGCTTCAGACTGCCCAGGCTGTAAGAGATGTTAGCAGTCAAGTTCCCAAGCTAGCTGGCAGAGCATGAAGAGCCAGGAGGGAGAAGTGTCATTTTGTGGTGTAGAGTGCAGCAGTCTCAGCAACCAGGTCTCCTGTCCTTGCCCCTCACTGCATAACTGAGGCTGTGCTAAGGCAACAATAAGAAGACCTGCCCAATAGGGTAGTGAGACTTCAGCAAGCTCCTACGTCCCAACAGAGTCTCTTAGCAGGCAGTAAGCAGTACACATATCTGGAAGGAGGAGGGGACTGCCCTTGCATGTTTGGCTGGGGTCCTTTTAAATTTATTTTTATTCTCACACAATCTCCTACGTGTACATAATAAATTGTAGTCATTTTCACACACCCTGTTAATCTCTTTCATCGTCACTCCTCCCACTGAAATACTTCTTCACAGCAAGCTGGCTCCATCTTGTGTGTGTGTGTGTGTGTGTGAGAGAGAGAGAGAGAGAGAGAGAGAGAGAGAGAGAGAGAGAGAGAGGGAGAGAGAGAGAGATATTAATCAAACTTTCTTGCACATATAGATATAGGCAGGAGATTATTTATTCGAGTATGGGCAGTGTATGAATGGCCACATCACTGCAGAAAGCTAGACCTATCACCCAGCCACAATTAACTGTCAATTGTCCCTCAGAGAAGGGTGGGGCCTCATGAGCTCTTCCCCTGGCCATGATGGAATGTTGATGGATCTGATGTGGCGCAGGTACTCACAGCTTCACTGAATGTCAATGCGTTATAAGCCTGTTAGGGACAGCACACAGTAAAGCTGTGTTCTGTGGTCTATGTTCTGCAGAGTCCTGTGTTCCAGAGTCCAGTGGAGCTTATGGACAGGAAAGAGTTCTAGGTGTTAAAGAATGGGAAGCTAGGGGCTGGGGAGGTGGCTCAGGGGTTAAGAGCACTGAACGTTCTTCCGGAGGACCAAGGTATGATTCCCAGAACCAACGTAAAGTCTCGAAACCCTCTGTACCTCCAGTCCAGGAGATCTGACACCGTATGGCTTCCATAGACAGTGCACACATGTGGTGCATAGACATACATGCAAGAAAAACACCCGTACACATACAACAAAGAAAAAATTTTAAGAAGGATTGGAAAGTCATGAGGAAGCCACAATAGAGGCTGAACAAACAAGGACCTGGAGTCAGTAGCCAGTCCTGCCAGCTCCTAAGAGGGCTCTTGCTGTTCCAGCAGGTTCAGCCCCCAGCCCAGAGAACAGTTCCTTTAAGACTAAGGGTCTTTAAGTACCGCTGTACTCAGTTTAGGTCAGACTGTAGCTGCAGTATCCAGATCAGTTCTGGGAAGCTCGTTTACAGCCTGGAGCACAGCCAGAGGTTGCTGATGGAGCAGTGCACGGTCCAGTAATCGTATCATATGCATTTTCTCACAACATCTGTTGAATCCCTAGGGCAGAGCACTATGTTACAGGCCGTAGGGGGAGGCTGGGTGAAGTGGGATGTAAATACGCTTTGGAAAGAGTTCTTCCTCGGTCTAGGGCCTAGAAAGTATGGCACAGGGTTTCAATTTAGCAAGTACCTATCAACTGCCTACTAAGTTCAGGATCCCTGTAGGTTGTATGGCTTTTTCGGTCTAGTAGAAAGATTCCCCAATTTCCTCCAAGACAGCTGGAATCCAGTTCCATCCCTGTCAACCACCTGTGAGACTATGAAGACATTACCATGAATCTTAGTTTTCTCACACAGGAAGTAGAAGTTGTAAGACCTTCTTTATTAACAGTTCAAACTGGTGCTGGAGAGATGTCTCTGGCTGCCCTTGCAGAGGAAGGACCTGGTTTCCATTTTTAGCACCCACATAGAGGTTCATAACCATCTGTAACTCCAGTTCCAGCGCCCTCTTCAGGCCTCTGTGGGCACTGCATACATGTGGTGCACATACATACATTTAGGTAAAACACCCAGATACATAAAGTAAAAATAAATCTTGAAAAAGTACAAATGCAGAGCTCCAAACTTACTGAATGAGAACCTTCATAATTAAGATCATGGAGGCACTTTGACCAAGGAAGTTGGGAATGCCACCCTTTAGGACAATCAATGTTCCTAGGTATGGGCTTCACACTGCCTGCATCAGAATGTCAAAGGAACCTGGAGAGAAGGTTCCAAAGCCCATCTCCAGACCTACTCAGAATTCTGGGGTGTGGGACCTGTGAATCTTTATTTTCTGTTACTCTAAGTGGTCCTTTGCACCCTTAGATTTAAGAGCCATTATTATAGAATTTTGAGCAGGATTAAATGAAGACATTTGGGGAAACTTTGATAACTCATGCACAAAAGAGGATGGATCATGAGAAGAAGTCATCACAAGCACTTCTGAATGATGTAGAATGGAATGGTGCATGTTTTGGAATCTTCAGAACTGCAAAGAAGAATCTTATGCAGCCTGGGTGTGGTAGTGCACGCCTTTAATCCTAGCACTTGGGATTCAGAGGCAGGTGGATCTATGTGACTCTGAGGCCAGTCTGGTCTGCATAGTGAGCTCCAGGCCAGCCAGGGATACATAGTGAGACCTGTCTCATCATCATCATTGTTGTCATAGTCCTGTCAGCAGCAGCAGCAGCAGCAGCAGCATTGCCATCATCGCTGTCATTGTCATCATCATCATCATCATCACAATCATCACAACAACAACAATAAGCTTACACAGCAGGCTTTGGGAAGAGAGATTTGCTGCAGGATCCCAATGGGTAGCCAGGGTGCTGGCTGCAGAAATTATGGGCCCAGAGCCTCCATAATTAGAGAATTGAAGTAGTGTTCTGAAATGGTAGAAAGAGGCTTGCAGGGGCTGCGAGCTGGTTCAGTAGTTAAGAGCACTTGTTCTTGTGAAGGACTCGGGTTTGATTCCCAGCACCCACATGGAGGCTCACCACTTCCTCAGGCACCAGGAATGCATGTGGTGCACTGATATACATGCAGGCAAAGCACTCAAATGAATAATTTTTTAAAAAAAATCAAAAGAAATTAATTAAAAGAAAGAAAGAGATTTAGCAATCCAAAAGTCTTTTTTTTTTTTTTTTTGGTTTCCACAAGGAAATACCTGACTTCCCAAAAAAATCTTGAATTAATCAAATGGCTGCTATCCAATGTGGAGAACTCTTTGAGCAGAATTTTTATCAAGTACCCCAAACATTCATGGTTAATTTTAGTATGTTGACCAATCTTCATCTAATTAGTGGACCAGTTTTGTTCAGGGTGCATAATACCTAGGGCCCCCTTTCTTTTCAGAGAAGTTAGCAGGGAAAATCTTTAAAAATAAGCATAAGGAGCTGGAGAGATGGCTCAGACATTAAAAGAACTGACTGCTGTTCCAGAGGTCCTGAGTTCAATTCCCAGCAGCCACATGGTGGCTCACGCCCATCTATAATGAGATCTGGTGCCCAGAACACTATATACATAATAAATAAATTTAAAAATAAGCCTAAGGCTGAAAAGATGGCTCAGAAGTTAAGAGCAAATTCTCCTCTTTCCAAAGACCTCCCTTTCAGATCCCAGCACCCACATCAGGTAACTCACAACCACCTGTAACTCCAGCTCCAGGGGATTTGATGCCCTCTTCTGGCCTCTATGGACAGTGCACTCATGTGTGCAATTCTCCCCACCCCATTCACATCATTAAAAAGCAACAATAAAATCTGAAAATCAAACAGAAAGCAAGCCCTCAGTTCAACTAGTACAGATATTTATGAGAAAGGGGAGGAAAGAAGTGACAAGTGTTTCAGAAATTTGGTGATGCAGTTCCCTTTGCAAAGCTAGCAGATTCCCTCCCACTAAGCACATGGGCAGACATACATGCAATTTCACATTCGTTTTTTTTTTTTTAGAAGCGTAGACTTCATGCATTGCTAGATTGAGAACATCTATTCTTCTTGGCCTTTAAACGACATAACTGTACAACTGGGTAGAAAAGGAGTCAGACAAACAGATTTCTACTCCAGGTTCAGAAATGTCCTCTGTCACTTCAGTGGTGAGGTAGCGAGCTTCCCATCCTAGGACATGTCTGCACGTGGCCAGTTTGCACGGACGTCCATTCATTACTTTTTTCATTCATTCTTTCCTACACACCCCCATTCACACACAGTGAGAACTCTTGTGAGTGTTTAGGAGTACAAGAGTGGAAGGAATCTAAAGAGAAACTGTCTCTGTCCTCAATGTTACAACTAAATAAAGGAAACCAAGACACAGGTGGTCATGGGACATGGTGAGAGCAAGAGCTCATGTATAAAAGGCTCAGACAACCAGAGAAGAGAAAGAAATGAATCTACAGCTGGGTCCTGCATAGCACCAGAGAGTGGCTGACGACCTCTAGTCTTCCAATTTTGATGTCGTGTACAGCAGCAGAGTCAAAGATTAACAGGTAGGAAGAAAGGGCTCCCACAATGTCCTTTTAGACAGATGCATTGTTAAAGTAAGACTACGGTGCACTTTCTGTACAAATAAACTTCAGGGCAAATCATCCAACCCTCCACCCCAGCTCCCACTTTCAACCAATTGGCACAGCCTTTTAGCTTGTCGTATGTGGAAGTTCTGTGACTGCCACTGAACCCGCGTCCTGACCCCATCCTGGTGATTAGTACTGGATGGAGAATCTTCAGTTTGCTGTTGAAATGGAAGCCAGGGACTACCTGTAAGAATGGGCTGGTGAGGATGCTGATGTGGACAGCGGGCAGTGCACTGAGCACAGATTAGCTATGCCCAACCCCGGGGCCATCTCCCCATAATTGTTCTGACAACTCTGAGGCTTGAAAGCATTTCCTTCCCTGCAGGTTTTCTTCATCTTCTGTGCCTGCTTCCACAGACAGTACACCCGCCCTTTCTCCCTCCCACCAAGGTCACCACTCAGCAGGCTTTGATAAATGTCATCTTTTTTTGAAAGTCGCCTTGGAAAAAGGCAATTTGACTGCAGTGAGGCAGAACAGGGAGCTGAGCACCAGCCGCCCATTATCGACCAGTGCCCAGCCCAAGAACAAAATGAAGAAGAGTGTGGCATGGCCTGAGCTCCTGGTGATGCTTCGGCTGGCTCTCCCCAGGGACCTGTGTACTGAGCAGAAAGCTCCTCCTAGCAGAGGAGCCTGGGCCTGGGGTCCGGGTCTCCTCCTCCCTCTGTCCCTCTCCTTGGCCCTTTGTCTTCTGCTACTTGTTTTCTGGCTGGTAACTAGAGGTCCCTGAGAACCCCCATAGCTCTGGGGGCGGGAGCTCTCTCCACTGTGCAAGCAGTGGGCTGCTGATTAGCGCAGGGAATAAATAACAGCAAGCTAATTATCTCCCTGATTGCGGCTTGCCTCACTAACAAGGCTGGGCTGGAGTGGTGATGCGGCAGTTGATACTATTCCAAGCATACTTCTGGGCTCAGGGAAATTTCCATGCCTTTCCAGTCTGTTGGTGCTCTCCCTTCCCAGATGCCCTGGAGCTCCAAGTGGAAATGTTCACTCTTTTTGCTTCACCTTGGAATTGAGAGACTCACCCCAGACAGACTGTTTATGTCATTCCCTAGTGGGTGCTGGAGCTGGCTTCTCAAAGAAGCAGGCAGAGGCTTTCAGAGGGAGGCTAGAGTTTGGCCAAGGGCATGGGAGGATGGGTCCTTAGGGACCACATCCTCCAGTACTTAGTATCCTAATTACATCTGCTACTCTGACTCCTAAAACTGAGTGGTTCCCATTGGGTTAGCAGATAAAAGAAGAAAAGTGCAACGAAGAATTCTGTTCTGGACTCTGGTCAGACCGTGACTACCTCTGTGGCCTTGGACGTGCTCCTTAATCACTCTGGTCCCTCTTTCCTCTTTAAGAAATGAGGCAAAATGACTTCGGAGCTTTGTTTTGGTCTGGAAACACAATTTTGTGACTGAAATCTGGTAGCAGTGTTCTCCTGGAATTCCATGCTGAAAAAGCTGCTTGCGCCTCTTATGGCCACATCTCCAGGATACATTTCCCCTTCTGTGCTACCAAACTGCCCCTTCTCTCAGTGGGTCGTGAAAACAAAGGGTGAGTGGCCTTAGGGAGAGTTTCTTTCTTACTTTCTTTTAAGGTTCTTTTTTATTATTTGGTCATTACATGTATATTTATGTGTGTCATGGGTTTGTGCACATGAATGCCGATACCTGATGAGTCCAGAAGGAAGTGTCACTTACTCTGCAGCTGGAGTTACAGGTAGTTGTGAACCTCCAGATGTGGATGCTGAGACTAGAACTCGATCCTCTGCAAAAGCAGTACGTGCTCTTAACTGCTAACTCATCTCTCCATCCCCAGAAGAGTTCTAGCAGCCTAGACTGTGCTAACTTTGCAAAGTGAGTAGTTAGAACTTTGAAAAAGACAGGATGTAGAGGTGCCTTCCACTTGAGCAGAACTGCTCCCGGCTTACTGTGGACAGAGGAAGAAGTCAACTTGCCTACAGACATTTTGGAACATCCCTGGCCATAGGGGCTATTAGCACCTTTAGACCAATTGCAAGACCCACTTGGAGGAAACTGAAGGGCCATCCCCTTCCCCCCAACAAAGAGACTAAAATACAAGTTAAGCCTACCTCTGCTGGGGGGCAGATGCTAGACAAACTAGATGTTTTCATCTGCTGAAGACAAATCGAGAAAAATCTGGGAAAAGGATGCAGTACAACATCTGATCACAAGCCCCGTTCAAAGCGGGGAGGAGAAAGGGGCGGAACTAATGTTATACTTGGATCAAAGAGAAAAATGTTGTTTGGGGATAGTCAAAGATAGGCTTGGAGCCTCCCCAGGTACCAAGTCTGTATAACCTGACCTGATCTCTTGGGAATATCGGACTTTAGCACTTTTAATGTTGCAGCCGGACAGTTTGTTTACTTTCTGTGTTGAGTAGGGGGAGCTAATGATAACCCCCAACATTACTGGCTTAGTTCAGTCGAAGGTTGGGCATAGTTTCATGTAGGGATGCAGCGAATGACTGAGCTGGTGATCCTGGGAAGCAGCACTATCCATTAAAGGCTCTGTTCACTGTAAGGACTTTAGAATTCTCTGCTGGACCCTCTGCATTCAGCTGGCAGATGCAGGATGAAATGGAGCATGCCCAATTATATGGAAGGTTTTACAGGTCAAGTCTGCTACTGGCATTCATCATTTCTGCCACATTCCCCTGACCAAGATTTGTTCTTATGAGCACATCTGACCGCAGGCGACCTTGGGAAATGTAGTCAAGCTGTGTACACAGGAGCTAAAAGGAAACGGTTTGGTAAACAACTAGTCAGCCTCTGATATACATTGCTTGAAATTTTGTTTCTGTGTGGGGAAGAGCCTGCATTCTGTCTTGTCACCTGAGTGGGCAGGATAGGAAGTAGGACAAAGTGCATGAACTTCACAAATCCAAAGTGCATACAGAAGCAAGTGTATAAACGAGTCTAAACCCCAGTCAACACAACAAATGCCAGGCCAGCCAGCGCTGCATAGTGAGGCCCTGTCTCAAAATTATTTTCTTTAATAATTCATCTAGCATTAACTTTAAAATTGCTATTAGAACCATTAAAGCTCTCTGTAGTTGGAATAAATTTATCTGAACGATATGACAAGTGCTGGGATGATGGAGGAACTAATTTCACAAGCATGATAAAATGAATCCTCAATACATTCAACCCATAAACTTGTAGAACCTGTCCTTCCTCCCCCCACACCTTTGTTTTGAATGGAGGACTCAGCCAGCATAGCCTGTGTGGCCAGTGCAACTTGGATCATGATTTGGCTGCCCCAATCAGCATACTGGATGAGCCTGTGGCCAAAATGGTAGCCTGTGGCCAAGATGGTAGCCAGTGAGGTCAGTAGGTAGGTTTTGATGAAAGAGACTGAACAAACAAATGAAGTATTGAGGATGAGAGCAGTGTTTTTCTCCTGGTTCGTAGTCTTGGAGCTGTCTGTGTGGAAGTAGGTAATTAATCCCACCTTCGTGTTTGCAATACACATAGGTGTAGCTCTGTGTGTGTGTGTGTGTGTGTGTGTGTACAAGCATATATCTTTGTGTAGGGTGTATTGTATCTGTCTGTGTACCTGTGGAGGCCAGAGGCAAACATCATGTGTCTTCTTCAATCGCTCACCACCTTAGTTTTTGAGCCTGGAGCTCACTAATTCAGCTGTGCTGGATGAGCAGTCAGGTCTGGTCTCTGACTCCTCAGTTTAGGGACCACAGGTCTCACTACCAAGCCTGGCTTTTACACGGGTTCTGGAGATCAAACTGGGGTCCTCACACTTGTGTGGCAAACTTTACTGGCCAAGTCACTTCCTCAATACTTGAACAGTTATTTCTCTATTGCAGTTGTGTGTCCTGAAAGATATGAAAAGCAATAGTAGCAGCAAGCACCAGCCAACCAGATCTTGGTTTCTAACTATCACTTTAGATAGACACACACACACACACACACACACACACACACACACACAC
>JAQHUG010000145.1:1655111-1678064 GCA_028555095.1 Dicrostonyx torquatus | reverse complement strand
TCTCTCTCTCTCTCTCTCTCTCTCTCTCTCTCTCTCTCTCTCTCTCTCTCTCTCTCTCTCCACTTTCTCAATATGCAAACAGAAAGAAAATAAATAGGTGTTGGAAAATATCAAAACAAAATGGCCCCAGTTGGCGGCTCAGTGGGTAAAGCCAGTCGCCATACAAACTCGGCAGCTTCAGTTTGATCTCGAACCTATGTAAAGGCAGACGAAGAGAACTGATGCCCCACCATCCACATGTGCAGTGTGGCATACAAGTGCCCACATATACCTCTCTCGTGCGCGCGCGCACACACACACACACACACACACACACACAAAACTAAAGACAAACAAAGTGGATGGATCCTGAAAAGGCACCCAAGGCTGACCTCTGGCCTCACATGCATGTGCACACACCCAAACATACACACATACCTACAAACACACACACAATAGATATGCAAATTAATAAATAATTTAAAATTTGGGGTACAGGGACTCATGTAGTACAGATCGGCCTAGAATTTGTTATGTCGTCAAGGATGACCTTGAACTTCTGATTCTCCTGCTTCCATCTCCCCAACAGCGGGATTCCAGGCATGTGTTACTGTGTTTAGTTTATGAAGTCTCGGCAGTAGGGATTGAACCCAAGCCTTTGAGCATGTTAGGCAAGCATTTTTCCAGCTGAGCACATCTCTAGTCCAATAAGGATAATTTTTCAATTTTTAGAAAAGAATCAAATCAAATCCTATCCCATCTCTCCTTTAGAGCTCATGCTACTTCCTGAAAATCTACTTTGTTTCTTCATGGAGTTCTCCTCCTCCTCCTTCTCCACTTCCTCCTCCTTCCTCTTTTTCCTCCTCCCGCTCCTCCTCTTCCCCCTCCGCCTTTGGATCTACTTTGCACTTTGACTCTCCCTTTTTGCAGCAAGAAGCAAGATTTACTTCGTCTTTGGGTCCCACTCCCCATAGAGCAGGAACACAATGCACACACAGTCTATGGAGTCAGCAATTTGGGCTGTAGGGAGCAGTATGGGGTGAGGAAGGGGTGCTGTGTGACCTCAGGAGATGGTAGGAATATGCAGAATGGGGAGCCAGGCCTGTACAGTGATGATGAAGGACCGTCTTGGCCCTCCCTGAACCTTGTCAAGAGAAAGCCCTTCGTTGAAGAGCACAGCAATTGGGAGGGTCTTGGAAATGAGGTGGGTTGAAGAAGGGTGCCAGGTTGTTGGGAAGGACTCCAGATTGCCCTGAGCCAAGTCTACACATTCTTAGTAATAGACGAAAGCAGGGGGGAGAGGGATAAACCTAGAAGCTCAGGGTCTGGTTGGCCCCCACTCACTGTAGCTGTGTATCCTGGGGCAAATATGGCCCCGTCTGGGTCTATTCACCTGTAAGACTGGCCCTGGACTCCTAAACCCCGAGGACTCTCACCCTGTCACCTTGCTCCCCAGGCCTCAACAGCAGAGCTAGTCTCCCCAAAGATCCAGAGCTTGTGGCCACAGGGGCCGGGGCAGGGAGTGTCTCTGTGTGCTGTGTGTCTTCCATAAGCTGTGATCTTACTTGGAGGAGATGTCATGCAGGTGGAGACAACACCCTGATTCAGAGCAAGCAGGGGCAATTAGATAGGTAGGCCCCAGGGAAGAGTTTTGAGGGACCCTCTCCCCTTTCCTCCTTTGTACTTCCTGTCCTCTTCCATTCCCCATTCCCCATCAAGTGATGCTGTATCCTAGCAACTCAGCTCTGCTGCTTGGAGGAAGTCACCCAACCTCTCGGAGCCTCCATTTCTGCACTAACTCAGAAGACTGGGCTACATGTATGAAAGGTCCAGCATTGTGCCTGCTTTCTGGCTGGGAAAGGACAACTGGTCCTCATTGTCCCCCAGGTCCCAGGCAGATGGTCAGTGGTGCTTTGCACGGGACTCGAGTGTGGGGTGAGGCCTCACGGAGGGCAAGCTGATGAGGGTGTTGGATGGGAGTTTCTGACAGAGAAGCAAGGTTCGAGCTGCTCTTTATGGCCATTGAGATGGCCTCTGGGCCCATAAGCCTGTTTATTGTGTTGTTATGGAATCAGAAGCGGTCTGCAGTTTTTCTTTGGGGGTCCAGGGTTGGATCTGGCTGCTGGTTAGCAAGCAGACAGCATGGCCAGGCCCTTTCATTCACTGTGGATGTTCCTGCCACTCTTTTGAGCCTGGTTCATCCGAGGCCCCCAGTTTCTAATCTGGTTGGGAAGGATTTATTTTTGGGTCCCTGTAACCTAGCAATGGGCTCACATGACCAGTGGCAGCTGCAGGCTGAATATACTGTGGGATCTTGGCTCCCGGCAGGGGGTGTGGGCCAGACTGTGGGGGAACAAAAGGAATGGAAAGGCTCTCACCTCTGCCCAGCCCTCTCAAATGGGGGCAGGGGAGGGGGATGCCTAGGGAGCAGGTACCCTGATGCTGATGCTGGACAGCTAGGGCCTGAGCCATAGTGGAGAGGCCCCAGCTGAGAACCTTTTTGGGTGTCTGTGATGGGGTGGAATGGTTGGGTGTCCAGGGGATGGAGATGGGTACAGAGAGGACACAGTGCTGCTGACTGACATGCTGGGGTGAGGCCAGACAGGAGAATAGGTGGCTTCATAGGCACTCTGTATATAATAATGAGATCTCAGGGACACTCCTGGTCCTTGCTGTCGTCCTAACATTTTGCTCCTTCCCTTTGTTTCCTGTTAAATTGTTACTATTCCCCGGAGAGAGAGAGAGAGCACACGAAGCTGCTCTCTGTGTGAACGGATTGATCAAGTTCTTCCCTGAGAGCAGGTTTTGGCAGAAAGCAGAGGGGCCAGGAAGGAAGAGAGGGTACCACTGAGCAGGGGAGGCACTTCGGGGAGGTGGGGAGAAGCATCCAGAAAGCCACTCCTACTTATTGAGTAAAGGATATACAGCTGAAAGGTAAACACGGCCAGCTTCAAGGTTTCATCCCGGGCAGAAAAGGGTGGATGGGATGGGGAAAGCCTATCAAGAGAGGAGGATGGGCATAGATGGGGTAGGGTTCTATTGAGGGGTTTATGACGGAGCAATCAGCTCCCAAGGCTCCACCTGACCCTCAAAAGAGACATGACACTGTGGGGTGAGGGTGTGGTCCTCACCCCATCCTGTAACAGGGGTCCCAGGTATGCACACTGGACCGAGGGTTGCTGGTGGGACCTGGAAGACCACATCCAGTTTCTCTCACTTGGTCTTCTTGTCTCCTCCGTTGTGCTGGAGGGGATTGAGCTGGGTATGGTGGCTCAGATCTGTAATCTCAACATCCAGAAGGTTGAGGCAGGAAGATACGAGATTAGCCTAAGCTACAATGCCAGGCACTTTCTCAAAACAAACAAATAACAACAAACCCCTAAATAAATGGCTTCGAGTAAAGGTGTTCTATCAACAGCTCCTCTGAACCCTCACTGAACAGACCTCAAGAGGTAACCTCCACCCTTTGACTGTTACTAGCATCGCTGTTATTGGTTGCTCCAGCCTTAGGCAGTTTCCTCCCTGCCTCGGGTCCTTTTCCCTCTTCCCTGAGCCAAGATGGTTTCCAGCATCTGGGAAGATGAGCTAGAACCCACCATCTCCTTCATATTCCTCTCCCCAATAGCTTTTTAGTAGAGGGCTCATGACCTTGCCCTTGGCCCCTATCCCAGCTTATTGGCCAGTCATAATAGCTGTGCTAACTCCCTGGGAAGCATACTCCATCTGTATTACGGTCTCTCTAACTCCCTGTTAGAGACACTGGGGAGCGAGGCATTTTGCCTTTTCCACATATGGAAAAACTAATGCACAATCAATTCAGCTCAAGCTCTCTCTGAATCCTTGGACGGGCTTCTGGGCCCTGTATCAATCTATGCTTTTGTCTTAGTGTCACCTCAGGACTCCAGAGAGGTCATGTGACCGGGAAAGACTGAGAAATCATTTTATCTTTAAACAGATTTGGGTTCAGATATTGATTCTGGCTTTATTTGGCCTGGAGGAAGTCGCTTCACCTTGTGCCCTCTTTTCCTCGGAGGTAACTGCTGCCTTTTAAACATTGAGAACTGAAGATGTCGCGGGTCATGAGTCTGCCACTCGTTAAGAATTCCGAGACAGTGATTGATGGTAGCCATGACCACTCACCAGCTTTAGGAAGTCAATTTTCTTGTCCAACGAGGCTGGCTGGTGGCAGGAGCCTTTAATCCCAGCAGAGGGAGGCAGAGACAAGAGGATCTCTGAGTTCAAGGCCAGCCTGGTCTACGTAGTAAATTCCAGGATGTTAAAACAGAGAAACCCTATGGGGGGAGGGGGAGCCAGCCTAACCTCTGAGTCCCCTGGGTAAGTCACTGGTTTTATGACTCCTTGTCTAGGGTCTAGTAAACAATTCTAGAATTCCCTTGGAGCCAGAAGGAGGTGTTGAGTGTGCCTCTGAGGCAGACAGCTCCAGATCTGATCTGAATTCCTTGTTCAGGCTGGAGGCTCTGCTCTGTAGGGGGCAGACTTGGAGTAATATCTTCACTTCCAGAGGATGGATGCCTTGGGGCTGGAGAGTTGACTCAGCAGTTGTGAGGACCCACTTGTTGCTCTTACAGGGGACCCAGGTTTGGTTCCCAGCACCCACATCCATTAACTCCAGTTTCAGAGGACCCAACATCCTCTTCTGACCTCCATGGGCAGCAAACAGCTGCTACACATACATATGTGCAGGCAAAACACCCACACACATAAAACAAACCTTAAAAAGAGAAAATACTGAGTCCATATCTGGGGAAATCATAACCTGCTGTGTTAGGCACCTGACCTTGGTATCAGTCACTAACCATATTCTTAAGAGCCAGCAGGAGGCCAGACCCCTTCTCTCCCTTCTAAGGGTTTGTCACACAGTCATGACACTTTGTGGGTGAAGCTCCCACTGTCCAGCCCTACAAACACAGACCAGCCGGAGCCTTCCTGGGAATCTGGCTTCTATGCTGCCTCCATGGAGCAGAGGTGTGGATGTGCAGAAGGTTCAGGAGATGTTAGATCCCCCTGTCTCCATAAACCCTCACAGGCATTCCAAATAAACATCCACTTTAGGAAAATAATGGTGGTGTGCTTTGGGTGGGGACAAGTGTAGGGTCAAGATGGGGCCTTTGACTCCTCTTCAGATCCCACTGCCACCCCTTAATCCATCTGCTGTAAGAATTTGTTACTTTCTGAAAGAGTTAAACCGTGAATCCACCTCTGGAGCCTCAGCTTTCCCTAGGTCTGTCTTGGAGTTCTGTCTGTCCATTAACCTGCCTCTACAGAAGCACCTTGGTTCTGGTATCATACAGAACCATGTCATAAATAATAACCCTGCCGGAAACCTCAGGGGTTATCTACCCCATAATTCTATTGAACAGATAAGAAACAAAGGCCAAATGGAAATGACTCACCCAAGGTAACTCAGCTGTTAAGTGCCCAGGGCTTTTTCTTTATCAGGCCAATTGGGAGCAATTCTCCTGCCCACTTGCCTTTTGAGACACAGTTTAGAATCCTGAGAGAAATATGAGGGATGGAGCTTCCTGAGCACTCTGCCTGGGAGCCCTGAGGCCCAGCTGTTTGCTCCAGAAGTGGCTCTAAGGGGGCTGGTGGAAAGCAGGAGGCCACTAGGACCCAGAAGCTCTCTGAGCATCCTGCTCTGCTGGCTGCCTCTCTCCGCTTACTGCAGTGGTTCAGGCTTCAGCAGCCTTGGAGAAGCATCAGCTGAGAGGAGCTATCACATAGGAGCTGGGAGCTGCTCAGCAAAGGTAGGAGTTGCCGACTAGGCCAGGAATGGAAGCCAGACCCAGGGCCTGGTGGTGAGTGCTGCAGAAGGGTGGCATTCCAAGGGGCAGCACATCCTGCTGTACGGTGGGCAGTTCTTCAGAGGATGGGTTCCCAGGTGTCCCAAAGGTAGTACTGGGATGTAGGCATCTCTAAAACCTAGGAATGGGAGAGTGGTCATCTCCTGCTAGCAAGAGTAACTGCATCCTGCAACACACAGCATTCTCTGTCTGCCCAGCTCTGTGTCATAGAGATAGATCCCCACATCCAAGGAATAGGCCCTTCGGCATTCCAGGATGATGGGCATCTGAGTCCTGGGCGTGGGCAGCTCTGCCAGGGAGAGGTGTTGAAAGGTCCTGGCCTAAGAGGGCCATATTCTTGCCCGAAGGCTGGCCCAGCTCTGATCCTTGGCCCAGAGGCTCTGGATGTGAGACACAGGTACATGTGAATCCCAGCAACACCTATGTGGCCTTGGGCTAGGCACGTGTGCCCATCCTGAAGTGAGGATATCTGTCACTTGATCACGGCCCTGCCAGAGACCAGACCTCGGAGCCTATTGTGGCAAAGCCTTCCAGGTACTGAGAGGTGGTCCTGAAGGAGGCAGTGGGAGGATGCGTCTGTGGAGGGAGAAGGCGTGATGACATGAGCTAGGAGTGGAGTCAGGCTCCTTGGATTTCCCCTGTGAAGCCATTACACCCCCCCCCCAGTAACTGCCCATCAATGAAAGAGTACCAAGTAGCCAAGTCTGTCTGTTATGAGGTAAATTGGAATCCTGGAATTTGAAGCCACTGTAAAAATTTTGACAAGACCGGTATGTGTGTGTGGTGGTGGTGGGGTATAAGAAAGAAAAATGCCCAGTGCTTTCTTGCCCAAGGCTCCATCATGGCTGCATAGCACCCCTGTGTGTCCATGTGTCCACATGAAAACCGTGCCCGCTCTTCTCCGCCAGGGATAGTAGTTAGGTTTTGCTGGATTGAACTCCACCTACACACAGCAGACTCTTTCTCTTTTAGGTACCACATCTTTTAGAGCCCATCCTCAGGTAGAGTGGATGTGGAGAGTAAAGGGTAAATATGCATCCTCTAGGGTTTCTTTTGGGCATTTTTTTTTCCTGGTAGACTGTCTTATGAGAATCTGACATCTCCCTGGAGAGACGCAAGTCTCTAGGCAATTGTTCAAAGTTAGGGAAGCCACAAATCCGGGAGCCTGGGCTATCCTTCTCAGAAGAGAATCTCCTGGCTGGCACACAGATGACTGACTGAATATTTTGGGAGTTTGTATTCTGGGGCCAGGATTGGATTAGTCAATTTGAGTTTGATTCAACTCACGGGAATTGCCCTGACCACGTAATGCATGCAAGGCATGGAAGAAGTTGGATTAGCGCGGTTTGTAGTAACACCCCAAACCTATGGCGATTGTAGAGTAATTTTGAGAGAAGTAAGGCTCTGGCAGGCTATGTGTTTCTCTTCACTGCAGTTATAGAAATGAAAGATCTTTCTTTAGAGTGGAGCAACTGCCAGGTGCTCCCTATCCCAGGAACTCACAGAGCAGTAAAATGTTCTACGTAAGAAGCTCCACGGTCTTCTAGTCCAACCCTCCCATTTCAGTTGCAGAAAGAATGGCCCAGAAAACTTTTAACTTGTTTACAGAATGGCTGGTCTGTGGCTTTTCTCTACACTGCTTAACTCAACATAGTGTATTGGGGATATACATACATACATACATACATACATACATACATACATACATATGTGTGTGCCCTAATATATTATAAAATATATATAAACATGTATATATGTATATATTACTCAGGGAACAACCTATTTCAATTATGAACAAACTTCATGTGAATAATGACACATAAAATGGACGCAACCTGCCACTTGGTCAGGAGAGGTGCTGGTTTAGTCTGTTTTTTTTCGGCTTTCTGTGTACCCAATTCTGCAGTCTAAGCCCTCTGCCCACACGGGCATCTGCTCTCACCCTTTGTTCTGTGACCATGGGAGGAGGTCAAAACCAAAAGTGCCTTGGGCTGAACTGCTCTTCCTCCACCAGCTAGGACATAGCAGCAGACACTGGAGAGGCTAAAGGGCAGGTAGCTGAGCCTGGCGGTGGTGGCGCTCGCTGTTAATCCCAGCACTCAGGGGCAGAGGCAGGCAGATCTCTGAGTTCAAGGCCAGCCTGTTCTACAGAGTGGGTTCCAGGACAGCCAGGGCAACACAGAGAAACCCTGTCTCCAAAACAAAAGAAATAAACAAAAGAGTAGGAAAGGAAGGACAGCTTTCAAGTGGCATGTACCCTCCGGCCACGGGAGTTCAGGAGCAGATAAGCTGGCATCCCGGCAGCTTCCTCATCATTCTCAAACTGGCAGCTTTTGTTTGGGGGTGATGATGTCAAGAGGGACTAAGGCACAGCTGTCCTTCCTGGGCGATAGCCTTCAAGTGGGGAGAGACATTAGTAGGGTCTGACCGAGCTTGACAGTGATGTACTGAATTTATGATTCTAGTCCACATGGAGATAGTAGGCAAGAGAACTGTCAGAAGAGAATCTCCTTAACTGGAGCCAGACTACCTTAACTCGGCTCTCCTGTGCTGTGTGGTTCTCTAGGCTGCAGGTCTATCTGTGGAGAATGGAGATCCTACTGTGTGTCTCATAGGGTTGTGTGAGGATGAAAATGAGTTGATTGTATGGAGTGCTTGGGACAGGTCCAGCGTGTGCCGTGCACCACGTGAACATTGTTCCGTGTGATCAGTGCTGCTCTTAAGCAAACAAACCGGACGCTGTGAAGTTATGAAATAGGTGTTATTCCTTCCTTTAGCAGATGCCTTCGTGAGGAAGCTGGAGTCCGGAAGAGTTGCAGAGTGAGTAATGCCCAGACCTGGACCTAGAAGCTGAATCTTACTCTCCTACTCCCCATTCTGATGAGAAATCAGAAAATTCACACAAGGCAACCTAAAGCCAGGGCACTAGCTCATCAGGACTCTGGAGAAGGGAGACAGAGGATTTAGAATTGCCCTCAAAAGGGAAGAAAAGCATGGAGAACTAGAAAAAGAAGGGGAACAAAGGTGCCACAGACCACTCGGAAGGTGGAACACTGCGAGCATGTGAGGATCTGTCATCCCTCGCCTGTCTGCCGCTTCCCATCACCAGGGCTGACCCTGGGTCTACCTCCTGACAGAAACTGAAGAGCTTCTAAGTTCAGAGCTGCCTGGCCTGGCACTACTACAGAGGAGCCCACCTTGGAAGGCTGGTGATAAAGGTCTGCCCTACAGACTCCAGTGGAAGGCCACCAAGGAAATCCATCGGGAAGCCTAGGCCTGGGCTGAGGAGTAGGATGGGGGATGGGCCCGTAACAGGAAGAGCCCTGGGTGTCCTCTTTCGGCCCCATGGAGTCCTCATCCATCCCCCAGTCATCAGGAAACTCATCCACTTTGGGAAGAGCCCTTCAAACACCAGGTCCCTCTACTGCCAGCGGGATCCCCGAGTTGGGACTGCAGGACGTGGCTTCAGAATCCGTGGCCCTCTTCTTCATGCTCCTGTTGGACCTTACTGCTGTGGCCGGCAACGCTGCTGTGATGGCTGTTATTGCCAAAACGCCTGCCCTCCGAAAATTTGTTTTTGTCTTCCATCTCTGTCTGGTGGACCTACTGGCTGCTCTGACCCTCATGCCCCTGGCCATGCTCTCCAGCTCAGCTCTCTTTGACCACGCCCTCTTCGGGGAGGTGGCCTGCCGCCTCTACTTGTTCCTGAGTGTTTGCTTTGTCAGCCTGGCCATCCTTTCGGTGTCTGCCATTAACGTGGAGCGCTACTACTATGTGGTCCACCCCATGCGCTACGAGGTACGCATGACACTGGGGCTGGTGGCCTCCGTGCTAGTGGGCGTGTGGATAAAGGCCCTGGCCATGGCTTCTGTGCCAGTGTTGGGAAGGGTCTCCTGGGAGGAAGGCGCTCCCAGTGTTAACCCAGGCTGTTCTCTCCAATGGAGCCATAGTGTCTACTGCCAGCTTTTTGTGGTGGTCTTTGCTGTCCTTTACTTCTTGCTGCCCTTGATCCTGATCTTTGTGGTTTACTGCAGCATGTTCCGAGTGGCTCGTGTGGCGGCCATGCAACATGGGCCGCTGCCCACGTGGATGGAGACACCCCGGCAACGCTCTGAGTCTCTCAGTAGCCGCTCTACTATGGTCACCAGCTCCGGGGCTCACCAGACGACTCCACACCGGACGTTTGGGGGTGGAAAGGCAGCAGTAGTCCTCCTGGCTGTAGGAGGACAGTTCCTGCTCTGTTGGTTACCCTACTTCTCTTTCCATCTTTATGTTGCCCTGAGCGCTCAGCCCATTTCAACAGGACAGGTGGAGAACGTGGTGACTTGGATCGGCTACTTTTGCTTCACTTCCAACCCTTTTTTCTATGGATGTCTCAACCGTCAGATCCGGGGCGAGCTTAGCAAACAGTTTGTCTGCTTCTTCAAGGCAGCTCCAGAGGAGGAGCTGAGGCTGCCTAGTCGGGAGGGCTCTATTGAGGAGAATTTCCTGCAGTTCCTCCAAGGGACCTCTGAGAACTGGGTTTCCAGGCCCCTACCCAGCCCTAAGCGGGAGCCACCACCTGCTGTTGACTTTCGAATCCCAGGCCAGATTGCTGAGGAGACCTCGGAGTTCCTGGGGCAGCAGCTTACCAGCGACATCATCATGTCAGACAGCTACCTCCGTCCTGCCCCCTCACAAAGGCTGGAGTCCTGATGGACACTTGGAGGGAAATAAGACTTGGGGCTGGTTTAGGATCGTAAGGACTGCCTTTTCCAGCTGGCTGGGGTTTGGGCTGGGGTCTCTGGACTTAGCTTTTGCTTGGTGTTTCCTGGGTCAGGACCAGAGTCGACAGGATGGACATGTGGCAAAAGTCTTGGACTTGGCTGTGCTCTTTGACTATTGGGGGAGGGAACCTGGGTTTGGTGAGACGATGATGAGAGAAAAGGGTTACAAAGGTGAGGCGACACCTTTCTACCAGTGAACTTTTCATGCCTCAGGAGACAGGGAAACTTCCCAAGGGCAGGCATTGGAGGAGCAGCAGGCTAGGAGCCAAGTTGTTCTGGGGACCATTGAGGCTTCCTTCTTTCTGGTGTAATAGTTCAGGGTAACTTGCACTGAAACAAGGTGAGGGAGTGGCCCACGTCTTCTCGTGCTTACTAGGTTAAAAAAACAACAAAACTGTAGCTAAGTGTCACCATGAGTTAGTAGATCCCTTTTAAAAGTTAAATGTCTAAAATTTCTCTTAAAGTGAGCAGACCGGTAGGGTGAACTCTTCTGGATTTTGCCAGCAGCAAGAAAAAAATAGCAGTAAGGGCAGTGGGGGAAAAGATAGAAAAACTCTCTGCAGCTCTCTCCTATTCTTCTCTTTCCTGCATGGAGGAGATGAGGTATGGGTCCTGATCTCAACACAGACAAACATGATACAGGCCGCCCCTTTCCTCCCTGCCTTTTGAGTAGCTAGACTAACTGGGGAATCAGAGAGCTGAGGGTGGGGGATAGCCTTTGAATTAGTAACGAGGCTGGATACAGAAAGGCCAGGTAAGTTACTCTGATCAATAATACTGCCAATCTTTTCTTTCCAGGACTGGCCTCCCTGATCTCTCTCCTCATGGCAGTGACCCACTTCCAGCCCCCTGGACAATCGGGTACAAGAGACTAAGGTCGGGCAAGGGGAAAGGTGGGGTTTCCATAGTCCATGAAATGCCACCCTCTCCTCGTTCATTGCTGTCAAAATTAGCTTCTGTGATAAAGACTTAAATGTGTCTCCTACCTGCAGTCCTGGGTTGGAGAGAGGGCAGAGAGCTGGGCTTGCTGTTTATTGATTATAGACTATAGGAACCATATTGGTTAGTATCAGCAGTGGTATTTTCCATGGAGAGGGATTAATTGCAAGCTGGATAGGCTACCTATCTGGGACCTCCTGTCCATTCCACTTCCCTCAGTCGAATACCAAAGGGTCAAGGTAGAAGTAGAGGGTGATGTGGTCTATACCTGAACAAATTTCTGGTTCACTGAATAACAAAGGGGGAAAGTGTGCTTGGGGTGAAGTAGTTTCCCCTTTGGATAACTAATAAATTTTATGATAAAAGTTATATTGATATCAACACTGACTCCTTCAGTTCTATTCAGTGCGTAAATAGCTGAATGCCAGCATTCGCTGCGACACACACAGATGATGTGTGGTCTCTGCCTTCAAGGAGTGCATAGTCTAACTTGATCAGATATTTGTATGTTCTGACTTCCGAGCGTTCACTGAAGCGATACCCAGAGCCTCCCTGCAGACTGTGCAAAGTGTGGGCAGTGGAAACAAAATGCTCTCGCGAAGGAAACAACCCGTTCGATGAAACGTGGCAAACAGCTTTTCCCCTTTCGGATTAGGTGAATTTCCAGGTTTCTGTCTTCCTGTCTTTTGTGTATTCTTCTAGTCTAGGGCCTATTACACTGAGGAAATCCCTTAGGAAGTATACACAGTAAGGAGCATCTTTTCATCTTCAAAACCATTTCTCCCTCTCTTTTGAGAGGCTGAGAAATTTCTTTCCTACTGTATCATAAGGGAAAAACTTTCATAAACCATGAATCCACCAATTAGCTAGTAGACCCAGACACTGCCAGAAGATGGCAGTGTGAGCCCCATAGAAACAGTAAAGGACTGAATGAGAGAGAGAGAGAGAGAGAGAGAGAGAGAGAGAGAGAGAGAGAGAGAGAAACTGCTTGGCGGCCATTTTATAATTTTTTTTTTAAACTTTGCCCTCCAACCCTTGCTTCACATAAAAGGAAGTTTTACGTTCAAAGGTAGCTCTAGTTCATACTGTAATAACCTGACACTAAGATCTTGTGCCATTAACTAGTAAGTGGCATATAAGAATTCGCTTGTCATTTTTTTTTTCTGGCTGTAGGAACATCACAAAGGAAGTAAAACTTTTCTTTTTATTATGCTGAGAACTTTCTCTGCAACTTTTGCTATACCCACCTTCCAGGAATTTCCTAGTCACCAAGATGCATTGGTAAAGTTCAGAATACAATCCTTAGCTCTGGAAAGGTGTTCGGGGAGCAACAGGATGAGACAATCACCCTGTCAGTTACTGTTGCCTACATCGTGGTTTTGAGGTAATAAAAACTTTAGACTTCTGTTGTCAGGTGTACCCAAGCAATGCCCTTCTTGAGACCTGGTAGAAAAAGAGGTAAAGTTAAGACCAGGTGGACGTGCTTATTGTGTGGACGTGAGAACGTTGCTTACTCTCTCTGAGCCTATTTCCTCATCTGCAGCGATGGGGGTCAATATTACCTACCTCACAGGGTTGTTGTGAGGATTAAGAGACGAGACATGGAAACACCTAGTCATACCTGGCAAATAGGTATTCAATAAATGTGTTTCCCTTTTCCCCCGGAAGTGATCATAACGGAAAAGCAGGTTCTTTTTAATGGTCATTTGGAAATGAGTGGGAGACTTTTCAGACTTGGAATTGATAAGTATTATGGCGAAGTGGATGAGGTCAATCTTCTTTCTAATTAAATGGTTCTAATTAATTAATTTTCACTGTATAGACCTTTCTGTTGGGAATTTGTCTTTTAAATTTAGCTTCTACCGGAGAAATAAGTTTTAAATTCCAGCGAATGGCTCAACGGCTGCAGAAAAAGGTGCCGCTTCCTAAAAGTGGTGAGCTACTGTGGGGCTATTTGGCAGTACAGACGTTTTAGGACTACCTTCACAAGGTTATGATGTGTTTATAAATCTTCAGGCGATACTAGAGAGACAGCTTTTGCTAAACTTCCCTTTTGCTGTGGCTATCATACAGGGACTCTCGTAAAAGAAGGGTGCACTGGTTTGCTTCTGGACATGGGACTAAGTCCCATGGTTTATATTGGAGAAAGGGAAGCAGCGAAATGTTATGAATGAACTACACCTATTTCCCATGTTCTATTATTTGCTAGAAGTCGAGTGATCCTTTGCCAACACAGGAGTGCCAGGCAAATGTACACTTCACAGAAATTCATGCTTTGCTTTAAGAGCAGAAGGAAGCCTACTCCTACGCATATGGGGTGTAGCGTGAGGCATAGATAGAACCAGGCTGGGCAGTTTGTTCCCATCTCAAAGATCAGGCTGGGACAGCTTTGGCTGGAGTATCCAACACTCGGCTTTGGGCAGAGACCCGAGTTCCACAATCACAGATCAAAAGGGTTTTTCTAGGGAGATTTTTTTTTTTTCCCGGTTAAATTTCCAGAGGGCTGTGAGCACTTATTTAGGAATCCGGTCCTCACCACCAAACCTTCTGTGCGACCTCAAGAGGGCACAGCGAGCTGGAAGGCCCTCTTTTGCTACACTTGTGCCAGCCCAAGAGCCCAAGAGGTAAGCGGATATTAAGGCCCGGAGGTGCGGAGCGACAGATATCCATCACTCCAGGAGAACGGCCAGTCTCCCGGGGACTTCCGCTTTCCGTACCTCTTTCGCTTCGCACCGCCACAGTGCTCCGACTGGTAACGGCAGCTGGGCGTCGCCGGAAGTGTCGTAAACAGTAGATATCCGGTTCTTCCGGGCGCTAGGGGAGCTGACGGAGAAGGCCACCGCCCAGCAGAAGACGCGTCTCAGCCGGTGGAGTCGTGGTTGCCGCGGAGTGTGAGTGAGCCCGGGCCCGGTCCCCTCTCCCGCCGCCGCCATGGGCTGCACGTTGAGCGCCGAGGACAAGGCGGCGGTGGAGCGGAGCAAGATGATTGACCGCAACTTGCGGGAGGACGGGGAGAAAGCGGCCAAAGAAGTGAAGCTGCTGCTGCTCGGTGAGGGGCTGGGGGCGGAGCCGGAGTCTAGATTCCCGAGATCCCGGCCCGGGGAGCGAGCTGAGCTGATGGGGGTCTGGCTGGGCCGGCGGAAAGGACCCCAAAGGGACCGGGAGGGGATGCCCGGCATAGGGCGGGTTTTGGCCTTGGTGATTGAGGCCCCGGAAGGCGTGGGGATTTCAGGTTGGAGAGGGTGTAACCGGCCTGGGATGGTGCCTAGCAGAGTTTGGGAGTTTGGAGCTTTGAGACTGTGTTGAGAATCCGGGAAAGGCTCAAAAGGGGAGGGACCGATGTTAAGGAAGGTTTTACGTTGGATTGAAACGTGTTGAGGAGGATAGTGTATGGTGTCGGGTGGGCTTGTCCGGGGTTTGTGTGAGTTTGATACCTGATGGCAAGATAAAGCTGGGAGGATTAAATGTTGAGAGAAGCTGGAACAGAGGGGTCAAATAATGAACCTTCTGTTTGTAAAAGAGCGCACTTTGTGGGTGTGTGTGTAATAAGGCGGATTGTCCAGGAACATAAAGGGGGAGGCAGGTGAAACAAATGAGAAGTTCTTAGGTATAGAAGAAAAGAACTTGGGTGTAGCGTCCGGCTTTCTTTTCCAACTTTTCCTATCTTAAACATTCTCTTGAGGTTTGTAACTCCTGTTTTTATTAACGGGATAGGGATGGTGTAAGCTGAAGTGGTAAGAATGCCATCTTTCAGGTTTGTGATAGATTAGTGGGCAATAGATTACAGTGGTAACGTTCTAGGAATGATGTGCATTGGGAATAGAGTTAGAGCAGCATAATATATGGGATGGGGCATATTTACTGTAAAGATTGTGATAAATTTGCGGGAGTTGTTTCGTAATCCGTCTTTAAAGTAAAAATACTGGCTTCCAGACTACAGCACGTCACCTTATACTCAAGTGGCTTTTATATAGTCAGACATGTTTTAGTCAGGATAATTGAGTTTTAAACTTTGATAGGCCTAAAATTCTCTGGCGTTAGCTTACCAATAAAGCCAGCCGCCTTCATTATTCATATTTCTGAGGAATCTGTTCGATGATAACATGTACGAGTCACAGTTCTGTAAGTAGCAGAACTTGTAGATAGGTTGAGTCCCCAGGAGTCACTGGAGAGTACCAAATTTCCCTTTGCGAAGCTGCGGAGGACAGACATGGCCACCATAATCTCAGACTCACTCTGTGCTCTGTGCTTTAAGATGTGCTGGGGACTATACATATTGTGGGAGCTCTACGGGGCCGCTTGAATATAAAGAAAAGGTTACGCGATGGAGTTTGAGTTTCCAGAAGACAGGAAGTCAAACCATAGTTCTGGACTGCCAGTGTCTATATGGCAGGCCTCTTCTGTACATGGTTCTTGGTACTTAGCTGGTATTTAAGTAGTTACTATTAACCAACCAGCTTGATCAAGCTCGTGGTGGACGTTGGTTCATGGGGGCATTTCAGAAGTGTGGTATAAAACACCCCACTTGCTAGTTTTCTGGCTTGCCTTGAATTTTGTGCTATATCAAAATTATCACTATGTAGTCTAGGTGGGCCTCCAATTCTCCATCCTCCTGCATCAGTTTCCCCAGTGCTGGGATTACAGCATATATCACCCTATCAGTGACATTAGCATTTTCTATTTTTAATTTTTTTTTAATTTCATAGCATTGGTGTTTTGCCTGCATGTATGTCTGTGTGAGGGTGTCAGATCTGCTGGAACTGGAGTTACAGTTGTCAGCTGCCGTGTGGGTGCTAGGAATTGAACCTAGGTCCTTTGGAAGAGCAGCCAGTGCTGTTAACCACCGAGACATCTCTCCAGCCCCTGACATTAGCATTTTCAATATTGATAGGTCAATTATGAAATTAAAATTGTGTCCTCATCTTCTGTGATTTGCTTTATAGTGACCATTGGAAAAAAAAACCTAGGCAAGCAGAACTATCCAAGACCTTTAAAAAAAAAAATTAAACACACCATAGCTTAGAGAATTTGAAAAGTTTAAGTAAATGTCAAAGTACTGAAACATTTGTGGTTTTTTTTTGAGAGTTCCACATCTTTTTAAAATTTTTTCCTTTATTGATATTTTTTGAGCTCTACATTTTTCTCTTCTCCCCTCCCTGCCTCTCCCTTCTTTCAACCCTCCCCCAATGTCCCTATGCTCCCAGTTTACTCAGGAGATCTTGTCTTTTTATACTTTCCCATGTATATTAGGTCTGTGTAAGTCTCTCTTAGTTTTTAACCAACTTTTTTTTTTTTAAGCATTTTGTTTTGATTTGAGACAGAATCTTGGTCTCAAAACTCATGAGATCCTGTAGCTGAGATTATAGGCGTGTACCACACCATGAAATCTTTTTTCCCTCTTAGGATTTTTTTACAACAATATTTTGAGCAGATTAAGTCAGTAAATTGACGTAGGTTGCAGAAGCAGCTGGTCTTACCTGAACTGTGTAGTAACACATGTGAAGGTAAAACGATCTTTCTTGGGACTGGAGAGTTGGCACAATAGTTACAAGTACTTGCTGTTCTTACAGAGGACCTGGATTAGGGTCTCAGTATCCACGTGGCAGCTTACAACTGTCTGTACACATGTACTTGATACATATTCATAGATGCAGATTCAAAACTCAGACATATAAAATTAATAAAATGATCTTTCGTGATATTTAAGTAAAATTTCCCTATATGGTATATAAAAACACCCTATATGGTATTCAGTTACCCCCCTACTCTTCTGACAGCAGAAAGTTTCCTTTGGTACTTGGAAGCCATCTTTACTTCAACACTATGAGACTATCCAGTTTAGTTTAAATTTAAATCTTCTCTTGACTCTCCTGGTTTGTATATTTTCTTTTGTATGTAGCGATAATTTCATGTAGTGATTGCAGGCAAGATGGGCTTTGAAGTCAGAATGCTTCGAATTCTAATTTGTTTGCTAGCTTTAACCTTAGGAAAGTAATTTCCATTTGCCTCAGTTTCTTTACTTTTTTTTTTTTTTTTTTTGGTTTTTCGAGACAGGGTTTCTCTGTAGCTTTGGAGCCTGTCCTGGAACTAGCTCTTGTAGACCAGGCTGGTCTCGAACTCACAAAGATCCGCCTGCCTCTGCCTCCCGAGTGCTGGGATTAAAGGCGTGCACCACCACCGCCCGGCAGTTTCTTTACTTTTAAGGTACAGAAAGTAAAGATTCTTTAGAATTGCTGGGAGGATTGAATATGATTATAATATAAAACAAAACATGCAATGAATATTAGCTGTTTATTGTTAAAAGTCAGTGTTACAGAGTAAAAGTATTATAGAAGTTTGAATTAATAAGTAATATAGGCTTCATTACTAAGGAAAACTTCAGTATTGTAATTGTCCCTTTGGTTTGAATTTCCTTTAAATGCTACTGGGAGATCTTGTTATGCCAAATTGCTATTTAAGCAGAATTTGCTCCTGAACTGTATAAATATTCCCAACCAGTGTGTATAGTGTGGTGTGTAGGTATGTTACTTGGAGTTGTGTGCTCAGATTCTAAGTCTTGTTTTGAGACAGGGGCTTATGGCGTGTGTAGCTCAGATTAGCCTGGAACTCTCCTGTCTCAACCTTCCAGTGTCAGGGTCATAAGTATGTGGCACCATGCCTACCTCTGAAAGTGTTTTACAGCTTCTAAATACAGCAGTTGAAATAGTGTTTGGATCGTTTTGGTGTATGTCTCTCTGCAAATTTCTTCAATTTAATAATTTGAAGAGAAAAATTATTTGCAAGGTTTATACCAGTTCATTATTTAATAACCTGTAACACTTAACATTTAATTTTCATGGCATAATCTTGTAATGTAAGAAAGATAGCTTCTACCAAAGCCTTCCAATCTATGTCATGACGTCACTAAAGTCGGAAGGTGCTAGTGTAATAATGAGTGAAGACACGGCTTTTGGATTCCGACAGAACCGAATTAAGCTCTCACCTCTATCTACTGGCGTGAAACCAGAACAAATCACTTAACCATGTGAATTATGTTCACATATATAAGTAGGGATGATTCTTCCTGTTCTGTAATGTACGTAAAGTGCTTAGTGTTGGTGTCTAGAAGATGAGAGTCAGTAAATGGCACCCTCTGTTAGACTGCTTGTGAAGTCTGTCACCTCAGTTTCTGCTTTTGACAGGTGTTTCGGACAGCCCCTTGACAGTCTTCATGTTGATATGCAAAGATCTTCAATTCCTAATCTTGTGCTGATAATTTATTTTATGGTAAACCTATGCATTCAGAGACTTGGAATACTATTTTTAAATTTTACATCATACAATTATTCGTAATTTAGTTAGCAAATTACTGATAGAATGTGGTTATTGAAAGTAAGATTCTCCTTTGATTATCCTGTAAGAGTGATAGTCATTATAATTTTTGCCACCTATTAGGAGAAGTTTGGAGAAGCTAAATTTCTCATGAGGATTTATCACACCTGGAGGAAAAAAAGACGCTGAAATAAAAAGAGACAAGCACTGAAAAAAAAAGATTCTTTTTAATAACCCTAATTTTGTGTCTTTAAATAATTTTTTTTTTTTGAAGCCAGGTGGTGGTGGCTCATGCATCTAATCCCAGCGCTCAGGAGGCAGAGGCTGGTGGATCTCTGTGAGTTCGAGGTCAACCTGACCTACAGAGCTACTTCCAGGACAGTCAAGGCTACACAGAGAATCCCTGTCTCGAAAAACCAAAACAGCAAAAATGTTTAGATTAACTTTTTATGTGTGTGTGTGTGTTGCCTGCCTATAGGTAGGTGCACTGCATGTGGGCCTCTTGCCCACAGAGGTCAGAAGAGGCTTTTAGATCCCCTGGAATTGGAGTTAAGGATGGTTATGGACCACTGTGTGGGTGCTGAGCCCTTTGCAAGAGCAACAGGTGCTCTTAGCTGCTGAGCCGTCGTCCAGCCCCCTCTTGTGCCTTCCTGTGAGTGTATTCATCCCTTCTGTAGCGTGAGAGTGTAGCACTGCTCCATGTCCTGCCGTGGTTTCTCTGCTGCGCTGTTGTAGGCAGTGATAAATATGGAGTAGGTGTTCATTGCTTAGAAGAGTTACAGGGCATGTGACTTCCGAGCTGAGGCTGCAAGTGGGCTCTTTAAAAATAATTTCAGCTGATTACACTCGTATAACAGTCTTTTAGTTCGGGGACAGTTGTCTCTGTAAGAATGGCTCTTGATGGGGAGGGTAGTGAAGCTGAGCTTTGTTCCTCCAGGGTACGCTCTGTCCCTGTCATTTTCAGATCTTACGCTGTTTTGATGTCACCTTTAATGATTACGTGTGTGCACACACACGTATACACATATAAACACACACTCACACCCAGCGTGCTTCTCTTTGGTCCTTTAGGCAAGAGGACTAGGGATTTCTCTTTATCTTTTGTTATAGGACCTAATAAAATCTAAAGATGTGTAAGAAACAGGAAACAGTCCCACTAGTACAAGTAAAGGAGAGCTTCATAGACAAGATGTAAAGAACTAGGCAGCTTCGCAGGCAGCATTCGAGGATAGGTAGGAAGTGAACTAGGAGCAGGTTGCATGCTCATGAATACAGTACCCTCCTCACTCACTGTCCGCTACATGGCTTTGTTAGCTACGCCTCTTCTTCGTATCATCTTTCTGCTTCCTTCTAATACTCCTCATTCTCCACCACACACCAGCCTTCAGCTCGGCTTATGCTGTACCATTTCTGCTTCGCATACTGCCATGCCTAGTAGTTAAGTCTTGTTATCTCGCACGGGCTTCCAGGATCCCTAATCCAGATTCCTGGGAAAGTATCAGCTTGGTCTAACCTCGTCAGGTACCCACCAGAGTTTTGGTGGCTGCGTGGTGGAGTTGATAGAGTATCTCGAGTTTACAAAGCTGATTCAAGTGTCAAAGGAGGTCAGGTTCTCTAGGAAAATGGTATATCTAGAGAAATAGTGATTAATGAATGACAGTGTCTATCCCTAATAGGCGTTCATTAAATCTAAGTTGGACATAGGTGGAAATATTGAAGAACCAAGCCCATCACTGCTTCAGTTTCTCTCTCATTCATGTGTGATTATTATCAATGTGTCATTATGTGTAGTTGGCAGGTAGGTTTAATTTCTCCTGAGATAGGATGTCTTGTTGTTAACACATTTAGCCCAGAATAGTTTATGTCAACTGGATTTAATTACCTTTAATTTAAATTAATAGTTAAAAAATACAGACAGCCAGTGGTTTTTTTTTTTTTCAGGGACTATGCTTCATCACTTGTGTTTTCTCTCTAGCTGATGTTTCTGTCTACTGCTTTTAAGAAAGAGTACTGGCCCGGCGGTGGAGGCACATGCCTTTAATCCCAGCACTCGGGAAGCAGAGGCGGGTTAATTTCTGACTTCAAGACCAGCCTGATCTATAGAGCTAGTTCCAGGACAGGCTTCAAAGCTACACAGAGAAACTGTGTCTCAAAATGATGTTTTCTAGCTCCATCCATTTGCCTGCAAATTTCAAGATGTCATTATTTATTTTTCTGCTGTGTAGTACTCCATTGTGTAAATATACCACATTTTCCTTATACCATTCTTCATTGGAGGGACATTTAGGTTGTTTCCAGGTTCTGGCTATAACAAACAGTGCTGCTATGAACATAGTTGAGCACATGTCCTTGTGGCACGATTGAGCATCCTTTGGATATATACCAAAAAGTGATATAATGGGTCTTGAGGAAGGTTGTTTCCTAATTTTCTGAGAAATCTCCACACTGACATCCAAAGAGGCTGTACCAGTTTGCACTCCCACCAGCAATGCAGAAGTGTTCCTCTTACCCCACAACCTCTCCAGCATAAGTTGTCATCAGTGTTTTTGATCTTGGCCATTCTTACAAGTGTAAGATGGAATCTCAGAGTTGTTTTGACTTGCATTTCTCTGATGAGTAAGGATGTTGAGCATTTCCTTAAGTGTCTTTCAGCCATTTTAGATTCCTCTATTGAGAGTTCTCTGTTTAGGTCTGTACTCCATTTTTTTATTGAGTGAGGTAACTCAGACCCAGAAAGACAATTATCACATGTACTCACTCATAAGTGATTTTTAAACATAAAGCAAAGAAAACCAGCCTACAAATCACAATCCCAGAGAACCTAGACAACAATGAGGGCCCTAAGAGAAACATACATAGATCTAATCTACATGGGAAGTAGAAAAATACAAGATCTCCTGAGTAAATTGGGAGCATGGGGACCATGGGAGAGGCAGGGAAGGGAGCAGAGAAAAATGTAGAGCTCAGTAAAATCAATAAAAAAAAAAAAATGTACAGCCACTCTTCCTACTACACCGATCTATCTATAAGGCAAATAAACTTGATTCTGCTCCAATGCAAAAAAAAAAGAAACCCTGTCTCAAAAAAAAAAAAAAAAAAGAAGGGGGAGTTGGTAAAACCTTTGCTTAACGGTTTTGTTAAGAGTAGGTGAAAGCGTTTGGCAGTGCAGCTTTAGTGGCACAGACAAGTTAGCTCCCTGTGCTCTCCTTTTCTTAAGGCCTTCGGTTGGGTTAGTTTTTCCCTTGGGTGAAGCCTCGGGAAGTGAGGGGAGAGCCGCTTTACTCAGGAGTCATGTAGTCATTGTAAAGACCAACTTAAGACAGAGGTCTCGTACTGTGAAGGATGCAGAGCTGTGGGCACTGAATTTGTTCTGATGATTAGTTTTAAAATGTGTTTTCTAGCCAACAGAATTTAATAGACTAGTGTTTGTAAACCTCTTAGAACTGGTAACCTAATTCAGAAATGGAGACACCATATAATACAGGGCATAGAGCTTCAACGTTGTGAGATTGGATCTAATCTCTAAGCTTTCATTTTCCCTTCTCTGAACCAGTGAAGCAGGTCTTAGGGAGTCCCTTGATTGTGAAATTTATATAACTTAACAAGTTATAAAGAGGACTGTTTCTGTGTTATTTTTCCTATTTAGTTCAGTTGAAGTTAATTTAATATCCCAGACCTGCCTAGGAAGACAGTTGAAAACTAAAGACATGCATCATAAACTGCCCATGGTGGAAATGTTCAGCAGAGTACAGAGAAAATAAGTTATTTCAGTATTTCATCTTCTCTGTGTTGTCATTTTTGTATAGTTCTTGTGCAGGCTCTAGCAAGTTGCTGTTCGTTATCTTTAAGCTTTTATCTGTCCAGGTTATCCTGTTACCTGATTAGTGATCAGCTGTATCATTGCTGTAATTCAAACTGTTTGAACTGAGCACACTGTTAGGGCTGGTTCAGTTGTTCTAGTTTGGATATATTACTCTGTGTAAGTGGATTTCCTTTTGTTCTTCAGTTGTAACAGAAATTAATATATTCAGTGTGAACTAAGCAAAGGAGGAAGATGCTTGAGAATCCACATTTGACTATACCTGAATAATTTCTCAGAGCTTAGAAATAGATTTTGGGAGGAGCTGGTCTTT
>JAQHUG010000145.1:1614052-1639776 GCA_028555095.1 Dicrostonyx torquatus | reverse complement strand
TGCATTTGTGGTTTTGATTTGAGTCTTGAATAGAATAAGAGATCAGTTAGCTTTGGGTGTAACTGTAGTCCATCTAGGCCAAAGCTCTTCATTCTTTAGAGATGAGGAGGCAGACACTGTAGTCTGGTAACTTACCCAAGGTCACATAGCTACACACTTGGCACAGTAGCACTGAAATTTACTGTCCCATTGAGTTTATTACTACATGGTAGCACCAGCTAGGAAATAAAGATAGAAAGGAGCAAAATTTATTTTTTGCTCATGTATATGTCAATAGAAGTCTAAAGAGAGAGTCTTGGTCTGGCACTGCTAGAAGGTTGTTCATGAGTGATGTCAGTCTGGGACCCAGCTGCTCAGCCTGTGCTCTAGTTATAATGTGGAGTTACTGGGAATTTCAAAATTTCTTTATAGAAACAAGTGTTTAAAAGAAAAAGGTGTCTCTGGTACCACTGGAAAGCCTCTGACATGGGTTAGACCTGTGGGGACACTTGGAGGAAAAGTTCTGAGACTAAGATGGGTGAAGTGTGCGCGAGGGGATGGCAGCCAGGCCTGCAGACAAGCCCAAGGAAGAGAGTGACTGATATGTTGCTGTAGTGTGCTGCAGCTGTTAGCTTGCACGTTTGTTTGTTTGTTTGTTTAATACTTATTTATTTATTATGTATACAATATTATGTCTTGTGTGTATGTGTGCAGGCCAGAAGAGGGCACCAGACCTCATTACAGATGGTTGTGAGCCACCATGTGGTTTCTGGGAATTGAACTCAGGACCTTTGGAAGAGCAGGCATTGCTCTTAACCACTGAGCCATCTCTCCAGCCCATTTGTTTGTTTTTTAGATATGTGTGAATCCAGATCCATCTAGAGTTTTATTACTTTGAAATAGCTGAATACAACTGCCGTTTTTGTACCAACATCAATATCAAAGTAGTTTTTAGAAAGTGAAATCCTATGAGGCCCTAACATCACTTGGTAATGTTCTCAGCAGCGAGGGTAGTTTTACGAACAGTGGCTGGCTAGCAGTCACTAAGCAGTACTGTGGACCAGGCACTGTCCAAAGCATTTTCTGTTGACTGTTTTACACCTGTGGAAACTGTCCTGTTTCATGGCATGTGAGCAGAACAGAACACAATACCTTCTTTGTTGGACTGGCTTTAGTTAGATGAAAGAAAGAGGGAATGTATGAGTGACCCAACTTTCTCTCCCTTATAGCCTCCCCTCCATGGTTCCCATTCTTACTGTCTATAGGGTCATCTTCAGTTTCTCCTACTCCAAGCTGTAGTTTTTTTCTCTGCAGTAGTCTATAGCAAGTCAGTATTCCTTTAAATTTACTATTTTTGAAGTAATATAGGATAAAACACATGTAAAATTAGGAAATCCAAAAGTCATATATAGTTGGCAAGGGAAGTACAGTGTGTGGAACATGGTGGGCAAACCGCAGAGGGAAATGCTGTGGAAGAGTAATGCATCTCAGGTGAAGCGGGAGGACAGAGTCGGAGGAGGTGACTGCAGACTGGGAGAGTCACGAGCTGGTGATTTCTGCAATGGTGCTGTTTGGAATGGTGAAGACAGGAGCTTTGAGGAATGTAATAGGCACAGTATTAGGCTCAGATATGTGAGGAGTCAGAGATATTTAAATAATTTGAGAATTACTTAAGGAGAGAGAAAATTATGTTACACCTTGGTAAGCTGCTGTGTTGACTGATTTTATGCTTACTTGATACAAGCTTGGAAGAGGAGTTTCAATTAAGAAAATGCCTCCATAAGATCCAGCTGTAGGCATGCCAGTAAGATTTATGTATTTATTCATTTAATTTATTAAGACAGAGGTTCTATGTGTAGCCTTGACTGTCCTGGGACTTGATCAGTAGACCAAGCTGGCCTTGAACCTTGAACTCATAGAGATTCACTTGCCTCTGCCTCCTTAGTGTGTGCCACCACTGCCCAACAGGACATTTTCTTAATTAGTGATCATGGGGGAGGGCTCAACCCATTGTGTGTGGTGCCTTCCCTGGGCTGGCGATCCTGGGTTCTATAAAAAAGCAGACTGAGCAAGTTATAAGGAGCATACCAGTAAGCAGAACCCTCCATTCCTTTGTCTGCATCAGCTCCTGCCTTCGGTTTCCTGCCCTGACTTCCCTCAGTGATGAGTGTGCTCTGAGATTTGTAAAGATGAAATAAACCCGTTTCTTCCCTAGTTGCTTTGGGTCATGATGTTTCATCACAGCAATAGAAATCCCTAAGTAAGACATCTAGAATAGTGAGTAGATTCCAAATGGCTCAGATTTCAGAGTGTACTCGGAAGATGAACAAAATGGTGGCACTTTGCATGAGTGTACAAGCTGAATGGGCTAAGTAGGCCTTTTGATATAAAATGTGATTCACTCTTTGTGTATAGCAAATGCCCAGTAACATATACTGAAAACAAATCCTCTGTGCAGTAGGAGTTATCTTCATTTATGAGATGGACTGAATGTGTAATAAAAGCCAGGGGAGAAATACACAGTAATAATAAAAGGAAGGGCAAGCAGAGATTTTCCTTTTCTTCTTTTTGCAACCCAGGGAATAAACAGGGCCTTGTACATACCAGGCAAGTGTTCTTCCACTGAGTTGTATTTCCAGCTCCCAAAATGACATTCTCTAGGGATCCTTTGAGAAATAATAGAAAAATAGGACAGCATAGAGGGAGGCAGGGGTGTGTGTGTGTGAGTGAGAGAGAGAGAGAGATACTCTTATAGAGTAGAACATAGTGAGATGGGTAGATACTAGTGGTGTTATTAGCAATTCATTTATAATACCTTTCAAAATAATCTGACATGAGCATAGGAATACCATTTTCAGTATTGAAAGGAGAGCATATAATACCTCATTACACTAAACCTCACATGGTCTGGAATTCTGAATTTAACAATTTAAAAAACATTTAGCACACATTTCTGATTTTTCCACAGAACTGAAAAGTTTTTCTAGGTATGCATAGCAAAATTCATATTTTGACAGTGTCATAAGAAAGAGACTGTGCTACTTGAACATTGTAGTAATAATAGAGTATAACATTTTTTGAAGTTTTATTCATTATTTTTATGTACATTGGGGTTTTGCCTGTATGTATGTCTGTGTGAAGGTGCCAGATCCCCTGAACTGGAGTTACAGATAGTTGTAAGCTGCCATGTGGGTGCTGGGAATTGAACGTGTGTCCTTTGGAAGAGCAGTCAGTGCTCTTGACCACTGAACCATGTCTCTGCCCCATACAAAAATTTCTTGATTCTGTAAGAATGTAGTTATTTTGGGTTTTTATATTCAAATGCTATTTTAACTTAAATTTTTTTGTTGATAAAATGAAGAAATATTTAGTGCATTATCATGTATATTAAATGTACATTTGTGCTGGGCATAGTGGTGCAGGCCTTTAATCCCAGCACTCAGGAGGGAGAGGCAGGTAGATCTCTGTGAGTTCAAGTCCAGCTTGATCTTCAAAGTGAGTTCCAGGACAGGCTGTTATAGAGAGAAACCCTGTGTTGGAAAACCAGCAGGAAAAAAAGCACATTTGTTCAGTATTATTTGATGAATTATTTGACTAATTGTTATCAGGCCCAGTTGGGGCCCTGGGAATACAGGGAAGAACAGTCTGGCAGAACTTTTGTTTTAGTGGGGAGATAAGAAAAGTAAGTCTGCTGTGAAGATCCATGCTGTGAAGGAGTACACAGTGTGGGGAAGAGGTCTTCGGGTAATTTCATGAGGAATTGTTCTGAGAGCAGAAATGTGAGTGAAGAAGAAAATCTTGCAAAAATTATTTCAGTCAGATGGAACAGCAGATGTGAAAACCGTGAGTCAGATCTAGCCTGGTGAGAACCAGTTTTGCGTGTTAGAGGAAACCCCAAGAAGCTGGCCTGACAAGAGCGTTGAGGACAGAATGGCGACAGATGAGAAATGAGGGTGAGGAGGTAGGCAGGGAGCAGAGTATATTGGACCTTATTGCCCACACGTTGTAATTTGAGTATAAATAGAGGCCACGAGGCAACTCTAGTCAGTATGACATGATGCAGACAGGTGTGCTATCTGCTTGTGATCCCAGCCCTCGGGCTGCTGGGTGGCAGAAAGACGAGGATCCTTCTAAGTACAAGGCTAGCTTGCTATACATAGAATTCTCAGACTTCCAGGGCTACATAGCTACACCCTATCTTTTTTGTTGTTTGTTTTCATTTTTGTAGACAGGATTTCTTTGTCCTGGAACTCCCTTTGTAGTCCAGGCTGGCCTCCAACTCACAAGCTACACCTGCCTCTACCTCCCAGATGCTGGGTTTAAAGGCTTACGCCACCACTGCCCAACTGCTAGACTCTAGCTTAAAAATTTAAAAAAAAAAAAATTAACAAAAGCTTTGCTAGGAATTAGGTAGGCTATGGTTTCCAATATATTTTTAACACTAAATTTTTTACGGTGGTAGTGGTGCACACCTTTAATCTGAGCACTCGGGAGGTAGAAGCAGGCAGACAGGCTAGCCTGGTCTACAGAGAGAGTTCCAGGACATCCAGGACTATTACACAGAGAAACCCTATCTTGAAAAACTACACACACAAAACAAACAAAAATACACACAATTTTACTAATTTTTAACATGTATTTAACATGTATGTAACCTTGTTCCTTCTATGTCACTTACCAGTTTTGACCTTAGCATGTTAAATGTTAGTTAGTGCCTTTTACTGGGATGAAAAGGCTAAAGGAAGAGGAGGCTTGTTTGAGGTGGAAGTAGGGATGAGTAACTCAGTCAGTATTGGGCATTAAGTTTGAGATGCTTACGGGACATCTACTGTGATATATACGGTAGGTAATGACTTTAAAGCTGAGTTTGGAAAGTAAGATTGAAACTCTTTGGGAATCTAGCACGTGCCAGCTTTGAAGCGAAACTAAGTGGAAATGTCTATTTTGCCACCAGATATAACTGTGGACTATTTCCCCGACCTTCCTGCTTCATTTATCTCATTATAAAGTGAGAGTAATAATGTCTGCTTTACAGAGGGGTGAAGATTGAATGAGTTAACGGTAGCAAAGTATGTAGAACATTCTGATTTATTTACTCTTTGAGGGTTTATTTTATTCATGAATAGTGCTTTAAACCACCAAATTAGGAAAGTTAGAGCATTAGTATAAATAAAGAAAAAGACAAGGATTAACTTGGAAAAAGCAGACTTGAAAGGCAGAATAAGGACTAGAAATAGCCACTCAGCTTGTCAAAGGTGCCAGTGGCTTGGAGACCTTGAGAAATGGTTTCAGTAGTGATGGGGATGAATTGGAAGTGTGGACGACACACCAGGGAAACTTTGCTACAAATAAACATAAAGAGGGGCTGCTCAGTAGATAGAGTTGCTTGCTTTTTAGTCTGAAAACCTGAGTTGATCCCTGGGCCCCTCAGTGGAAGGAGAGAGCTAACTCCTGCAGGTTGATCTCTGCCCTCCACATATGTTCTGTGGTGTGTGTTGTCGCTCCCTCCCCCAACTCCATAATGACTAAAGGTGGTAGATCTTTAAGAGGCACAGGGAAAGTGGAGGAGTAGCTAGAGGAAAATGAGTGTGTGGGGTGTCAAAGATTGATGGGGTGGTGTGTATAATGGCAGTTCAACAGTGTGTGCTGAAACTGACATGTAAGGAGAGAGCAGTGACGCTGGACGTCTCAGCAGCCACAGGTAAGGTGAAGCGAAGAAGATAAATACATAAGCAGAGCCGTGAGGGCGTCGAAGAGACAGCTCATCCGTTGATGAAGCTAGAGAATATTAGTGGAGCTAGCGGTAGATTAGTAGATTTGGTTGTAGGAAAACGAGTTAATGTTCTCTGATGGCCTTTGTCTGAAAATGAGGGCCAGGGTTGTCAGAATTAGCATTTGATTTTGGAGAGCTGTGGTAGTTATGAGCATTTTTGAAGATGGAAGAATTATTGACCAGAGAAGATCTAGCAGGCGACTGTCAAGATCTGGAAGTTTATTTGACCTTTGATCTTTAGCTTAAGTGATTCCATTTAGCTAAGGAGGGCGGTACAATCCTTCCCGGAAGAGGAGCTAGCTGTATCATGAAAGGTAGAGGCAATACAAGTTCTGCTGTTTGGAACCTTTCTAGCCCTATGACTAGAAGGATCACTTCTGGAATGTTCCTTAGGTCACAGAATTAATAACTATGAATAGGCCGTAAGCCACAAATTCACAATTGCTCTTTTGCCTGTGTTCATTGAGTATTCCATACTTTATGATGCTGCTAAAAATATATGTGTTGCTATCTTTGAATAATGACTGTTCTGCAGAAATGATAACAATACAAAGAAAGCAAAGTACTCTCACTGAGGAACTCACAGTTATCCTGATAAACATGAAAGCTCACAAAATTTCACAGGACCTATATTTTCCTTTAACCTAGACTTACCAGTCATATTATTCCATACCTTTTTTTGAGTACAAAGAAATTAAAAATCTATTTTTCTTTTTCAGGTGCTGGAGAATCTGGTAAAAGTACCATTGTGAAACAGATGAAGTAAGTTCACATAGGGCCTGCAAGACTGAATTTTCCCTCTTCATAGAAAGTTCATGTTTCCATTTTCCGTTCATGGTATTGACTTGTGGTTTTCTTCCTTTTGAAGAATCATTCATGAGGATGGCTATTCAGAGGACGAATGTAAACAGTACAGAGTAGTTGTCTACAGCAATACTATTCAGTCCATCATTGCAATCATAAGAGCCATGGGACGGTTAAAGATTGATTTTGGGGAAGCTGCCAGAGCAGTAAGTATTTTTCATTTCCTCTTCACTTGCTGCTCTTCTGTAAATTCAGTTAAGCCAAATTTGCGTCATGTTTTAGGGAACAAGAAGAGAAGATGGTGAGAATACTGTGCTTGTTTTTGATGTGCTGGCTGTCTGACTCAATAGATAGTAAGTTACCACTGCAAGCATAGCCCTGGGAGTGGGATTCTGTCGATAGAGTGTAGGTTTCAGTGGTGGCTGTACTCAGTCGCTTCTGTCACAGTACCACGGACCTTTATTTTATCACATGGTTGATGATATGAAACATAGACTCTAAAAGACAGATTGTGTAGTTGTCCCTGCTTTCAGGGCTGTAGGGATCAAGGGTAAAATTCTGTAAGACCATAAACACAAGCTCTCCAATTTTAAAAGTGATTTCAGGTATTCAAAAAATGTTTATCACTGTCTTACATTGAACTCTGGGTTATTACTTACTCAAATATAATTCTTTAATGCTTTACACACATTAGAATTTAAAAGTCAGTTAATGATAATAATAATAATATTTAGTAGACTTTGAGGGCAGTTTGTGAAGTAGAATGTTTGATGCCAGTGGAGAAAGGGCCAAAATGAAGACAGGAGACCTTTTCTGTTGTCACCAGCTCAGTCTCAGGAGAGTGCTAGAGAAGTATAGAGTACATCAAAGGATGTCAGCTGTGTTCAGTGACACAGTACTCAAGTGCCATGGGAAAATAAAGGAGGAGACTTGGGGGCTTTGCTTTTGAGTAGCTTAGGGACTCTTATCAGCTGCTGAGTTTACCAAGTGCAAGTTAATACTTGGTAAGTGGGAAGCTGAAGGGGAGCATATTAAAAGGGCCATTGTGGCTTTGATTTGTTGTTGAGTAGATATATCTTTGGGGTGAAATAAGGGAACAGGACCTAGATTAAGTGTCACGGGAGAGAAGAATGGCAAAAAAGGAGGGGAAGGAAAATGTGAGTGACTTTCCTTGTCATATGACATAGTTTAGGGCCTCTTCTTCCCTCCTGGGCATTGTCCTAAGGGCCTGCAGTGATAGGTGAGTCAGTGAGCAGCATTCAGCCCAGAGGCTGTTTTCTGCTCCCTTTTCTTTCTCTTTGAATTTTATTTAAATTATGTATCTATGTGTGTCCAGATGTGGATATGTCCATATGTGTGTGGGTCCCCTTGAAGGCCAGAGGGGTTTGGTTTTCTGGAGCTGGAATTGCAGGCACTTGGAAGCTACTTTATGTGAGTGCTGAGACTTAACTCCAGTTCTCTGCCAGAGCCATGCGTGCCCTTGACTACTATGCCTTCTCTTCAGGCCCACCTGCATTTTTTGGTTCTTAGAGACAATGTCTTACACACTAGTCCAGGCTGGATTTGAATTCACAGTAGTCTTTTTTGCACAGGCTAGTTTTCTGTTCTTAGGGAAATTGGAGAGTTCAAGTAAAGTTTTTATTGCTATCTTAGCCCTTTCCAGTCTTCATCTCTTGTTGACTTTTCTTCTTTGTACTGGAGTTCTTCTGTGTTTTTTCTCTCTCCTTCATGTCGTCCAGCTACTTCTCTCTAGTACTTGTTGTATTCTGTAGCTGACTCACAGTGCTGTGTTTATTGATTATTCTTGTCTCTGTTGGCTTTTCTCCTGGTATTTATTCCTCTTAGTTTCCAGGACTGCTCCTTTAGCTCGTACCTCTTCCCATCACCTGTCCACCTCTGTTTCTCTTGACCGTTCCTCTCCCTTTCATTTACTTCCTTCATCAGATGTCATCGGCCTGGGGAGAGAGCTCAGTCAGTAAAGTCCTTGCTCTCTGTGACGACCTGAGTTTGATCCCCAGAACTCAGAAAAGCAGGTGTTGGTGTGAACTTACAACCCTAGTGCCACGGAGACTGAGATAGGAGGATCCTGGGGCCTCTCCGGCCAGCCAGCCTAGCTGAATCAGTGAGCCACAGGCCAAAGAGAGACCCTGTCTCAAACAAACAAACAAGGCAGATGTTCCTTAGCAACAGTACCTGAGGTTGTCCTTTGCTCCACATACATGCTTGTGTTCACGCACAGACACAGCTGGTATCAGTAATACTCCTGTGTCGCTAGAGAGACCTGACATTCATGATCCCTCTCAGGACTCCTGAGTCATCTGTCTTCACAACAACTGCTTAGCCTAATCAAAAGTCCTTTTAAAATAAGCTTTTAAAGTTTTAATCTTTTGTAGTTTCTCTTTTTCTCTCATAGCTAAGGCTTTATATTTGTATTTATCTTTTTTATTCCTCTAGTTTTTAATGGTTGTTAAGAGAGTGGAAAGAATAGAACTGAGTATGGTACAGTGCTCTCCGTGTCTGTTTAAGGGCAGAACTACAAGGTTTGCTGTCTGGAGGGGCACTCTGTAAGCCTACAGAGAAGGGTTTAATTTCAGGAAGCTGGAGCAGGCTGGTGAGCAATAAGTAGAAAGGGTAAAATGTTTCCTTAAGGACATTCTTAGAGGCCAGGCAGTGTGGCACACACTTCTGTTCCCAGCTCTCGGGAAGCAGAAACAGGCAGATCTGTGAATTCAAGACCTAGTCTCGATCTACAAGAGCTAGTTCCAGGACAGGCTCCAAAGCTACAGTGAAACCCTGTCTCAAACAAACAAACAAAGAACATTATCAGAACAGTACCAGTATATAATATTTTGAAGTTTCTGAAATTTGAATAACGTGGTATTAAAAAAATACATGTGCTTAATTATTTTTATACCTGCTTGAGTATACCTCAAATTTCAGGACTTGTGTAGTTTTCAGATGTTACATAAACCAGTATACCATATATGGAAAAAGCCTTACTTGTTATTTAGTATGTTTGACAGTTTGTATAATGCTTAAACATTTCTTAGAATCATTTGCTCTTTTATTTATCATCATCATCATTATTATTTTGAAAGAGAGAAGAGGGGCTGGGGAGATGACTCAGTGACTAAGGGTGCTTGTTGTGTAAGCATAAGGAAATCCTAGTATCATTGTTACAGGGAATCCTGCATGGTCCTTTGTGTCTACTGCCCTGTACTAGGGACAGAGACAGGCAGATCCAGGAAGCTTGTTGGCTAGCCAATCTAGCTAAATGATGAACTTGAGGTTCAGAGAGAGACCGTGTCTTAAGGGAATAAGGCAGGGTGATAGAGACATCTGATCTCTTCCTCTGGCTCTCCTGTATGTACATACATGGGTGTGTGTGCACATGTATATACAGTACTCCCACACCACATGAAAAAAGAAACAAGAGTGAGAGAGGAAGTCAGATTGTGCATGAAATTTGTTACAGAGATCTACAGTGTTGCCAGAATGAATATTAGACAGGGTCTGGACATAGAGTTTGGCAAAGTTAGTTTAAGTGCAATGTGGTGATTTTGGGGATGATTAGATAGATGTACAAATTGTCGGTGTTACTGCATCTGTGTTCCACAGTGCTTTTTGCTTGCTTGTTTTTCTTAATGATTACTTAAGATATAAATATCCCAGGTGGTAGTGGTGCATACCTTTAATCCCAGCACTCAGGAGGTAGAGGTAGATCTCTGAGTTCAAGGCCAGCCTGGTCTGTAAAGAGAGTTCCACAACAAAGCTGTTACACAGAGAAACTGTCTCGAAAAACAAAACAAACAAATAAAAGACATACATAATCTCTTCTTCCTTTACTTTGTATTTATGTATTATGTGATTAAAAAAGAACTTTATCTTTATAGTTACTTGGAATTTTTAAGGTTGTAAATACTAGATTTATATAGAGAAATCTTTGAGATCTGGGTTCAGTTTTGTTGTTGTTTGGGGACAGGGATTCTCTGTGTAACCATGGCTGTCCTATTTCAGTCTATATACATTGAATTGAGAGATCCACTTGCCTCTATCTCCCTGAGTATTAGGATTAAAGACGTGCGCCACCACTGTCCTGCTGTGTTCAGTTTTACATGTGTATAGAAATGGATAAAATAAATTAAAACCATCAAAATTCTCATATCACCTTTTTTAAGGCTTACAAACTAATAAAATTCCTGTCTGAAAGTCATGACATGATCGTCGTTCTCTGCTGCCGTTTCCCCCCCTGCTGCCATCTTTTCTCCTTGGAGACTGTTGTTGGTGTTCCCTTAGGAACCTTTTCCTTGGGCTTCATTCCTCTTGCTGGGCTTCAATCATCTCCTTCCTGTCTGCTCTCTGCAGTGAAGGGGAAGGAGCAGGCAACCTTTGTCATAGTCCCTGTGTCATGTTCAGACTCCACTTCTTAATGCGCACATCTTCTCGTTTCTACATAGTGGTACTGAGCTACACCCCGCAGGTCTCGGGAACATATACACCTGTGTGTATGTATATGTGTGGACATACAGTGTAGGAGGCTGGAGGGTGATTTCAGGTGTTTTATTCCACCATTTTCCCCCTTATGTTTGGAGACAGTGTCTCTCCAGATGTGGAGCATGCCATTTTGGCCAGACCTCCAGGGATCCTTTTATCTCTGCTTCCCAGCACTGAGGTTACCTGGATCCGAACTCAGGTCCTCATGCTTACACTGCATGCACTTGACCACTGAGCCACGTGTGCTCCCAGTCCTCATTCAACAGCATGGAGATCTGTGACATCGTCTTTATACTGTGTCTCACAGACCAGTATCCCCCACTCCCACCCTGTCATTAATCACAAGTCATCAGGAGAGAGGACTGTGAGTCCATCAGAAGGATGGTGGTATGACATCTAAAGTATGTGTATATGTGCGTGAGCGTGTGTAAAGTGACACTCGTCTAGTCTTAAAGAAGTGGGAACTCATCTGTCCCTCTCTTAATTGTTTTCCTCAGGATGATGCCAGACAGTTATTTGTCTTAGCTGGCAGTGCTGAAGAAGGAGTCATGACTTCAGAACTCGCAGGCGTGATTAAACGGCTATGGCGAGATGGTGGGGTGCAGGCTTGTTTCAGCAGATCCAGAGAATATCAGCTCAATGATTCTGCCTCATAGTAAGTAATTTTTCCCCCTTGAAACTGTAATAGAAAATGATTTGGTGAGTCTAGAGAAAGTTCGGTACTTATCTTAAGGAAATATTAAGGACGTATGAGAAACGTCCAGAAGCCTATAGAATCCTTTGTTACAACGCTGTCACTTTAAGACTCTCTCTGTGGTGTACTTATTGCAGGCAGGTGAGGCTGAGATACCTAGTAGAGGTGGGTTCCCTGTGTATAGCACAACACTGATGGCCAGCTGCAGAGGAAGTTAAAATAGGATCTATCTTCTCTCACACACATGCGCACAAGCCCTGGTTTGCTGTTGTATTTGAGACAGGATCTCATTGTGTAGCTCTGCTGGCCTTGAACACACAGAAATCCACCTGCCTCTGCCCACCATGCTAGGATGAAAGGTGTGCAGCCCCACATCTGGTGTGTCAGCCCTTTTTACACTCTCTGTTGTACTATGAATCTTTCTGGTAGTAGTGATTGCCACTTAATTTTGTGTGTGTGTGTGGGGGTACTAGGGATTGAACTAAAGTCTCCTGCATGTTGGCACAGAACCCAGCACCATTCACACCTTGTGCCAGGCTATGCTATAGACTTCTATAGAATGAGAATATTGTGTCATAGAATAGATTTGAATCATTTCCTCGTCAAGGAAGTTCTCTTGAGCATTAGTTTTAAAGAATTGGTAACTACTACTGTTTTTTTTTTTTGTTACATGGGATCCCGTTTTGGCCCCTACACATTTATTTTTAAGGCCTGTATTCATGGTGTATTTAAAAAATGTGGTGTGTGTGTGTGTGTGTGTGTGTGTGTCTGTTGGGGGGCTCCTGAGTACTTGTCATCTGTAGCCCTCTCTTGAGCTTTTGCACTAATCTAATGCACTTTTGATTGTTAAGGTATTTTCTCTAGTATTATATTTCCCCATCCTTATTCTGTCACAGACTGTTATGAGAAATTAAATGGTATTTATAAAGCTTCCTTACTCTTATAGTGGAAATGGTTTGGCATACAGTAAAAGGATTTTTGTCTACTTTTTAAAAATAGAATTATTTTTATGTGATAGTTTAGGTAGTTGAGTGGTCATCAAAGATAGATTTTTAATTGCTTCTTCTGTCATATAGTGAGTAAGCTCTGACTCCCCAGTTATGTGTTGGTTATAGAGTTTCCCTCCATAGTTGTTTATCTGAGCTTGATTTGGATTGGTTTGTAGAAAATCTGGGTGACACATTTAAAGTAGCGCCACCTGCTCTGTACTCCTCTGTCTGGAATCAATGAAGATTTAGCTTTTTGTCTCTTCTCTACTCTTGCCCCTTTTTTGAAACATGATCTTGTTATATAGCCCAGGCTGGCCTGAAACTCCTGTATATATGTATATCTTCCCGATTTCTCTCAAACTTGCAGCCTCTTGCCTCTGCCAAGTTCTACAGGCATGAACTGGTGAGACACCGAATGTGGTTCTTTTAATTTTCATAATGCAAATGTCATTCTCTAATGAGCTCTCAAATAGTGATGTATGCAACCGACATAAATTTAAGTATCCAAGAACGTATGTTTTAATTTTTTGTGTTTTATTTCTTACTATGTAGCCCAGGCTTTTCTGGAACTCTGGAGTCCAGGGTTACAGGCCTGTGCCACCTGTAGGTTTTTTTTTTTTTCTGTGTAAATACATAGCTCATTTCTAGATTTCAGAAATTTTTCTTTAGCAGGAACAAAATTGCCATGGTTTTAAAATCTGCCTTCACAGCATATTTAAAGCCATTTTTGTTACTTTGTGCAGAACCTATTAATTTCCCCCTGCTAGATTTGCTTTTCCCTCTCATTCTATGACACTGAAGATTTAATATTCTTCTGCCCCTTCAGTGAGTTTTAGGGTCTACTTTTTTTGTGGTTTGTTGGTACTTAGGATTGAACCTTAGACCTTACACATCTGGTACCTAGCTAGTCTCAGGACCTACTTTTTGCTAAGTAGATAGTTTAGTCTGTTGACCTGTTGTGTCCATGGTTGGCTTTACCAAGTAAAAACCAATGTGTATTTATTTCATCTAGTTACCTAAATGATTTGGATAGAATATCCCAGACCAACTACATTCCAACTCAACAAGATGTTCTTCGGACAAGAGTGAAGACTACAGGCATTGTGGAGACACACTTCACCTTCAAGGAGCTGTACTTCAAGTAAGTTAAAGCCTTTCCCTGCCTGTGCGTGGCACAGATTAGCCAACATTGACTTGTTTTTGTTTTTGAGGCAAGGTCTCACTATGTAGACAGGTTGGCCTCAAACTTGCATCCTCTGTGCTAACTGTCGAGTGCTGAGGCTTATACCACCACACCTGGCTTACTAGTCCCCCTTAGTTAACTTCTCTGTAGGGGTGTAAAGTTTGTAAGCAGTGTTCCTTGGTTTAGAAACTAAATATATTTATCGGCCATTAGCTTAATGTCACATCTGATTGAAGCCCACATATTTATTTTTTTTTCCAAATAACATCAGTATTTATGTCTATTTAGAGGAAATTGAATGTAAAACCAATTAACAATTTACCTACCAATAGAATTAATCATGTAATTGCCAATTTGTGTTAGTTCACATTTATTTTCAAGACTTTTTTCTTAGTTTCCAAATAAATATTGAATGTTGTTAGGATTGCAACAGTGCTAAGTAGTTAGAAAATATCTTTCATAGATGGCTTTGTTCTGACATTATGATACTAAAATAGAAATGTTTTCTTTGCAGGTTCTCTCAGTAGCTCCTTCCCATTAAGCTTAATGGGGTAGAGCTAAACTTGGCTTTTGTATTGATGTATGCAATGCAAAATAGGCTTGGGAATGGAGGCGTTTTATAGTGGTATGATGACACAAACAGTAATTGTTTTAGAGGACATTCTACTGTTTGAAAAGAATTTCCTCCTAACACCAGTAATTCTAAGAAAAAGCCTCCGCTTCTCTTTTTATTAATGATCTTTTAAAAATGCTAAAACTGCTGTTGGTTCCTTTTTTCTGTTGTGACCTTCGAGTTGGAAGCAACCTTTCCCCTTCAATGCATGGTAGGGTTTTGAGATGTTACGTGGTTGTGACTGTGATGTGTGGCAGTCACTGCTCCTGCACACAGAGGGAGCACGACCTCCGGTCCTCAAGAGAAGAGTCAGGGCTTCCGAAGTCCACAGGGGACTTGAGCACCAGTACCAATTGAGCTATTGGAATTCATCTTGGGGTTTGCAGGGTTTGAGACGGTTTCTCTGTGTAGCCTTGGCGGTCCTGTAACTCACTCTGTAGTCCAGGCTGGCCTGGAACTCAGAGTCCCCCCAGCTTCTGATTAAAGGTGTGCGCCTCTACCATCCAGCAAGGTACTGGAGTCTTTTATTTGTTTTGTTTTTGTTTAAAATTTATTTATTTATTATATGCATAGTACCTGCTTGTATGCCTGCAGGCCAGAAGAAGGCACCAGATCTCATTACTGATGGTTGTGAGCCACCAAGTGGTTGAACTCAGGACCTCTGGAAGAGCAGCCAGTGCTCTTAACCTCTGAGCCATCTCTCCAGCCCCTCTTTTATTTGTTTGAGACTTAGTTTCTCTGTGTAGCCTTGACTATCCTATAACTCACTCACTCTGTAGACCAGACTGGCCACAAACTCAGAGATCTGCCTGCCTCTGCCTGCCTCCTGAGTGCTAGGATTAAAAGAGTGCATGCACCATGACCCGGTAAGGTATTGGAATCTTAACACACTAACTTGGATTTGAAACCTAGTGAAGGATTTTAGGATGAACTGGCTGCTTAAGTATTGATGAACTTAGTAACAAAATCAGCAGAAACTGTATGGATTAGCCTTGAAACCATAGAAATGAGATGTTTCTTTGTGTACTGTAAAATTAATAATTCAATTCTAATTAAATACCCAAATCAATATTTAGTATGGGAAACATTTTTGGTCATTCATAGATTGGTCTTTAGCTAGGTAACCTTGTCTTTCTATGTAAGAGTCAGTAGCCAAGTCACAAATTACTTGCTCTCTTTCTATGCTAGGATGAGTAGCCAGTCAGATCCACTTTATTATTGGCTGGAGATATCTGATTATAAAGTACTATCACCTCTTCCTTTTCCTCTTCTCTCTAGGCAAAACCACTATCCATTTATTCAAACATTTATTGAGCATCTACCATATGCAAGGCATTGTGTAATTGCTTACTTGCCTCTCAGTTATGAGGTAATGTTCATAAAAACGTTGATCTGTTAGTGAATAATACTGTGTTGCTATGTACTAAAAGCCGGTAGTGGGAATTTATAGCATTCTGCTAGTTTTATGGACTTCACAGAAAATGGAATCTTAACTGGAATTATTGGTGTACTAATATGCCTCTCTTTCAAAGATTTGTATAGTGAAATGTTAGCCTTTTTAAACCCTTCAGTACAACTCTGGACTAAGGCCAATTTGTGATTGCATCATTTAGCTGTCACACAAGACCAAAGGTTGCAAAGAACTCAAGATCCTCCAGAAGGGAGAGTTGGGCCAGGAAGAGATAGGATGAATGTTCACGTCAAACGAACTTAGAGAAAGCACATGGATCTACAGGGGTGAAAAATCCCTGGACATTTAGGCTCTGAGTTACTGAAGATTTCACTCACTAAGCCAGTGTAGCAGACACTAGCCTTTAAAACTTTACCATTGCCGCCAGACATGGATCGTGAGTGTGTGTGAGCATTTGACTGCTGACCCCATCAGAGGAGGTCAATTGTTCCTGTCATTGTAGGAAGTAAAAATGGACACTGTTGACACAAACTTAGCACTTAGAGGTCTAAAATAAATCTGGAACAGAACATAGTGTGTGAGCAATTGAGGGTTTGCTGCTGCTGATTAGGTTCAAGCAAGATATGGTGTTGGGAAATACTACTTAAGCTTATTTATTTTTGAGATAGTCTTGCAGTGTAGCACAGGCTGGCCTTGAACTTGCCATTCTTCTAGGCCTCTAGAATACTGGCTGAGTCATTACCCCCAAACTTGGCACAGGGATTAAAAAAAAAATTATTGATCAAATTCTTAGAATTCTAATATAAAATTTAATTTTTTCTGCAAGCTTCTCTGTATGTTTTTCATTAACACAAGGCAAATAAACTTGGGACTCAGAATGCAAGTTGGGAGTGCAGAGAAATAAGCCACTTTGAGAGGCAGCGTAGTGAGGCTGAGGAAAGAAAGTGGAGTCAGAGGGGCTGGCGAAATGGCTCAGAGGTTAAGAGTGCCGGCTGCTCTTCCAGAGGTCCTGAGTTCAATTCCCAGCAACCTATTGGTGACTTTCCAACCATCATATAATGAGATATGGTGCCCTCTTTTGGCATGCAAGCATGCAGGCAAGTGGAACAGTGTATACATAATAAATAAATAAATCTTTAAAAGAAAGAAAGAAAGTGGATTTAGAGTGCCAGCTGGTCTAAGTGTAGGCCTGGCACCATGGTAAACACCCAGCAAACACTGTTACGGCTGCAGTTAAGCTGTGCTCTTCAGCTTCTTACTGGTTCTTTCTTTTCCTTCCTTCCTTCCTTCCTTCCTTCCTTCCTTCCTTCCTTCCTTCCTTCCTTCCTTCCTTCCTTCCATTTTTAGTTCTTAACTCTGCTGACATTTGGCACATCCAGTACATGCTTTGAAAGGGAGGAGGCTCAGCTGCGGGCTCTACTTTTAGCCACTGATAATTATTTAGACACATTTGATTTGAACCTTGTCTTTTCTGTTATAAATGGGGTTTGAATATATGATAACGGGGAGGTTTTTAACCATGACAGACTAGAGAGAATTATAAATGTGACTTTGCTGAATCTGTGCTTTCTTTCTTTACTCAGAATGTTTGATGTAGGCGGCCAAAGATCAGAACGGAAAAAGTGGATTCACTGTTTTGAGGGAGTGACAGCAATTATCTTTTGTGTGGCCCTCAGTGACTATGACCTTGTTCTGGCCGAGGATGAGGAAATGGTATGTTGAAACTTTGGACAAAAAAATCCATTTGATACAGCTAGGAAATGGACCTAACTCCTAGGAAGATGGGTTGTCACCATTTGCTCACGAAAACCAAAACTTAATGCCCTTTATTTTCTTGTCAGTGAGGTTAGATTTCCAAAACCAATTAATTGTTCCAGTCCCCATTTGCTCTCAGTGGACAGGATTGCATCTTGTCAGCCATCCCTTCTTATCCCCTAACCCCAAGAATTGCACAAATCAAGATTGACTCAGCTTCAAGCTGTGCTAATGCCTAACTTAGTTCCGTGAGTTCATTTTGCTGCTAACCTGTCCAAATCCTGTTTGTTTTTCAGAACCGGATGCATGAAAGCATGAAACTGTTTGACAGCATTTGTAACAACAAGTGGTTTACAGACACGTCAATCATCCTCTTTCTTAATAAGAAAGACCTTTTTGAGGAAAAAATAAAGAGGAGCCCATTAACAATCTGTTACCCAGAATACACAGGTAAAGTTCGTGGGTTCTATTGGGTGTGTCTTAGGTCAGCAGCAATGACTCACTGAGTGTAACATGGAGTTCCGGAGGGTACATACTGTACATATTGTACCCACTGCAAGTAACCTTTATCTCTTACCCCAGTCCGTGTTCATTCTTTTCTGTCCACTTAGCAACTTTCTTGGCTATTCAATTCATAAGATGAAAGATGGCATTGCCACCATTTCTGTGTCCCCTCCATTAAAACAATGAGGTTGTACTGGGATTGCTTAACCTCAAGTTGAGTTTCTAGCAGAAGATTCTGATTCTGGTTAAAGAAGGTACGCTGGGCGGTGGTGGTGCACACCTTTAATCCCAGCACTTGGGAGGCAGAGGCAGGCAGATCTCTATGAATTCAAGACCAGCCTGGTCTATAAGAGCTAGTTCCAGGACAGGCTCTAAAACTACAGCCAAACCCTGTCTTGAAATCCCTCCCCCCCAAAAAAAGAAGGTAAAAAGCTAGAGGCCAGTCAGTTATTTGAGATTAGGGATCACAAACAAGAATGGCAGGACTGTACCACAATGTGAAAAGCCATAATTAACTATTTCTACGGAAGGACTCTTGTTAGCTGAGACACGATATTCTTTTTATAGTCAGGTGAAAGGATGCAGGAAACATTAGGAAGTAGGAAGTCAAATGTGTCTGCACTTCTGTCTCAGTTGGATGCTGTTGCTATGATCTGAATTCATAGTTAGGAATAGGTGTAGCAGTATCTGCAGAATAGGCAGATAGAGATGTCTTTTAGGTATGTGTGCTAGGAACATAGGGAGAGGTTGGGTTTATATATAATATATATAATTATTATATGTAATATAATATTAATATTATATGTAATATAATAATATATATTATTATATAAATATATTGTGTATATATTTTATATATATATAAATAATATAGATATTTTAGCATATTGGAGATGAAGGGGATGACCAGAGAGATGACTGTAAAATGAGGAGAGAAAAAGATAAAGTGAGAAACATGCTAGCTATCGATAGGAGAGAAATAAAGGTTTATAAAGTCTATAAAAGAAAACAACCAGTATCTTACTTTAGGGCACTGGACCAAGGGGATGGCTTTGCAGGTAAAGGTGCTTTTTGCTAAGCCTGATGGACCCAAGTTCAGCCCTGGGACTTACAGAACCAACTTCTGGAAGACGCCCTCTGACTACCATGTGCATACTGTGGCATGCATGAACATACATGCCACATATACATATACCCCTTAAATAAATAAATAAGTGTAATAATTTTTTTCTTAAAGAAAGTAATGAACATGCTTACAAAGTGAGTAGTCAGCAATGCAGATTTTAAAAAGACTAGAAAATGACCTTTGGAGCTGAGTGGTTTTTTTGTTTGTTTTGTGTGTGTGTGTGTGTTTCTTTTTGGTTGGTTTTTCAAGACAGGGTTTCTCTGTAGCTTTGGAGCCTGTCCTGGAACTTGCTCTGTAGACCAGGCTGGCCTCGAACTCACAGAGATCTGCCTATCTCTGCCTCCCGAATGCTGAGACTAAAGGTATGTGCCGCCGCAATCTGGAGAGCTAACTGTTCTTATAGCTTTGGTTGTGAGCCTAGCCTTTAAGGGCTGAGCCATCCCTCCAGGCCTGCACTAACAGCTGCATGTTGTCTTTGTAGTTTACCTGATTTTAACAGGCAGTTTCTAAGTCTGTCCTAACTAAAGGGTTCCCAAGGCCAAAAGATGATGTAGAAAGTAGATGGCGCTGGGCGGTGGTGGTACATGCCTTTAATCCTGGCACTTGGGAGGTAGAGGCGGGTGGATCTCTGTAAATTCGAGGCCAGCCTGGTCTACAAGGGCTAGTTCCAGGACTGAGTCCAAAGCTGCAGAGAAACCCTGTCTCGAGAAAAAAAAAAAGAAAGAAAGAAAGTAGATGGCAAGTGCTGATTATACATATTAAAAGTAAGGTTTACTGTTGGTCTTCTCTTGGCCCTAAAAAGCAACAGCTCTATTGAGATGGAACTTACCCTTTAAAGTGTGTTGCTTGCTGTGCATAAATGGTGATGCCTGAATGCCCGCATTTGGGAGGATGAGGTAGGTTAGGAAGTCATGAGAGTGAGACCTTGTGTCAAAGTATGGAACTAGGGTCCCACTTCTTTCCCATCTGCTAGTTTGCCTTGACTTATATACCTTTTAAAAATTGGAATGATTTTTAAATGAATGCTTTACCTTCTTGAGATCCTTATTTCAGGATCACTTCAAGGGGCAAAGTGTACCATTTAAACACTTGCATTCTCTAGAAACATACCCCCTCCTTTCCTAGTTCCTCTGTATGCTGTCTAGATTTCTTTTTTAGCTGAACAATCTAAATGAAGAGGAAGTGAAACTTGTACTTTTCCTCATTCCTTGTGTGTGATGATTTTATTTTAGTTACAGTGGTAGTCCATTTTCCTGAAGAATCTAGTGATTATAGAAAATCCTAATGACAACAGAAATAGAGGAAGAATTCTGTTTGTATTCGGTTGTGTTGTGTTGCTTTTCTTGAGTACATACGGATGGCCTGACTTAGCTGGGTCCAGCAGCTCTTATGACTGGAGATGACAGTGTTGGTTGTCTGTTTCAGGTTCCAATACATACGAAGAGGCAGCTGCTTACATCCAGTGCCAGTTCGAAGATCTGAACCGAAGAAAAGATACGAAGGAGATCTACACTCACTTCACCTGTGCCACAGACACCAAAAATGTGCAGTTTGTTTTTGATGCTGTTACAGATGTCATCATTAAAAACAACTTAAAGGAATGTGGACTTTATTGAGGAGACAGGATTAGTGAAAGGTAAACTCTTGGCACTTTAGTTACAGTGCTCTGGTGGTGTGTTCTGCCTTTGTAGTTGTTTTTCTAATTAACGGTGTTCTTCTTTTTTAGTTACTGCAATGAGGAGTGTTGAGACCCGACATCACCTGCTGTCTCTTGGGTCAGCTGCAAGCGTGACGGGACCAGGGAATGGCAGCATCATGCAGAATCTTAGCACTCTTTAGCACAATCTTCTGTATTAGGGAATGTTTAGTTGGCATGAGGCGTTTGCGTCAGACATTGGAATTGGAACAGCTGTAAAGTGTGGCTGGCTCATCGAGGCATCGCTTGGATTTTCTAATCTCAAATGTTTAGGGCGTGTTGACGTCAAGGTGCTGCATTCCAGAACTTAAATATGTAGCTTACGTTTTTTCCTTCTTAACAAATCACCAGTAGTTAGTTTCTAAGATTTTTCTCATCAAGAGAAGAAAAACTAAAAAATCTTACTTGTTTGCAAAAGAATCTTCTGAGAACTCAGTCTTAACTATGCACATGATGTGACCAGACATCTTGAAAATATTCCTCTTAGTAGGAGCTGTTTGTTTTTACCTCTTGGAACAGTCAGGCGTAATATTTCCATAATTAAACTTTTTTCCTGGTTATCGGGACTACGTTACTACAGCTTTTCTGAACGAAATTCATGTTACTGTCATGTTTAAAGTGCCATGGTGGCTTCTAAGCAGCAGTTAATTTGGAGAGTTGTACAGTTGGCTTCTGGCACTCATTTCTTAGGCTTGTGGTTGAAGGTTAGCCTTGTTTATGCTGGTTACCAAATTTCTAGGTGAGTACTAACGTAATAAGATATAAACGCCGCTTCTTGGATACAGTCACACGCAGGATAGCTGTCAATTAGAGAGCAGACTGCTAGATTGAGAACCAATGACCTGCTGCTACAGATCTACTAAAGTGACCACTTGATTCTTGCCTGTTTGTCTCAGTCATGGAGAATTTTTATCTAAATTGTATTAACAGTGCATGCTTTTCTGTAAATGTGGTGCCAAATCCCTGTTTGCCGTTGTTCCTGCTGTAGTGGTGTTAACTGTATTGGTGATCCATAGTCAGTCTGCTCTTTTTCTAAACTTGCCTTTGGGGACTTTTTTCCACTTTGTCATGTGTGCAGATGTTAATCTGTTACAGTTGGCAGCAGTATTAAAATGGTGAGTAAAGAGTCCAGGATTACTCCTGCTTGTAACTAGTCCTTTCTGGAAACCCTGTCTTCTGTTTCCTTTTGCTCCTGCTGAGTATGCTTTGGCCTTTGAGAGTGGGTTTCGGTAGAATGGGGTCTCTGAATTTGTGGTAGTGTTCTCAAATCTAGGACTGAGGGTGTTATGTCCAGTCTGTGTTTAAGGGGTATGAGTCATAATCCGGCTTTCTGATTTATATTCTGCTTGTGCTGAGAGCTACAGTCCTTTGTACAATGTATAGCAGCTGTCATTGAACACTGAGGGGACCACTGAGGTTGGCAAATAGAGAGCGCATTTTGAGCATTTCAGATCGGTAGCTTGAGCAGTGCCTTTTGAGGTCTAGTCTTTTTAGATTGGACCCGGTTCATCTTTTGATGACACCTCCTACTCATTTAAAAGGTTGGTGGTCAGAACTGCTTCGGAGAGCAAGCCACAGTGACCAGTGCCTTTGCCGGCAGCTTTTAAAATTTTTAATTCTCACGAGAAATCATTCTTTTGCAGACAGTATAACTATTATCTGACATGCATTTCTTTAGGTCTAGAAAAATATCATCTGAAAGAAAGAAAAGTATTGCCGGGCGATGGTGGCGCACGCCTTTAATCCCAGCACTCGGGAGGCAGAGGCAGGCGGATCTTTGTGAGTTCGAGACCAGCCTGGTCTACAAGAGCTAGTTCCAGGACAGGCTCCAAAGCCACAGAGAAACCCTGTCTCGAAAAACCAAAAAAAAAAAAAAAAGAAAGGTATTAATTTTAATCAGCAATTGACTTAATCCCCAAGTGTAGGGGTTCCTAAGTCCTACTCTGAACTTATGTTTCCTTTGTTGCATTCTGTAATATAAAATACCTGGGAACAAGAACTAGTGAAATGTTGTTTATGTTGTTTTCATGACTTTTCTATACTTTGGGTTTAATGAAATGGTGTTGATAATTAAAATAATAGATAATCCAAGCTTAATTTTACTTCAGAATGCATTTTGTATTTTCATTTGAATCTGTCTATTTTTTTAAACCTTTCTGTTAATTAAAAATAGAAGTTCTCCACTTGTGTGCCTCCACAAACTACTTCTGTTGCTTTCTGTCTACATGGAATCACCCTAACCAGCCAGGTGCCTTCATTTAGGACGGAAGGGAGGCAGTTTGAGATGACCTGAGGGGGAAAATGACCGAAAACTGTCTTAAGAGATTGACTTCTTGGTCGTGGGCTGGTGATCTGTGAACTCTAAAGTGTTTCTGTTCAGCTAGACTTTCAGATCTCTAACTTGTATTCTAAAGAACATTTCTTAGGCAGAGTCAGAATGTGGGAGTTAAGTATCCTATGAGCCTGGAGGGAAAAAGATTGAAGCCGAAAGTTAGGAGTTTCATCTGGAAAATGCTGGAGTTTTATAATGGATAATGTTCATTTTGAGGTGGCCAGACCATTGGATCATCTAAGAAGTCAACTAAGAAAATCAATGTTTAATTAATAAAATAACAATAGACTGACCTTAGTTGGAAAGATGGCAACCATAGCCTTTGTTGTTGACAGCCACATCTCCTGAGTGGAAGTTTGGGCAGATAGGAGGCTTTCCTCTAATGGACTGTCTTTCCTTACCTCATCTGTTCAGGCTTGTAATAGACTACATCTGCCATGAGTTTCCGAAACCATTACAGGTGTCTGTCACTGGATCTTGACATAAGATAGTTTGAATTCTAAGTTGTACAGCTCTAGCTCACTGTATTACTTAACTGATGGATTATTACTGTTTAAAAGCTAATAAAATCATAGGACAAGTGGACCAATTAAAAAGTTTCTTTCAAAAATTCTCATATATATATATTGTTATACATACTCATAGACTTTTTAACCAAAAATAACTGCTGGCCTCTCTCTCTCTTTGGTTTTTTGAGACAGAGTTTCTCCGTGTAACAGCCCTTGCTGTCCTGAAACTCACTTTTCAGACTAAGGCTGGCCTCCAACTCACAGATCTGCCTGCCTCTGGGGATAAAGGCGTGTCCCTACCCCCTGGCACTGCTGCCTTTTCTAATTCGTTCACTCAGCATATGCCCCTTTCCTGGCTGCTGTTGCTGTTTGTAGCTGTGGCTTTAGCTAGTGCTTCTCTGGCCTAATGTGTCGCATTCATATCTCTTGCTGGTTAAGCGCTGTTGCAGGACTCTTTGGTGGACTGAAATCACCTAGAAAGTGAAGTCAATCTCATTTTAGTTAAAAACTTTCCTTTGACTTTTCCCTCTTCCAGATGTTAAGGATGTCGATCACAGTCCTCTGGTCAAAGATAAATAGCACTCAGGTTGGTGAGTGTTAGTGTTTGGGAATCTTGCTTTCTACAAGTGCTTCTTAACTGTTGGGAAAATGTTATCTTAGTTTGCCTCTATCCCAGATATTTATTGTGTTCTTTCTCAGGCTCCATAGTCCCTGAACTGGATGAGACAGAGCTCTCCATGTGACTCTGACCATTGTACATTATTAAATGGTTTCCATAAGCACAAGAAAAAGTACAGGACATCTAGAGGCTTGCATGGAAACTCGGTCTCGATATGAATTGTTAGGAAGTGGAAATAAAGGTTTCTCTTTAGAAGCAAGGAAACTGGTGTCCATAATGATCAAGGTCTTCGTTCTTTCATCTTGTTTTTTTATTTATTTATTTATTTATTTATTTTTTATTGTTAAAAGCATTCATCTTGTTTTTTATTTGTGTGTGTGTATGCATGTGTGTGTGTGTGTGCTCGCGCGCACACACACAAACACACACATACACAGAGTTCTGAGGAATAAGAGGTGACACTTGGGGTACACGGTTAATTTATGCAGATTCCCTGACTAACTGAACTAAATTAAAACAAAGACACCTTGGGGAAACTTTTTTTTCAAGTAAATTTCTTAAGCAACTTGTGCCAAAAGTGAGGGCAACAGAACAGACTAATACTAAGAAGAACATATGTATCCATTACAGAGCATGCATAATTGCAGTCACTAGTGAATGAAAGGGTTTCTGTCAGTAACTTAGAAATACTTCTAGGTGTTAGGGACTCTTCCTGAGGATTTGATTTCCATTCCCAGCACCCACATGACAGTGCACCACCATCAATAACTCTAGTCCCTGGGACTGTGACATCATCTTCTGTGGACACCAGGTACAAGTGGTGTTCAAGCACATACATATATACAGGCAAGACACTCATACATGGAAATGCCTTAAAAATTTTAAATTTATTTTCTCACATGCCTTAAAAGTGCCTTTCATACAGACAACTGGTATGAGGGCTGCTGGGTCAAACCATTTCTACAGCTCAAATGCAGAGTATTTACTTTTTATGCAGAATTTCAAGAGACTTGGGACACCCAAACATTTATTTTCACATCATTTGTTTATAGTATTTATTTATTTATTTAAATATTAATTTATTTATTATGTATACAATGTTCTCTCTGTCTATATGCTTGCTGGCCAGAAGAGGGCACCAGGTCTCATTACAGATGGTTGTGAGCCACCATGTGGTTGCTGGGAATTGAACTCAGAACCTCTGGAAGAGCAGTCAGTGCTCTTAACCTCTGAGCCATCTCTC
>JAQHUG010000145.1:1602441-1612932 GCA_028555095.1 Dicrostonyx torquatus | reverse complement strand
CCATCTTATTTTCTATTCCCACTGGTATGCTCCCTTCTAGGTCTCACATGCCTGTGTGACCTCAGGCAGCACCCCCAGAGGCTCTAGCACTTGCAGTCCCTGACCAGCAGTGGAGTCAAGCTCTAGGGGCTTGTCTGGGTAAAGAGGGCAGTGGGAGGTAAGCTCCTCCCCCTTCACTATTTGGCACATCACCTCTGCCATTGATGGCACACTTTAGTCTCCGGCTTCCAAGCACAGAGTGGGGTTGAAATGCTGTTTGGCCTTGAAAACAGCAGGAAATAGTGATTCAGACAATGTCAGTGTTCTTAAAGTATGTGTATCTTTCACTGAATGGCTTCTGCTTTTGTGTCTCATTCCTTTACTCACAGAAGTGTCCAGCACATTGCTGATTGCTTTTCCATTGTTTTTATTGCAGGAAAGAATACATAACAAGAACTCCAGGTTTTATAATTAAGTATATTTGAAGAACACATTACCACTATTATATGTCCATCACCCCATTTATTTCCAGAATTTATTTCTTCTCCTAATTGGAAGCTCTACATGCTAAATAGTAACTCCCGAGTCCCTCTTCTGCCAGGCCCTGGTACCCACCATTCTCTTCTGTTTTTCATGCTCTTAAGTTCAGCAGATAAGCAGACTTACAAAGTATTTGTCCTGTCCTGTATTAAAGTACCCATCTGATTTATGTGAAATTTTAGCAGCCTCTACCAGGTTGCCACAGTGTTCTCTAATCACGCGGTGGTAGGAAGTGCCTCACAACCCCTCATTGCCATTTAAGGCTGTAACAGGAACTTAGACCAGTAAACAAACAAATTTGATTATACTGTGCTGCTCAGTTCAGTGTGGGAACCTGTTTATCTTAGTTGAATTCCTTTTGAATTCAGCTTTCTAAGAACTAAGGTTGCAATAGAAGACAAGAGGGCTGGGTTAGTGAGAACACTCTCTGCTGGCTTACAAAGGATATGGCGTCTCACAGTAGTGACTAACGTCAGCTTTTAATGAGACAAAAGAAAGAGCAGAATAAATGGCGTAGATTGATTTTAGGCATTTTTGTGTTTTTACACAAATATTTTTTCATGCACATAATCAAAATGATTGAGATAAAAATAGGCTATTTAGTCTGGTTGTTCACACCTTGAATCCCAACAACTGGGAGACAGAGACAGGTGAGTTTCTGTGAGTTTGAGGCCAGCATGGTCCACACAGTGTTTCAAAAATAAAAAACAATCAAGCAAGCAAAAACAATCAAAAGCCAGGCCATTTATATGAAAGTAAAAATTGACTTTCTCTAGCTCTGGAGAGTGGGACAGAGGGACAGACTGAGCTGGGGCAGGGGTTAATGGCACCAGCAACTACGTTTCTCCTTTTCCTTGGATGCTCAAGGTGACCCTTAGCCAAGTTTCAGGAAGTCCTTTTGACTTTGTTCTAAGGTGTGGATGAGCAGGTGAATGGGACCCAGTGGGGCCCATGGTGTTAGTTTATGTAGCCACATCCCTAACGTCAGTTGAGAGCAGCTGGGGAGATGGGCCTCTCAGGAGTCACTGTCTCCTGTGTCTGCCAAGAGAGTCATTTTGTGAGATGTGCGTGCAAGGTACATTATGTGAATCTGTGAGCCAGTTAAACATTAACCTGTCTGTCAGAAAACAGGAGAAGACTAAAATGCAGCTTGTTTTGACTTGAGAATTTCATTGCTCTGCCAGAAGTCCTGTTCCATTGTGCAGTCCGGAGGGGCGGCTCTCTTAGAAGGAGCAAGTGGGCTAAAATTGTTTCAGCCTGAATAGACAGCCATGCTCTGGGTTCTCCTTTTTGAGACAGAGTCGCATTATATATCCCTGGCTGGCCTGGAACTCATAGAAATCCCCCTGCCTCTGCCTCTGCCTCCTGGGCACAGCGCTGAAATTAAAGCTGTGCAGCACTACTGACTATAACTCAGTTTCTGTTAAAAGTTGGAGCTTCAGAGTCTGCAGAGAAAATTGCTTAATTTGCTTGATTCCTTTGTAATTCTGAATTTTATTTTATGCATTGTAAAGCATTCCGAGAGACAGAGTGATGGCTCAGTGGTTTAAAAAGACGGTTGTTCTTCCAGAGGACCTGGGTTCTGTTCCCAGCGCCCACTGGGTGGCTCACAACCATGTATAGCTCTAGTTCCAGAAGTCTGGCATCCTTTTGGACATCAGTGGACACATGGCATGTAAGTAGTTCACAGACATATGTAGGCAAAACACTCATCCATGTAGAATAAGAATAAATCTTTAAAAAGGCATTCTGAGATGGGGATGCCGGTGTGTGCCTGTGGTCCTGCTCTTCACAGAGGGAGGCAGCTGGATCTCTTGAACCCTCCAACTTGAGCAGTTTTTGTAATACGATGAGCGAGCCCCCATGTCATAAAAACAGAAGAACCAAACAATCTGTTACTCTGAAGAGAGATCCCTAGCCTTCCTCATCCTGCTGTAGGAAATCATGGTCTAGAGCAGTCTCAGAATCATTGTACACTGAGTTAGAGTGGACAGGTCAGTTCTGACTGGGGTGTGCCATCAACGTAGTTCCTGCATGCCCAGAAGGGTTTTGGTTATTATTTTGTTTTAAGGGTTTGCTGTTGATAATAGACATACCTAGAGTAGTTTCTATGGTAATTCTGGCAGATTGGGGTGTGTGTGTGTGTGTGTGTGTTTTGCTCGTTCAGACTGTGACTCCTCATTTCAGTGGTCTCACATTGGTTCTTTGGTGTGTTTCAAGCCTGTGATGCTGGCTGGCTCTCTGGTATTAATATTGCTGGATGCATCTAACTATGAATGGGTGTTTCTGGCAAGGAGCAGATTTTCATTTTAAGTGACACTTTCTTTTAGATACTAAACCATGGATGCCAAGTGCTCTCCTCACTAGTAGTTGTAAATGCTAAATCTATACATGGCTTCACCACCTCCTGTCAAGATAAATGCAAGCTTCATTTCTTTTCAGAGGAGTTCAAAGGAATAATTTATCCCTGGTTTGTTTGGGAAGATGTTTGCAGCCAGTCTCACATGGACCCAGCTGCAAAAATTTCCAGTGCCTAAAGCAAGCTCAGCAATCACTTTTGTTCTTGGGCAGCCTGGAGCAGTTGGAATGAGAATCAGATTGCTTGCTCTCTTGTTCCGATTCTATGATACAGATGTGGCAGCAGTAACGTCCTAAGTGGGAGTATGTTGGTGTCCTCAAGTTCAGCCACACACTCTTACATAGCTAAGCGGTTATTTATAGAGAGAAAGGAAATTGTTTGGGTACCCAGGGTAGGGGAGAGAGATAATTTGTTTTTAATGAATGATCATTTCTGAATGAGTGCCTTAGAAATGAGTAGGCTCACATCCTTCATTCAGTGATCCAGATCTCTTAGCTGAGGCATATTGATCTACTAGTAAAAACCCAGGTTCAGGTTTAATTTTTAATAGTTTATCACTCAATGTAAGGAAGGTTTGCCATTATACTTTGAGATAATTTACTCTTAATAACCAAGTGTGGTAGTTGCAACCTTCATGGACTTTCTCTTCTGTTAGGTTTGTGCTCTTCAAGATAGCCCTGTGAAGTAGGTAAGGAAGTTGCCTTTATTATATAGATAAGGGACTTCTGCTTCAGAAAAATGGAAGTGCTTCTACTCTACTAAGAACTAGTACTGGAATCTGGGTCTTAGGTTCCTTGGCTTTACATTCTTTAAACTATATTAGCCACACTACTTGAAAAATAGTTGTAAGTGTTCCTTTGGTATCTCCAACAGAATGGGCTTCTCCATCATGTCCCGGTACTTGTTGACTCATTTTCTGCACGAAGTCTCTCAGATTCTAAGTCTGCTTGTGGAGTGTGCACCTGAGGAACTGAGCATTAAAAGAGCCCACAGTCCTTGAGGTTTTCTTTGATGATAATATCTGTAACTGCATCGAACACAAATTTGACATTCTGTGTGTCTGTCGCACAGGTCATATGACTGTAGATTTCTTTGACATCTCTTCTCATGTTGAGGTCAAGGAACTGGCTCTTGATATAATTCCCAGCATCCTCATAGGAGTTGTTCCCTGGTTTTAAAAAAATTAGTAAAGTAGAATAAATTAAACTGTAGTGCTCAATTTTTAGGTGACTAATTTGCTTCTTTGGAGTATTGTTTTAGACAAATATGGTCAGGGACTGTTGGAGTGAGGATTCTGTCGTGCATGCAGGTGACTGTCAGGAGTGAAGACTGTTTTGCATGCAGGTGACTTGTCAGGAGTGAAGATTCTATAGTGCATGCAGGTGACTGTCAGGAGTGAGGATTCTGTTGTGCATGCAGGTGACTGTCAAGAATGTGGATTCTGTTGTGCATGCAGGTGACTGTCAGGAATGTGGATTCTGTTGTGCATGCAGGTGACTGTCAGGAGTGAAGACTGTCGTGCATGCAGGTGACTGTCAGAAGTGAAGATTCTATAATGCATGCAGGTGACTGTCAGGAGTGAAGACTGTCATGCATGCAGGTGACTGTCAGGAGTGAAGACTGTCGTGCATGCAGGTGACTGTCAGGAGTGAAGACTGTCATGCATGCAGGTGACTGTCAGGAGTGAAGACTATGTATGCAGGTGTTTCTCACTTGAGTGAAACAGTGGAACAGAGGAAAGGCCCCTGTTTTTCCACTTTTACTTCTTGGTAGGTATCCTTGGAACAGTTGGTGGCTCTGGTGTATTTATCTTCTCTATTCCAGAAACATCTGAACTTGAACCTTATAACTATTCCTTCCTTAAGGCAACTTCCTTTACATGCTTTTGCCCTCTGGAATGAGGCGAGCCCGTCACTCTTGTCTGCAGCAGACAATACCTACCATCATACTCTGGAAAACAAATACTGAGGTGGACTTTCTTAATTTTCTCCTCGAAGAGGTCCTTCTTGTTGAGGAAGAGGACGATGGAGGTGGCCGCAAAGAACTTGTGGTTACAGATGCTGTTGAACAGGTGCAAAGACTCATGCATGCGATTCTGGGGAGGAAACATCGTGGGAAATAGCAGATCAGCTTGTGGGGTGGATGTCTGTTTATTCCTGTTCTGAGCAGGCCAGTGTTCCAATTATAAAGGGAAAGCAAGGGAACAGATCATCTGTTTTTAGTGTGGTGGGGTACAACCAAACATTCAAATTTCCCTTCTGTCATTTTAATAGCTTGATTTGAGGGAGATTATTAACATTCCAGAGTCTCAGTTTCCTTGTAGTTATGAATGCTGGAAAGGACATGTATCTGTGGTATCCGTGGTAGTAACTGGCGAGGAACAACTATATGTGGAGATCTTTAGCTGTCAGAGTCCAGATAGCATTTATAGTGCTGCCATTAGGCTGAAACCAGGCCCAAATCAGCACTTTGTTACTTGCATCTCCAGGATGATTTTGCTAGACTTCTGTCAGCTGGGGCATGGCTGACGTGGATTCTCTAACCTCAGTGCCACAGGTAAGGGCTGGAGGATTTCCCAGTGCCATACCGCCAGCACCAGGGAGATATGTCTGCAGGGTCCAGAGTTAGCCAGTACCCATGTCAGGTGAGCGGTTAGGGACCTGAAGTGTGCCATCAGCTGTCACCTAATCAGGGAAAACTGATTTGTAGTCTCTCCTCACTGGTAGTGCTGCTCCCGCTGTTCATAACTTCCATACTTGGTACACTCAGACTGACGTGGAAGCCATCTTAACTGAATAACGCTGTCAGACATTTTGGCCAGAAGATGTGGAGTGCGCTACAGTGAACCCTACCAGTTAAGGAGAAGGGAGGAGAACCAAAGCTGAAGTGACAGTAGGATAAACTGAGGCGGGAGTGACAGTAGGATAGACCAAAGCTGGACTGATGGTAAGATAGACCAAAACGGGAATGACAGCAGGATAGACCAAAGCTGGAGTGACGGTAGGATAGACAGAAGCTGGAGTGACAGCAGGATAGACGGAAGCTGGAGAGACAGCGGGATAAAAGCTTTATTTCTGTTGGGCACCTGGCCAACAAGGAATAGACGTTTATGTGAAATTAGTGTTTCCACATTTTTGACGTTTTCTCAAACTCAAGGGAGCTGGCATATAGACATCTTGGCATCACTTCCTCTAGCTTTGTGATGGCCGCACTACAATGCTTGGATTCCTAATCTCAGACCAAACTCATGCTCAGACAATTTGGAGCTTTGAAGTACTAACCTCGAACCTGCAGCAGAAAGGGGATTTTCTGGAGTTAATAAGATCAAGGCAGAGATTGGTCTGCTAGGAGATGTCTAGCCAGTTGGGCAGTGGAATGACAAGATTTGGAGACGGGGTCATGAAAAGCAATGTCACTGAAACTGTAAGGGGCACTCACCACTTCGTCGTCTTCCACCAGCACCATGTCATAGGCACTGAGAGCTGCGCAGAAAATGATGCAGGTGACTCCCTCAAAGCAGTGGATCCATTTCTTTCTCTCTGATCTCTGCCCTCCCACGTCAAACATCCTAAGGAAGAAGCAGCTGTTATAAGGGTGTGGCCGACATGTGAGTCACTTGCCTTTGGTATTCACCCTGAGAGGCGGCTGCATAGTAGCAAAATCAGAAATAGGAGAGGCAGGAGGAGGACAGTAATCCGGATTGGGCTTCAGCAGAGGCCAAGAAACAAGCTGTGAGACCCGAGATGCCCCCACTGACCTGAAATTCAAATCTTTCACAGAAAACTTGGTCTCGATAATGCCTGTGGTTTTGACTCTGGATCGGAGCACATCTTGCTCACTAGGGAGGTAGTCAGGGTCTGTAATCCGGTCCAGCTGGTTCAGGTAGCTAGCGAAGAGAGTGGTGTTGGTGGTGTTCCAGTCTGAAGTTCAGACTAAAGGAGGCAAAGGGTGTCCCCCTAAGTCCCACGCTAATAGAAGCAGGGCTGGCGTCCATAGCACTGTACCAGGATTGTACAAATGCTTGTGTGCTTAGGGGAAGAGAAGGGGCTGAGGGCCACATCCACCTGAGGCAAGTGTTCTGTCTTCCTGACTAAGCCTTTCTAGGCTTAGAATAAGACTTGTTTAAATGTGTACAAAGTTCCATCAAGAGACAGAAAATAGATTGGGGGAAGACTTGGAAGACACAAGACAAGGCAGTGTGTGGGCCTTCTCCCCTGAGTCAAACGGGAATGTGAACACACTTTAATATTTGGAGATACTAAGGAATTATTAAATGTTTCGGTATGATATGGTTTCTTCTTTGCATTTTAATCCATAGTGAAATTGTTAGGACAGAGTGATAGCTGCGGAGTACTTTAACCAGCGGAGGGATGTAAAGTGAGCTCAGGGTGGCTGTGAATCGGCTAAACTGGATGTTTCACTGTGTGCCCCGCTTTCCTAAGAACATGAGGAAGTTCACAAAGGGTAGACAGGGCAGATTTGAACTAAAATGACCTAAGATGGAGAAGGAAGGAAAATTGGCATGAATGTCTAATGTACACCGCGTAGTTTCACATTTAAAGTCTCACTAAATCTTATAAAGGAAAACTTCAGAGGGATTCCTTGGGAGACAGAGGCAGGAGGACCAAGTTTTAGGGTAGCCTTGGCTGCAGTCAGCTCCTGTGTCAACACAGAACAAGAAAGCGCCGTGGCCTGCTGTACACTCAGCTCTGTAGTCACAGGGACCTGGAGCTGAGGGCAGCCACTGCTGTTCATGCACCGTCTTTGCCGCGCTGACTTCACTGGACTGTAGGTTTTCTACCAGGAAATGGGGCTAATGAGCTCTGAAGGCTGGTGTACAAGCAAGGACTCTGAGATGTAGTGTATGTTGTGCCCTAACAGGGACAACTGTAAGGGAGGATTCCAGAAACTCAATGGTAACATTTCAAGATGAGGTGACCGAGAGGTAAGCATGGGTCTGTTTGTTCTTACAGCTCATGCCCTCTTCTGATACTATACTGTTGGGGGCTGATAGCTGTATCCCTTATCTTTTTGGAACCAGCTTTGCAAAGTTGATAGTCTCTTAGTGTCTGACCATCTTTCTTTGGTTTGCCTCTTGAGATCGGGCCAAGAGGCGCTGTTTTGAATTTTGTGTCTTCAGCTTCATAGGCTGCAGGGAGGCAGTGTAAAGAAATGCAAAACAGAGGGAACTGGCAGATGTCCCCACCGCCTTAAGTTTAGTTTGTGGGTCTGCAGCTTCCACTGCCTGGCGCTTAAAGCTGGGTGAGGTTTCTCCTGAATATCAGCCCACCCCCCACCCGGAGTCTTACTAAGATGCCGAGTCATTGAGCTGGAACTCTGCAGCTCTGTCAAAGCAGGCTTGAATGCCACTGTCCTTCCACAGCTTCCTGATGACCTCCACCAGCTCAGGAGGCATGGTCCCCTCCTCAGTGGAGTCTGCCAGGTTATTGAGCTGTCGACCAGCATCCTGTGTAATCCAGAAATGTGGCTGAGAATGAGCTAGGAGGACGTCAGTGACTGTCCAGGTTTCTGGGAACTTACTGAACGGAAAGCATTTTGCATTGCTACCAAAGCCTAAGGTGGAATAGTCTCAGTGAGAGGGCAGTTTAAGGAAATATGCTAATTTACTTTGAGCATGCTCTCCAGACACAGCTAGTCCTGGGGTGCCTAGATAGTACCAGATGATCCTTCAAGTGTTAGACTTCAGATTAGGCTGAAAGTGGACGGCTAGAAGGTATAGGTCCTTTGCTGCAGGGACTGGAAATGTAAAAGCTACACTGGCCCCGAAATACACAACATAGTGTTCCTCAGTGTGTAAGAGGCTAGTGTATTAGCTTATGAAAGTCCTGTGGCTAGCCGGGCGGTGGTGGCGCACGTCTTTAATCCCAGCACTCGGGAGGCAGAGGCAGGCGGATCTCTGTGAGTTCGAAACCAGCCTGGTCTACAAGAGCTGGTTCCAGGACAAGCTCCAAAGCCACAGAGAAACCCTGTCTCGAAAAACCAAAAAAAAAAAAAAAAAAAAAAAAAAAAAGTCCTGTGGCTAGAAGCTCAAGGAGAAAATTTAAATGATAAGGTTAAGAGGCAAAAAGATGCTGGGAGTTGATTTCATAAACATTTATTATAGGGGCTGGGGAGATGGCTCAGCGGTTAAGAGCACTACCTGTTCTTCCAAAGGCCCTGAGTTCAATTCCCAGCAACCACATGGTGGCTCACAACCATCTGTAATGGGGTCTGGTGCCCTTTTCTGGCCCTCTGCAGGCATACATGCAGGCAGAATACTGAGAATAATGTATATGTAATAAATCTTTTTAAAAAAATTCATTATAAAGGTAGAGGTTGTTTACCCTACTAGGACTAAAGTGATTTGAAGCTTAGCAGATGCAATTTGAGTTACACAGCTTTTTCTTACCCGACTTTCCTTGTGGTTTGTTGGTCTCTTGTCTATTTCTCCTCCTGCTTCCACCCTGAACCAGATAACATTAATCACGTACCGCACAACTTGGTTCCGCATAGTCAATGCCTAGTGTGGCCATGGCTCTGACGATAGCCAGGATGGACTGCAACACGTTCCCATAGATGACAGATTTGAATTCTAGGCATTCTTCTGGAGAATATCCATCCTGGTGAATGATCCTTCAAGGAACAGACACTAAACTTTTGGCGGGACCTGAGGAACCAGACCTAAGGGATTGGGAGTCTAGGGGATAGAAGGGTCATAGGAAACCACCTGTTTCTACTGCTGTCTCCAAGTGCAGGTTGAGGGGAGGGACACTGAACATCAGGTCCTTGGCGCTAAGGACCCTTCTACTGGACCAACACTGGTTCCATGGCGCCCCACCTCAGTCCTCCTGGGGTTGTGTTGCACTCACTTCATCTGTTTGACGATGGTGCTCTTTCCTGACTCTCCAGCACCTGGAAGGCAAATGTCCATGCCGTCAGTTTCCACCGGCTCTGCCCAGTGGTCCAGTGCTTTCTAGGAGACTTACTGAGAGACACCATGAGCTTTAGTCTCATCAACCTGGATTTAGAGCAGTTCGCCCTCATTAACGCTATTTACATCGAGACCTGAATTTCCTTTTTTTATGGCTATCCTATACATTGTAAGATGGTTATCGCACTCTTAGTTGTGACAACCAAGGATCTCTGTTAGACATACCTTGTGGCCCCTGGGGCTCAAAAGTTCCCCATTGGGAACCACTGGTAGACTTGTAGAAATTCCTTTAAAATACTCACACTGCCTGTTTTGACACAGTCTTGGTTGGGATTGGAAAGAGCTGGGACTCTGTGTTGAGATACTGTTTTTCCTACCATGACGGTGTCTGTTATTAGCTGAAACATTCCAGTGTCCTTATGTAGGCTGTCCTCTTGTCCAGCAGACACTCACAGTCCTTCCAGGCCTCTCTACTGACCTGATCCCTCCGTCTCCACCCACCTTGCCTGTGCTTGTTTCCCCTAAACTGCTCACCCTGAACCTAGGCAATCTGCTTAGGCTTAAAAGATCTGTCAGTCGCTGGGCGGTGGTGTTGTATGCCTTTAATCCCAGCACTCGGGAGGCAGAGGCAGGCGGATCTTTGTGAGTTCGAGAACAGCCTGGTCTACAAGAGCTAGTTCCA
>JAQHUG010000145.1:1579434-1600311 GCA_028555095.1 Dicrostonyx torquatus | reverse complement strand
GAGAGAGAGAGAGAGAGAGAGAGAGAGAGAGAGAGAGAAACAGGGTTTCTTTGTATAACCTGGTTGTCCTAGAGCTGGCTGGTCTTGAGTTCACAGAGATCCATCCACCTGCCTCTGCCTCCTGAGTGCTGGGATTAAAATCATGCGCCACCACTGTCTGACTCTTTGTTTTTCTGACTTACTACTGTACATTTCTTCCATTCACAGACTAAATCTGATTTACCTTTGAATTTTTGGTTTACTAGTGAGTCCTCATCAAATATTTGTTTAATGAAGACATAAAGGAAAAGGAGTATGTATGTAGTAGAGAAATTTGCCTTGCTTCCCCTTACCCCACACCAGCTACATTTGGTTAAGTGAACTTCACTGGTATTTTGTGTGGGTTGTATGCCAGTGTCACCTTACACAACAAACTTCTCCCCTGGGCAGTTGAACTCTGCCTGAGGGAGAGGCTGGAAAAGCTCTGTTCCCTCGCCCTCATCTTGGCTGTCCTGTGGGGGTGAGGGTGCGATCTCACAGTTGCCTCACAGACACTAAATGCACCTTGTTGGCCATAGTTCTCAGGGCCAGAAGTTTCATTTAAATGAGTCTTACCAGTGCAACTCCCTCACCTGGACTGAGATACTTTAGAACAGTGGTTCTCAACCTTCCTAATGCTGCCACCCTTTAGTATAGTTCCTCATGTTGTGATGACCCCAACCAGAAAATTACTTTTGGCGCTACTTCATAAATGTAATTTTGCTGCTGTTATGAATCATCATGTAAATATCTCATCTGTAAGATATCTGATAAGCGACTCTTGTGAAAATATCATTCAGCCCCTCAGAGGGGTCGCAATCTACGGGTTGAGAATCACTGTCATGCAAGGAGCAGGCACATCAGATGCCCTAGAAGTTTGTTAGAAAGGCACTCTCAGATATCAGCTTAGAAAGCCCAATAAATAATCTAGGATTTAACAGTACCTCAGGTGACCCACAGGGTGTTAAAGGTTGGGAAGACCTGCCCTAAGGAACTGTTTCTCCCCAAACTTGCCTATGCCTTTCTTATATCTGTTTCCTGAAATATGGTCATGAGATCACCTGGCTTTTCAAAAATATTAAAATAGTTAGAAATACTTGTAAAGGATGTATTTTAGAATCTATAAATTTTGGTTACTATTCATTTTGGAGGCTAAAATGAAGTTATTCTAAGTGGTTATTATCATCTGGCAAGTTTGAAAACTCTGCCCTACAAAAGTAAATTTGGAATGTATACATTGGCATTTACTAGAAAGATTTAAAAAAAAAAAAAACTGTCTCATGTAGCCTAGCTTCAAAGCACTGTGATTACAGTTAATGTGCCCCCACGCCCGGTTTATTTATCCACGCCTGGAGATCAAACCCAGGCCCATGTGCATGCCAGACAGGTTTTCTACCAACTCAGCCACACCGCCAGCCGTGCCGTGTGTGTGTGTGTGTGTGTGTGTGTGTGTGTGTGTGTGTGTTTAAAGACAGTAAATTGGTTTGGAGTACAGTCCAGGCATGAGATTTAAATTTTTCCCCAGGAGATTCCCAGGAAGAGCCGAGGCGGGAAAGAACCCTTACGATAAACAGACTGATTGCACCTTTAGAGCCAAAATTGTGTGACAGTGGGATGAGAAAAGTGGAGGAGAAGCTAGGTCACTCGGAACTGTGGCTTATCATCTTCCTTTGCCCTCCTCTCAGTACCTGGCTGACCAGACTTAGTGCTTAGTGACTTAAGGGCAAACAAGAGTCCCTTTGAAACTGTGGCTGTTTTGGAATCCTGGCTAGGAGGTTCCAGTAATTACACCTCCAGCGCTGCCCTGCCCTCCCCTGCGCTGCCCACAGTATTGGTAACTTAGGTGGAGACCAGACCTGCACTGAAGGCTCAACTGTTCAAAAGGGGACAGCAGAAGATTGTGCTGGACCGTTTCTGTGCCGCCTTTGCTGCAGGTGGTTCTGCAGCTGCTTTCAGGTCACGCAGTTTAGTAAACAGAGACGTCAATAGTCTTCCATTCCCTAACCCCCACCCATCCCAGTGAGTGAGAAAAAGAACCAAACCGTTGAGCAAATGGGGAAACTGTGGACTTGAGAGAAACCCCCATGAGATTAACACATGTCGAAACACTTGCACCCTTTCTCATCCCAGCTGCTGTTGCTCCAGACTCTGCTTGGTCACAAGCTGTAGGAGGAAGCTCCCCATTCTCAAGCTTGAGCTGAGACACTCTCAGACCTCCTGCCTTTCCAGAGTGCCTGTCTTAGAGTACTGGTCCCCCTTGCATGAGGCCTGACAAAAGCCAGGGGTTTGGTTCACAGCCCTAGGTGGCCACATCATTTTGAGTGAAAGCAGGCACTGTTTTTCCGGGAATTTGGGCATGCTTCCTAAGTGAAGGAGATTCTCAGGATCTGCCTCGCATTTCATGAGAAGCTGTGTCCCAGATGGAGTGTGGGACACCAACACAGGAAGAATTGCCTTTGGGAATGTGCAGTCCATGCGAGGAGGCTGGGAAAAGCAGAGTAACAAGGGCTGATGCTAATGTTGGAGATTCAGAAAACCTTGCTTCCACCTTCTGGTAGGAGAGGCAATTATACACATCTATTGTGAGTTTTACAAAAAAAAAAAAAAAAAAAGCGCGCGTGTATGTATGTAAGCCAGCAGCTCATGCCCTTAACAAAGCTTGCAGCAAGTCAGAGTAGAAGAATCCTGAGTTCTCAGCTAGCCTGAGCTACAGAAGGACCACATTTTAAATAACAATAATATTGAAAGCAAGGGGTGGTTGTGAAATGGACAGACTTTCCACAGGGAGCCAGGTCAGCAGAATGGAAGATATGAATCTGGGGAGGGGAAAGGATGAAAGAGAAAAGGTATAAACATGAGCCTAGACGGCAAAGCTCGATGGGACAGGACAGGAAAGGATGGGAGAGCTGGGAGATGAGGACCGGGAAATTGAGACCAGCTAGTGAAGGGCCTTGAATGTCAGGTGGGGTGACAGGGAAGTGCTTGGTGCTATTGTAGCTCTGGGTGACTGAGGTGAGGGAATAAGAGTTGATGCTGGGTCAAGCTTGATTCTAGAAAGGTCTGGGAATAGGACGGAGCATCGGGAAAATGCCCTGGGCAAGTATTCTTGGGAAGCTTCAGCTGTGTTCTCCAAGTCTAGTATCTGCTAGGAGAGATCAGTTCCTAGCCAGGCTGGCCTCACTAGAGAGGGAGGCCAGAAAAGCAGGGAAGCTGTTCAGAAAAACGGGAGCGTGCTGATGTCAGAAGGGGTTCAGGAAGGTCCAGTTGAGAAGCCATAGTGGAAATTGGTTAGGAGGAGGAAGAAGCCGTGTTTAGAGGTTGGCAAGACCCAGAGACTGAAGCAGCATTAAGGCTTCAATACCACAAAGTCCAAGGCCACAAGGGGAACCACTCCTTCATTCCCCAATCCCTGCTCTGCATAGACAATAAAACCCCACTGAAATTCTGCCCGCGTGAGTAGGTGGGACACAGACCATGTGACCTGAAGTAAGGGGGTGGGGGAAGGTTATATAGTGAAGGGTGTGTTGTTGCTGGTAGGACTTCAAAATGAAGATGGTCATAAACTGGTTTGGCTGGGTCGGGTGGAGAACAGGATTGCCACCTATTGGCTGGGTAGGTAGATCTGGATTAGGGGATCTTCATAGGCCTGGCCCAGTGTAAGGCTGTGATCCTTAAAATTATGTCAAAATCTGCATTTTGCCAGAGTATAAATGAGCTTCTATATGATCACATGGTACTTGATTGATAATTTGGGGATTTATTTTGTTCATTTTTGGAAACCAACCTTCTCCCAATGTCTAAGGGCTATATTCAGAATAGTCTAAGTCTGGGTGAGACTGGGTGATTAGAGTTCTGCAGGACTTTTGTTGATTTCTATCTTGTTGATTATGCTGTGACTCTGCGTGCTTCTCTTCTGTATCATATAAATCACACGATTAGGACCTTTCTATTTGTGTCGTTGTTGTATTCCTCCTTTCACCTAACTTGATGCTGTAAGCATTTTCACATGACTAAAAAGTGGTTGTATTTCGTTGTGTTCATGTACACATTCCCCTGATTAGCCAGGAAGTGGTGGGGAGGCAGAGGCAGGCGGATCTCTGAGCTTGAGGCCAGCTTGTACAGAGTTCCAGAACAACAGCCAGGGCCACAGAGAAATCCTGCCTTCCAGAACCAGCCGAAGAAACAAACACCATTCCCCTTGGGCCTTTATGTTTCCAAATTTTCTGTGGTAAACATTACAATATTGAACAACTTTGTGGATATTTTTCAAACATTTATTATTATTATTATTATTATTATTATTATTATTATTATTATTATTATTATTAGACAGGGTTTTTCTGTGTAACCCTGGTTGCCCGGGAACTCATTCTGTAGACCAGGCTGACCTTGAACTCAGTTCTCAGTTTCCCCTGCCTCAGCCTCCTGAGTGGTGCTGGGATTAAAGGCGTTGTACCACAACTACCCCGGCTCAGATAACCCTTGTTTAAAAGAACAATTTTGTGATTCCCATCCCCTGAAGAAATCTCTAGAAGCTACCATGAAATTTGTTGGGTCTGCCCATCTTCCTGATTGTGAAAGATGCAGTTTTTTCTTTTCTCTTTCTTTTAAGCATGTCTTACCTTCTCTTCCAGGCGGCTGCTGAGAGTCACAAGTTTTTATATGCTCTGGGGCTTTTTCTTTAAACACTACTAAAATTATTTTTTGATCTGTAAAAAAAAAAAAAGACTTGTTAGAAGTGGATTACTGGGTCAAAACAGTAAAACTCGAGACCCTTGATTATATTTTGCTAAATGGTTCTTAAATTATGTGTGTGTCCCAGTTCAATACACGCATCTGTATTGGGATGCTTTTAGTGGCTCCTGCTTTGATATTTAAACCTAACAAAGTAGGAACTGTTTTAGACTTTGATTCTCTGTGAGCTGGATTTCCCCCACTGCTTTTCTAGGTTTGAGGGGCCACTGTAAGGGGTTTCTTGTTTGTGTTTTTGTCTTCTTGTAGTGCATTGCCTCCCACAGAGGGATGTTACCACTGAGCCCTCAAACCCTTCCCAGAGCAATAGTCTTCAAAGTTTATGAAGAGTGGAGGAGACACCCTGGAGGTCAGCTCTGATGTAGATAGAGAATGGGGCTCAGGGTCCAGAGGTCAGGGTAGGGACAGGAAGGAAGAGTTGTGGGGGTGGTGAGACCTTTAGAATAGCTGGGTGTGTGTGGGGGGGCAAAGGACTCTCCCAAGGGCACGAATAGGGACTTTTAGTGAGAGGATTTTCCTTTACAGGTTTCCTTTAGGTAGGACTGACCCGTGGAAACGGGAATGCTGGGTTTGAGAGGAGATGAGAGGCCCTATTCAAACAGTCCAATTTCACTTAACCCACAAGGAGAGTCAATGAGTTGGCAATAAAGATCCCAGGCATTGGGTAGTAACTTAACAGGCCAGACACAGGTCTAAGCACTTTTAATTAACTCATTTATCTTCACCAGCATCATATAGAGCAGATACTCATTTACAGAAATAGCACAGAGAAGTTCAGTGTCAAATCAGGAGTAGGTGGAGATGCCTGAATTTGAACCTAGATATTCTGGCCAGTCTAACCTCAACATAGAAACTAATGTGGGATGGGGAGCTGGCCTTGCAGGGCACACCCTGTTTACCAATGTTCAATAGAAGGAAACCGATTCAGGTGGGAATGCCGAGAATGCAAGGGCAGGGCCTCTGCTTAAAATGGATTCTGGGACCCTAATAATAGCTACCTGACTTTGTGCCAGGCATTGTGCAAAGGGGCTTTACGTTCAATCCTCAGTAACTCCTTTGAATGAGATGCTGTCATTACCTCATCTCATCTTAGTGATGAGGAAGCTGACGCACAAAAGTCGACCAAGACCAAAAGGCCAAGCCAGGCCAACCCTGGCCGGGTGGCTGCCCACGTGGCGTTAGAGAAACGGGGAGAATCGTGGGGGCGTGGCTAGATGGGCGTAGGCGTGGCCGAGTGGGGCGTGGCCGCAGACTTGGCGGGGCCTGGGGCAGGCGAGGTTGGCGCGCGTCCGGGAAGGTTTACGCGGGGTCGCACCTGTTGCATGACTCCCCCGCAGCCCGGCCACGGAGTTCGGATCGCTAATTGATGCCCAGAAAGTAGTGAAAGAACCTAGGCGAATTCCGGGTCCGGTTTTTCTGCGGAGCACGTGGCCTGCTTCCTCTTGAATGCGGGCTGGGGGGTCGCGACTCCAGGGTCTCCTGAGGTCATTTTGGCCTCTGAAGTCGGAGGAGTCCGTCTTCGGCCAGCTGGCCATTTTGAAAAACTGCCTTCCCGCCTCTCAGTGCGGGTGCAGGGACCAGTGGCGCGACCTCGTCCCGGTTGGGCCCTCTCCCCCCACCCCAGCCGTGCTTTCCCGCTGGGCAGACTTTGCTAGGCAGCCCCCCTGGTACCACTCGGGACTCGGGCAATATGGCCTCAGGTAAGCGTGGGGCGCGTGTGTTGGCGATACAGAGATCCCGGGACAGAGGTGCCTTGGTCTGGGTGACAAGGGCGAGCGTGAGGGTCTTGGCACAGCCTGCAAGACCTAGGGGATGTGAGCAGATCCTAGAAGAGTCTAGGGAAGCTGAGCTTGAGTGTGCAGGCAGAGGGACAAGCAGGGGAGGCTGGGGTCTTTCCCACAGACCGCAGACAGGACCTTGCCTCCTGCTCTTCCTGTCTTCCTAGGAGGCAGCTTCTGCCAGTCAGTGGAATTTTCCCAAGACAAGCCCCTCCCTCCCGGGCTCGAATTCTCTGTTCAGCCTCCTTCTCCCAGAGCTGAGCTGTCCCTAGAGCAGGGGTCAGATGGAGAAGAGAGTGAGCTCTGCCCCAGAGGCGCTGGGTTTTCATGAGTACGCTTGCTCTGTCCCTGAAGGAAATGGGTTTTGAGGTTGGAGAAGCTCAGGCTGTATTCTTGCTTATTATTTTTCGCTATGGCTGGCCGGACCAGCCTAGCCTGGACTTTGGCTTCTTTGCCTTGAAGTTTTGGCAAGGGATGAGGGCTCGCGAGGTGGGGTGAGGGGTGGTGCAGAGCTGAGAGCTGGCGCTGCTCCATCTGTTTTCTTTGCACCCCCACCCACACCCCCACCCCAGTCCCAGTTACCCATCAGTCACGTCACTCTAGGGACTGGAGTGGGAAGGGAGGGATAAGGGGCAGGATGGAGGCCCCACTCCCCGAGGTTGCCTAGACAACATCAGAAATCGTGGCCGGGGCCTCTTCCGCCTGCGGGGCGCTGCTTCCTGCATCAGTCACTCCCGCTGGGGGCGGGGCGGAGGAAGGGGTTGGATGTAAGAGAGCTTGGCCTCAGCCGGTGAGGTTCCTCCGCTGTCGCCTTGGCCCCAGCCATGGCATCCTATCCTGGCCCAGGCAAGTCCAAGTCCAAATATCCCTTTAAGAAGCGGGCCAGCCTGCAAGCTTCCGCTGCTGCTCCAGGTAAGTGTTCTTGGCTTAAGGCATGGGCTCCTCCAGGCCACCTAGTGCCTCAGAGAGGGGCCCCCTTCTGCAGCACCCTCTCTGCAATGATGCCTCTCTAACCTCGGTTCCAGGGCTGACTAGCTCGTTTCGATAGCGGAGGGAGGGGGCCGGAAAGGGGTGCCTGATTTCCATGTCAGGGATGCTGCCCTCCGTAACAAGGAGTGGGTGTGGATGTGGGTGCAGGAGAGGCGTATGTGCACACGTGTCTGCTTGTGCAGATGCTAAGACGGCGTGTGAAGTGTATGTGAATGGAGTGGGGAGGGTGTGGGACTGCCTGCTTTGCGGACTGGCTACCGTGTTTGGTGCCTGTGCCTAGGCAAGGCAGGCTCACGTTGTTACTCTTTCCAAGACCCTAGATCTAGAACTCCCTCGTTGGTGAGAGTGGCAAGATTTGACACCTGGGGTCATGCATTGCTGGCACATACGGAGCTAGGGCTCAATTGCTACTATCCTTGCTGTGTGCTTGTTCCTGGTCGGGAGAGCGGGAGTCCTTGGGATGGCTAGTGGGCTGTGTACCTTGCACCCTTGGGTTTGGCTCCTATTTTGTGGGTATCTCTGCATCATTGGCAGCTGATTGTGTGGTGCCAACTGTCTATCCTGGTGAGAACTCAGCTACTAGAGTTTGCGCTTCCAGGGGTGTGGGTGTCTGCTGTGCTCAAGTGTTCTGGCTAAAGAAAGACCTTTTGGTGATTGTTATTAGCCCGTGGTAGCTGTATTCACACTCTGGTGGCCTCCTCTAGCTTGTTCTCAGGCTGCAGAAGATGCCTGACTAGGGCTTTGTACTGTGCTGAGCTGTGTGCTCGTATCTGATCTGTGTCTTCCAAGTGTGTGCCCTGGGGCTGTGCTGGTTAAACCAGAGACCTTAGGTGGTCAGACCCTGAGAGCATTTTGTCCCTGGGGTCAAGGCTAGTGAGGCAGTCTTGATAATGGGAGGGGGGCTCCTAGTCAAGAGGAAAGACTAAGCACCAGAATCCTGGAGCTGATGGTGTGGTCCCCTCTTGGCTTTGGGCTGTATACAGGATATTGTGATGCCAACTTATGGCACCGGGCCAGGGACACAGGACCTGGCCTGAGGGAGTGTGGAGGTTGTTGCCAGTGTGTCACCTCTGGTGAATCTAGTAGTGTTTTATAGTCATGTGGCAGATTGGGAAGATGACTCTGGCTGCTGGAACCCTGCCTGCTCATCCAGCACCATTGCGTAGGCCCAGGGTTACCTGACAATAAAGGGTTTAAAATGAGGGCTTTTGACTTCATTTCTGCAGCTCTGTGGTCTGCCTTCAGGGACATAGAAGTGGTTGGTGGTGTGTGTAGTGATGCACACCTGTAATTAGCTACTTGGGAAGCTGAGGCAGGAGAATCTTGAGTTCCAGGTATGCCTGGACACTTAGATCCTGCCTAAAAGAAAAATAGAAAGGGTTGAGGATCTAGCACACACAAGGCCTCAGTGTGGTCCCAGTAATGAAAAGGACAGAAAACAAAACCCCAAATGGAGGATGGATAGGATCTGGATCTGGGTTCTTTTTATTTGTTTGTTTTTTGAGACAGGGTTTCTGTGTATAGCCTTGGCTGTCCTGGAACTCACTCTGCAAACCAGACTAACCTCAAACACAGAGATCCCCCTTGTCTCTGCCTCGTGCATGCTGGGTTTAAAGGTGTGCACCATCACTGCCTGGCCTAGGATCTGGGTTCTTGATAATCAAAGACTTTGAAACCTGGGTTGGGTGGGTAGGTGTTGATCGTTGTCTATTCTGCTCTCTTGCAAGGGAGAAACAGCATCACCTCATCGCCCCTACAAAGCTCCTTTCTGTTCATTGCTCTTCCTGCTTAGCAGCCTTGTCCCTGTTCTGGGTTCGGGCCCTCTCGCCCTCCTTGCTGAAGGGGCTCCATGTGGGAAGTGTTTGGATCATCCCAGGAATTTCTGATTGCAGTCTCCTGGCCCTAAGCTTTACAGAACACTTGTAGGACATTCCCCTGTGAGTCCTGGGGCTGAGGCCAGGTAGGACAAGACCACTTCTGACCCATTTATAGCCTGTGTCCAGAGGTTAAGACAAGCAAATAAACAAAAGTAGAGTCCTGTGTGTCTTCCAAGGGCCGCTCCCATATTCTAAGGTGCTCTTCTTGAATAGGTTGTCCTTACCCTGACAGTGGGCTTGGGGACTGGCATGGAGGCTGAGAAGCCTCTGTAACTAGCTCCTATCCAGATTCAACCGGTGGTCCAACTACCAGCCAGCTTTTGCATGTAGCAAGGACCTTGTCTCTCCTGAAGAGCTCGTAGTTAGGGCCCAAAAGACAGTGGTGGACAGAGGTAACTTCCCAGAGGCTCAGGGCCCAGCGGGGAATGGCTGGTCTCCGTTCTTGTCTCTCCTCCTACCCTTTGGCCAGCCAGCCTGTGTCTACTTTCTGTCCCCAGGGCTGTAGTTTTAAGGAGACTTGGCCCCTCCCTTTCAGACTGCCTTGCTTGGCCATATCAGCCTGTCTCATTTCTCCCTGTTGAGATCCCTGCATCGGGCAGGCCTTGCTGGCACTGAAAAGGTTAAGGTCCTGGTAGAGTTCTCCTCTGGGTTTCTGAACTCCCTTGAACTCTCCCAGCCCCCTACTTGGGGCCATCCCAGGGTCTCCCCTGCTTATAGTTGCACTTGGTACAGCCCATGCCAGCCCCTGAGCTGTCCTGGGGGACTGACTGCAGCTTCACAAGGCAAACAGGCAGGCAAGGGGCACAGGGCTGCTGACCAGAACACTCTTGAACTCCGCAGGTAGGGTGACAGAAGGGACCAAGGCAAGTCGGTAGCTGGGTCCTGATCTAGGTTAAGCTCCTTTCTCTTTCTTTGTCCAGCTTTGGGACTGTACCTGGAATACTAGGAAGTGGGTGCAGAGACCTTAAGGCATAATACCTAGACAGAGCCTCTGAGTCCTTTTCTAAGACAGAGTGGAGGTGGAGAAGAGGGTTCTGGAAGGATGGCTGCATCTTCTCCAGCTGGCTGGGAGAACCGAGGGTCTGTGAACAGCTTCCTGCAGGAGGAGGCTAAGACTGTTGAAGGACCCATCTGGGTCCTTCCTGGTGGGCTGGGGTCTCAGGCCATCCAGGAGACTAGCTGCTTCAGACCGTCAGTGTTAGCTTTGTGGTGGGGCCCATAAAGAGTTGTTCTGTTCTGGTTGGAGTAGAAAGACCCCTGGCTTCCAACTCTCCCTTTCCCAGGGCCTTCCATGGGGCTTCCAGCCGAGATGCTAGGTCCTCCAAGTGGCATAGACTGTGGTCCTCCCTTCAGGACAGCTAGCAGTGGGTGGGGCAGCCTAGGATCAGTCCTTATCTTGGCAGCTCTGGGGTCCTGGAGAGAGGACAGATCCCCAGGGGGAGAGAGGGCGCCTTAGCAACCAGGTCCTCTTCCTGGATAGCTGCTTCTCAGGTCAGAGCCTTGTGAGTGTCTGCTCTACTTGCCTGTGCCTTGCAGGTCTAGGAGAGGAGATGGCTGCTCTGTTCTTGTCAGTGAAGGACCTGTTAGGCCAGGGGCAGATCTGATCCTGGATTTGTGCCCTAGAAGCTGACGAGTCTTAGTGTGGCCACTGGTCCTGAATGAGTGTCGTGTGTGTGTGTGTGTGTGTGTGTGTGTGTGTGTGTGTGTGTGTGTACATGTGCATCCCTTTCTGGGAAATAGTCACGTGCAGATAGATCCTCCTGGTCTAAGGGAGGGGGCCACCCCCACCCCAAGCTCTTATCACAGAGTTGATTCATTTGCTCTATAGGCAGGCCCAGGACCTCATCCCTGAGCCTGAGGTGGTGAAGGGCCTCTGTGTAGATGTGGATGAGTTGCTTTGGAAGCCCCACATGGCTGGCTCTTCTGTCTCAATGGATATATTGCCCAGTGTCTAGGCCCTGGCTTTTAATAGGTTCTGGCCCCAGGGTGGGAACGGGCTCTTGACTTCCTAGATAGCTCCTGCCCCTCCTCCCCTTGACCCTGGCATCACTGTTTCTACAGAGGCTCGGGGTGGTCTGGGGGCCTCTCCGCTGCAGTCTGCCCGATCCCTCCCGGGCACTGCCCCCGGCCTCAAGCACTTCCCACTCGACCTTCGCACGTCTATGGATGGCAAATGCAAGGAGATTGCTGAGGTATCACCTGGCACCCCCACTCCTTCTCACCTCCCACTACTTGTGTTGTTATACCCTCTCCCTCTGTCACCTTTCATCTCATTCTTGGCTGTCCCTGACCCTAAGCCCTGCCCAGGAACCGTGCCTCCTGCCCACACCCCTTGCCCAGACTCTGCAGGGGAAGGGGCGAGGGCTTGAAAGCATGGCCACCTGACCTTTCCTCCTTCCCTCCTTGGTACCAGGAGCTGTTCAGCCGCTCACTGGCTGAGAGTGAGCTCCGCAGCGCCCCTTATGAGTTCCCAGAGGCCAGTCCCATCGAGCAGCTGGAGGAGCGGAGGCAGCGGCTGGAGCGGCAGATCAGCCAGGATGTCAAGTGAGCCTGCTACTGCCTCTCCCCTGTCCCTTTGTCCCTTTGAGGTCCACCGGGGAGGCAGCACAGAGCACATTCTCTGGAGCCAGGCCACTGCTGATTCCATCTTTTGGGAGGTTTAGAGTCTACAGGATAAACTTACTTCTGGGACTGCTTTCTTGTCTCTGACGTGGGCTGCAAGCAGCCCAAGATCCACAGCCCTGCCCCTTGAGGACCTCATGTGGCAGTGTGTGCAGAGCAGCCAATGCTCTTGCTCTACCAGACCCTTTTCCTCTCACCTCTAGGCTGGAGCCAGATATCCTGCTTCGGGCCAAGCAAGATTTCCTGAAGACAGACAGTGACTCGGACTTACAGTGAGGAAGAAAGGGGGCATGTGCAGGGCCTGTGGAGCTGGGATTTGTACTGTGACTGTCTCCAACCCTTTCTGTTTTCCTTTCACATAGACTCTACAAGGAGCAAGGAGAGGGACAGGGTGACAGGGGTCCTTGGGAGCGTGACGCGGTACTGGAACGGGAATTTCAGCGGGTCATCATCTCTGGGGAAGAGAAGTGTGGGGTGAGTGTGGAGTGAAGCCTTGGGTTCTAGAAAGTTCTGGCCTCGGGAACTGGTGGGAGCTAGAAAGGGTATCTTTCTTCCGGTGCCTGGAGTGTCAGAGTGCCGGGCACACTGATACGCTGGGACTGGAGAGGGCTGGGTAGTCCTGGGTTCGAGGCCTTTGGAATTGGGGGATCAGCAGTGTGAGGTCTGGGGATGGCCAAAGGGTGAGTTATTATACGCCTGAGTGTGGACAGAGACCAAAGAAAATGGCTGCCTGTCTTTGCCTTCAGGTGCCATTCACAGACCTGTTAGATGCAGCCAAAAGTGTGGTGCGGGCACTCTTCATCCGGGAGAAGTACATGGCCCTGGCCCTGCAGAGCTTCTGCCCAACCACCCGCCGCTACCTGCAGCAGCTGGCTGAGAAGCCCCTTGAGACGCGAACCTATGAGCAGAGCCCTGATACCCCTGTGTCTGCTGGTGGGAGCTCCCATCCCTCCCCAGACCCCAACTGCCCTTGGTGCTTAGGCTTGGAGCCTAGGTGCTTTTGCCCTGCCTGCATCTCCCCATGCCCAGGCTCTTTCTGGCTTCTTGCCATCTGGGAGGGTGGAGGTTGGGACCCGTAGCTGCTCTTTTGGAACCTTTGACATCCCTTGCCGGCTATGGACTCCACAGACTGGGCAGCTGCAGGCTCTGAAGCTCCCTGGCCCTGACTCTTCCCTCGCTCTCCCCTTTGCAGATGCCCCAGTGCACCCCCCTGCGCTGGAGCAGCACCCATATGAGCACTGTGAGCCAAGCACCATGCCTGGGGACCTGGGCTTGGGCCTGCGCATGGTGCGTGGTGTGGTGCATGTCTACACCCGCAGGGACCCCGATGAGCAGTAAGAGGGGTGTGGTGTGTGCTGGGGTGTACCGTAGGGAATTGGCTTGGGAGAGGGGCCAGGCGGCTTGCCTTGCTCTCCTCACCTGAGCTTCCTGCATGCTAGCTGTCCAGAGGTAGAGCTTCCGTACCCTGACCTACAGGAGTTTGTAGCTGACGTCAATGTGCTGATGGCCCTGATTATCAACGGCCCCATGTAAGTTTCTACCTGTCCCACCTCACAGCCCAGATCTTCCAGCTCCAGCCTCGCCCTGCCCTGCCCTGCCTCAGACAACTGTCACTTTGTCTCCTGCCACTCCCAAGTCTGCTGCCCTTATTCTGTATGCTCCTGCCTCCTGCCTTTGCCCTTCCCAGGAACCTCCATCAGGAGCTGAGTCTTTCTCTTCTTCCTTCTTGCTCAGAAAGTCATTCTGCTACCGCCGGCTGCAGTACCTGAGCTCCAAATTCCAGATGCATGTTCTGCTCAATGAGATGAAGGAACTGGCTGCTCAGAAGAAAGTGCCCCACCGGGACTTCTACAATATCCGGAAGGTGGGCCCTCAGCTTGTGGTCTCTGTCCTGGTGCATTTCTCTCCTCTACAGACTGGGGTTCTCCCCTCGCCCTCCAACACTCAATATAGAGAGTGTTGGCCATGGACCTTTCTTTTAAAAACTTACTATGCTCCAATTATGTAGTTTGTGTATATGTTTATGTTTATGGTTGTGGGTATGTGGAAGCTGAGGAAAACTTCTCAGAAGTTATTTCTCCTCTTCTGCCCTGTGGGTCCTGGGGGAGTGACTTATGTTGTCAGGTTTGGTGGCAGGTACCTTCACCTGCTGAGCCGTCCCTCCCCAACTTTGCATTTGTTTGTGTGTAGTATGTGTGCATATGTATATGCATGCTTGCAAATACACAGTCACATTGTGTGTGTGTGTGTGTGTGTGTGTGTGTGCACATGTGCACATGCCTGTGCACATTTACCCATGTGGCAGGGAGGCTGAAGTTAACATTGGTGGAGTTTCTTGCTTGAACTCAGAATTAGTTGCTTCGACTATTTTAGGTAGCTAGCTTATTTTGTGTATTCCTTGCCTCTGCCTTCCTCCTGTTAAGATTATTGGTAGACTGCCACTTACCCCTGGCATTTTTGTGGGTTCAGGGGATCACTACTGTAGTCCTCATGTGCTGAAGTGACAAAGCCCTAGCCGTTGGTGGATCCAGCGGTCCCTCTCTGCTGCAGGTGGACACGCACATCCATGCCTCATCCTGCATGAACCAGAAGCATCTGCTGCGCTTCATCAAGCGGGCGATGAAGCGGCATCTGGAGGAGATCGTGCATGTTGAGCAGGGCCGTGAGCAGACCCTGCGAGAGGTCTTTGAGAGCATGAACCTCACGGCCTATGACCTCAGTGTGGACACACTGGATGTGCATGCGGTATGTCCCATGGGCTGGGGTGTTGGGTCGGCACTAGGGCTGGGGATCAGGGCTGTGACCTCGGCCTTCCCATCTCCTTCAGGACAGGAATACCTTTCACCGATTTGATAAATTCAATGCCAAATACAACCCTATCGGGGAGTCTGTCCTCCGAGAGATCTTCATCAAAACCGACAACAAGATTTCTGGGAAGTACTTTGCTCACATCATCAAGGTATGGAGGCAGCTCTGCCCTGCTGAGCTAGAGCCCACGTGTAGGTGGGCTCAAGTGACCGGAGGAGGGAGGCAAGAGGCCTGAGGAACACATGTGGTGGGTCCACGGGCAGGGAGGAACCTGGATGTGATTGCTTCTGGTGTCTAGGAGGTGATGTCAGACCTGGAAGAGAGCAAATACCAGAACGCAGAGCTCCGGCTGTCAATCTACGGGCGTTCGAGGGACGAGTGGGACAAGCTGGCACGCTGGGCAGTGGTGCACAAAGTGCACTCTCCCAATGTGCGCTGGCTGGTGCAGGTGCCCCGCCTCTTGTGAGTGTCCCTTAGCGTGGGAGGAAGCTCCAGGGCTGTACAGGTACAGAGGGCCAGGGCCTGCCTCCTCTTCTACTGGGATGGCTGGCTAAGCCTTCATGAGCCAAGCTAGGCACTCTGAGTGCCAGGAAGGGCCTCCCAGGCCAACCCGCGGTCTGTCCAGCCTGGTCTCTCCGGATGTCCCACTTTCCCACTGTGGTTCAGACTGGTGCTTCTCATGACAGCTTTGCCTCTTGCTGTCCTGCTGCCGGCCCTGCATCTGCTTGTGTCCTGTCTTCCCTGCAGTGATGTGTACCGCACCAAGGGCCAGCTGGCCAACTTCCAAGAGATGCTGGAGAACATCTTTCTGCCACTGTTTGAGGCGACTGTGCACCCTGCCAGCCACCCAGAGCTGCACCTGTTTCTGGAGCACGTGAGCAGTGGCCTGGGCAGGGCGAGGGCAGGCTAGCTGGACTCAGGCCCAGCTGTGGCTCTAGGACTGACCACTAGCTCTTTGCCAGGTGGATGGCTTTGACAGTGTGGATGATGAGTCCAAGCCAGAGAACCACGTCTTCAACCTGGAGAGTCCCCTCCCGGAAGCCTGGGTGGAGGAGGACAACCCACCCTACGCCTACTACCTGTATTACACCTTTGCTAACATGGCCGTGTTGAACCATCTGCGCAGGTGCTTATCCCAGGGGTGCTGACCCTCTGCTTGCCTTGCTTCTGAGCACCCTGAGCTGAGGCCGCTAGCGCCCAGACTCACATTGCCCTGGTGGGCTCTTCCTGACTGGGCTCTTTCTCTGCCCTTAGGCTTCATTTGTCATCCCCTCTAGTCGAGAATCTGCCCCTGTCCTCCATCCGAGGCCCCCACAGTCACTAGCTAGAGGGCTCACGTGCTCTGGTGGTGTGGGATCGGAGTCAGGTGAGCCTAGGTGTGCCCAGGCCGTGGAACTGACTGTGTCTTCATGCCCCTCAGGCAGAGAGGTTTCCATACGTTTGTGCTGAGGCCGCACTGCGGGGAGGCTGGGCCCATCCACCACCTGGTGTCAGCCTTCATGCTGGCCGAGAACATCTCCCACGGGCTGCTTCTGCGCAAGGTCAGGGTCTACACCCCCAGCCTCCACATGCAGCTGTTTGCCTTCCTGATCCTCCTCCTCGTCCAGCCATGAGATCAGATTCCTTCCTCCCAATATAATTAGCTCTGCCCACCCATCCCCTAGCGGAGGAGCCCAGCTTGGATTTACCATTCTTATGTGAGACCTAACCTGGAGCCCCCTTCCCTTGCGCCCCAGTATGCCCTCCCAGCACTAAGGCCCCCCCGACAACTCCTTTCTTCCTACCTCCCCAGGCCCCTGTCCTGCAGTACCTCTATTACCTGGCTCAGATCGGCATTGCCATGTCCCCACTCAGCAACAACAGCCTGTTCCTCAGCTACCACCGGAACCCTCTACCCGAGTACTTGTCCCGCGGCCTCATGGTTTCGCTGTCCACGGATGATCCCCTGCAGTTCCACTTCACCAAGGTCAGACCCAGGCCAGCAGGTGGCCTTGGGCGGGTGGGTGTCTCAGGGATCCCGGGGGTTTTTCTGGGTCTGTGCTGCCCCTTGCTGGTGGAGCATTGCAACTGTTAGCTAAGCCCTTAAAGGAGGGAGAGGCTGCAGGGACTGGAGGCCTCTCTCAAGGAACCCGGCCTGTGCAGGAACCCCTGATGGAGGAGTACAGCATTGCCACTCAGGTGTGGAAGCTCAGCTCCTGCGACATGTGTGAACTGGCTCGGAACAGTGTGCTTATGAGTGGCTTCTCCCACAAGGTATGATACGCAACCTGCCCGGGGCTGGATATCACCTCTTTGTCTTTGTTTGTTTTGGGGTCCCGGTTGTGTTCCTGTGATGATTGGATCTCCCTGCAGCTCTGCTTATCACCTACACCACACCCTCTGCAGGTAAAAAGCCACTGGCTGGGACCCAACTATACCAAGGAGGGCCCCGAGGGCAATGACATCCGCCGCACCAACGTGCCAGACATCCGAGTAGGCTACCGCCATGAGACCCTGTGCCAGGAGCTGGCGCTTATCACACAGGCCATCCAGAGTGAGACGCTGGAGACCATCCCAGAGGAAGTGGGCCTTGTCATGAGCCCGGGGCCGTAGTGAGCCTGGTCCATGCAGTGCTCGCCCATCTCAGCAACTTGATCGTGTCTGTGATTGGCCCCTCCCACCTGGTGTGGTCTCTGCATGTCTCTGTTCTCTGTTTCTGTCCTGCATGTCTCTGACCAGGTCTTGTCTCTGGGCCACCTCAGTGAAATCAAGTCCAGGAATCTGCTTCTCAGCTGTTTTGGCTCAGGTGGTACCTGATGACTGAGATTTAGGGCTGGCCCTGCTAATGACCCGTCCCAGGATTGTCAGAGGTCTGGCTGTCCTATGGTGTCTTCGGTGTCCACAGGGGCTTGGGATAGTTGTGTGGGGCTGGCCCCGTTAGCCTCTGGAGCCCTACCTCGGCAAATCCAGGCTTTGACTAGCGTTGAAGTTGAGGTCTCTTCTTGTTTATGTGGCCATGGGGCAGTCAGGAGGGGCTTATGATCCCTCTGTTGTGGCACTGGCTGCTCGGTGTCTGTGCTAGGTAGAGTAGGCTTTGGCTTGCTCATGGCCCTGGAGGCCTGGCCTAAGGGTCTGGACCACTGCCCCTGCCAAGTCACTGCCTCCTCTGTACCTCCCCACTCCACATGTCCCTTTGTTACCAGCTCCCTTGTGCCTCTGTGGGAACAGGCAGCTGCCCTGATCTGTGTGTACAGTTGGAGGGTGCTGGGCCTGCCGTTAGCCCTGGGGGTGGTACCACCTTTGGGGGCTTCCAGGTCTTTGGCCAGACCCAGATCCCAGTTAGCCTCCTGCGTTATGTTCTAGACCAAGGCCTTTGCTATGAAGAACAGTGTTTCATATGACCCGTTTTCCTAGTGCATGAGAAATAAAGATTATTTAAGTAATGAGGCATGTGAAGGTCTCTGTTGGGAGGGAAAGGATGGTAAGTGGCAAGGCTCTCTGAATGGAGTACAACCTGGGCCGCTATCTAACAAAGGCTGGTGGCGGTCCTGCCGACACTTCTGAGTGCTTGGATCGTGTGTGTGTATTGTCACAGCTATGACATGCAACACATTCTGAGGCACACGGCATGGATGAAGTGGATTAGTGTGTTTGCACACAGACTAGGGGATCAGTAGGAGAGAGGAGATGCCCACTGAGCTCTTATTCAGTTTGTCCCTTCTGAAGGGGACATGTGGCTCCAGGTCCATGGTGTATTCTTGTAACACCAGCTTGGAAGGATGGCACGCTTCCACATCGTACCTCCTGTGCAGCCTCTTAGGGACAGCATGGCAGGTGGGAACATATGCCCCTATATGTCTGCCTGAGGCCTGTGGTTTCAAAACTGCGGGACCTTCTAGGCAACCTGTTTAAAACAGGGAATGGTCCCTGACATTGCCAGGTCTCTCCCTTGAGGATTCTGACAAAAGGTGGCAGGTGTGGTGACAGACAACAGTCAGAACTGGAGCCGCTTGTGTCTGAACCCTTCTCTAGCAGTTCACTTTCCACCCCAAGTTTGTGATAGTTTGCTGAGCATCTCTTTGCCTCTAAGGTGCTAGAGTCCATTGCTTGTGTAAATAGAAGTAGAAAGCCGGGCAGGGGTGGTGCACACCTTTAATCCCCAGCACTCAGGAGGCAGAGGTAGGCAGATCTCTGTGAGTTCGAGGCCAACATGGTCTACAGAGCTAGTTCCAGGACGGGCTCCAAAGCTACAGAGAAACCCTGTCTCGAAAAAACAAAACAAAAAAAAATAAATAAATGAATAAAAGGGAAGTAGATACTGCCCTGAACAGCGCAGGGTATTTCTTGCAGAGGCAACAGACGCTTGCCACAGCTGCTGCTGGCTGGAGAGGGTCTGAGGGCTTCCTGCCTCAGAATTGCAAGCCTTTGTGATGGAGGGCCTGGCTGGGAGCCCGTGGAGGCTGGCAGCAGCCCCTGCTCCCTAACCCCTGACTCTGAGCAGGTAGGAGGGCCCATCTGCATCTGGCCTCAGACTGCAGCAGTGCCCCAGAGACCCAGTGCAGCTCTGTTTACCTTCCTGACTCTCACTGGCTCCTAGCCAATTCATTTTAGTTATTTACATATCTGAATTGAAGGCTGGAGTTTGGGCATGAGCAGGAGGTTGTGCCAACCAACCAACAAACAAAACCACACCAAAAAACCTGACTAATTAATTTCTGCTTAGAGAAATGGGCTGTGGAGGTAGAAATGGCTAGCAACAGACAAATGCCCTGTCTAAGGTTCTACACGCACGCCTCACTGGGCCTTGACTGCACTCCCCCAAAACAATGCTTTTCAAGAATGAGGGGAGCTAACTTTTTAAAATCAGGCAAGCAGGCTTAGTAGGTCTAGATCATGCCTTGAAGGCCAGCCCTACCTGCCCCACACCAGCACTGAGGATTCCATATTCTTTTGCTGAATTTGTCATTAAGGCAAGTCCTTTCTTTCATATGCTTGCCCAGCTTTTCTTGGTGCTGAGGCCCACCCTCAGTACATCACTAAGCAACAAAAACGGTTCTTAGCCACCTCTTCAGTTTCGTAACAACTGGACTTTGGTTTTCATTTTTGCAGAAAATTCTCTTTTAAACATTTATCAACAGTGAACCACTGGGCAGAGGTGGCGCACGCCTTTAATTCCAGCACTCAGGAGGCAGAGACAGGCAGAACTCTGAATTTGAGGTCAGCCTGGTCTACAAGAGCTAGTTCCAGGACAGGCTCCAAAGCTACAGAGAAACCCTGTCTCGAAAAACAACAACAACAACAACAAGTGAATCTTTTTCCTTTTGGGAACTTGGTTTTGTGGTTCCAGGAATAGAATGCCAGACCTTTCATATTCTAGGTTAGTGAGCTGCAAAGGCAGTCCAGGAGCAACTAACCTTTCAAAGGTAAGGAAGGTTTTGCTAACTAAGAAGGAAAGAAAAATGTCTGCACTACGAGAATAGGGCACATGTATTTCCTGGTGATGCTCTCCAGAGTGTAAATGGTGCTGAAGAGACAGACACACATTCCATCCTTGTCAGCCTGTGCTCCAGAGTCGTCACCTGGCTCCTAACCGAGGATGAAGCACAGTTATGCTGGCAGTCACTGCTGGTCACAGAGCTGGGAAAATGAACCTCACTGCCAGGCGAAACAAGTGTGGCATGGCCCCAAATGTGATGTGCAGCTCGGAGACCTAGGAAAAACGGGCAGAATAATCTACTGCCACCCCGTCATATTGGTTTCATTGTCCTGACAGCCTCAGATGGCAGCATGAACCATGAAGAATTAAGATGAAAACAGAAACATACATATAAATAAAATGACTGAATTAAAGAAAAAAACTTTGAAGATACAGGAAAGTATGAAGTAAGAATCGTATTTTTGCCTATACCAATTTTACCAAGTGTTTGTTTATAACAAGCATATTTGAGCTATATGTATGCATGAATCTATTTTACATATTTATGTTTTTCTTCTAGTTCTTTTCAAAAAAATTTTTATTACATTTATTTTGTGTGTGTGTGCGCACGTGCATG
>JAQHUG010000145.1:1539290-1557234 GCA_028555095.1 Dicrostonyx torquatus | reverse complement strand
TGATTAGACACCCCGACTAGGACTTCAGGAAGGAAAGGCTGTGATTAGACACCCCGACTAGGACTTCAGGAAGGAAAGGCTGTGATTAGACACCCGACTGGAGCTTCAGGAAGGAAAGGTTTATTTTAGCTTACAATTCCAGAGGAGTAAAGTCCACCATAGCAAGGAAGGCATGGAGCAGGAGCAAGAGGCAGGCCTCTCCAAACTGCATTGACCAGCAGTCTGGGAGGAGAGAGAGAGAGAGAGTAGAGTACACAGGAGGTATGGCTGGGCTGTAGAACCACAGAACTCACCCCTAGTCATGTATTCCTCCATGTTACTTCACTTTCCCAAACAGGGGTCACCAACCGGGGACCAAGCGCTTCGACACAGGCACCTTTGGGAGACATTTCTCACACAAACTATAACAGAGAGATTTAACTAGAATTGGCTTGTCTTTATTTATTTTGGTTTTTCGAGATAGGGTTTCTCTGTGTAACAGTCCTGGCTGTCCTGGCACTCGCTCTGTAGACCAGGCTGGCCTCAAACTCACAGATATCTGCCTGCCTCTGCCTCCTGAGTGCTGGAACTAAAGGCATGTGCCACCACACCCAACTTTGGTTTGTCCTTAAAGTTAATTTTATTAAGCAGTTTTGGAGTTCCTATCACAAGAATATTATGTCACACACAGAGGTAAGTATCAGACTGGGTATTAATAAGACTAAGATAATTGAAGATCATTTTGGAGTTCTACAAGACTTTCTGTTTACATAAGAGAACCATCTCTCCGGTTGCATTAAAGGCTATTGGTTTTACTGGCTGAGTTGTCTTGACAGCCCCGATCTAAGTCTTTTGACAGGAATGATTAAAACCAGTGACTATGGTGTAAGTCTGACATCCCAGCCCCAGGGAGGCAGAGGCAGGGTGATGTGGAGTTTGAGGCCACACAGAAAAACAGAAAAACACCTTGAGGCTTTCTTGTAGGCAGACTATTCTGTTCCACCAGCTGGTTCCCAAATAACCACACAGAGGCTTAATATTAATTATAAATGCTCTGCTAATAACTCAGGCTTGTTACTAGCTAACTCTGACATTTTCAATTAACCCATATTTTTTAATCTATACTTTGCCACATGGCTTGATACCTTTTCTCAGTATGGCATGTGTATCTTGCTTCTCTCTGCATATGTTCACTACTCCTCTGACTTGCCCTTCTTCTTCCCAGCATTCTTTGATTGGCTCCCCCCCCAACTTTATCCTGTATAACTATTGGTCAGTCAGTTTCTTTATTAAACCAATCACAGTGATATATATTCACACAGTGTAAAGGAATATCATACACTTTCTCTGCAGTTAATGGTTGCTGTTGTTGGGCCCTAAAGCCCCATCGGGAGTGTAGTGACTGTTGGGGCTCTTTAAGAGATGGGCCACGCCTGCTCCCTTCCTGCCTGCAAGGCCCCTGCTCTCTCTTTTTTTTTTCCTGTTCCCCTCTCAGAGAGGCAGCTGCTCTCTCTCTCTCTCCTCTCCCCTCTCCCCCTCCTCTTTCTCTTTCTCTCTTTCCTCTTCTCCCTTATAACCCCTTCTCCCCTTCCCCCTCCATAATCCACCTAATAAATGTTCAACTTTACATAGTGCATCCGTCTCTCTCCCACCTGCTGCCACCACCCCCCCTCTGCCACATGGCTGGAACCATTGGGAACCCGCCCACATGTCTTGACCCTGACTTGGGACCCGCAGCAAGCTGCTGGGGACCCACACAAAAGCACAGCAGGGAGGAGGTCGCCCCAAGAAACACTCTCAGCGCAGTTGATGCAAAAGCAAGAAGAATTTTTCTTTTGCTGCTGCGGCAGAGGTCCCTCACCCTCAGAGGAGAAGGACCCTTTGCTTTGTCTATTACAGGCTCTTTTAAAGGAAAAAAACCACAGAATCAAGGAGGGAGATAGTACAGAATCAAAAGAGAGAGTCCAGAAATTATTTGTCAACTATTTTGACGAGTTCATTTAATGGTCAGCTAACTCTAATTGATCAATGCTATGGCGGTCGCTGGGTTGGATGAACAAGGAGAAACACCTGCATGTTATCTGCAAGTTGTCTCAGCCCAGGTCCAGAGTCTGGGTCTATTGAAGACAGACTACAAAGGGGATGGAAAGAACTCAAAGCTCCAGTACATGTGTGTTTGGTTCCCAGGAAGGAGGGTGCAGTAATGCTGAGGTGCCCCAAAGTCTTTCACTGTCAGGAAGGAGAGACATTTCCTTCAGTGGTGTGACCACAGGTAAGTCGCCAGTACTCCTGTAGAGAGCCCTTCACTCAGGCTCCTGTAAGCAAGTTTAACATGTTTATTATTATTATAGTGTTATTTTATGTTCATTGGTGTTTTGCCTGCATGTATGTCTGTGTGAGCATGTCATCAGAAGCCTTGGAACTGAGTTACAAACAGGTATGAGCTGCCATGTGGGTGCTGAAAATTTTACCTAGGTTCTCTGGAAGAGCAGCCAGTGCTCTTAACCACCTCTCATTATATGATGTATAAATTTATATACACTATAAACAAAAATAATGTGGTATATACATATATATGTGTATATATGCACACACATATATTGGTTTTTTTGAGACAGGATTTCTCTGTGTGTAGTCCTGGCTGTCCTAGAACTAGCTCTGTAGATCAGGCTGGCCTTGAAATCACAGTGATATTCCTGCCTCTGCCTCCAGAATTCTGGTATTAAAGGTGTGCACCACCACTGCCTGGCTAATATGTATAATTTCTTATGTATTAGTTAAAAATAAATTTAAAGGGGTTGGAGATGTAGTTTGGTTGGTAGTGTTTGCCCACTATGACTTGGGTTGGGTTCCCATTACTGCATAAATCAAGTATGGTGGTCCATGACTATGATCTCAGCACTTAGCTAAATTAAATTAGCACTTAATTTAGAAGTAAATTTAAAAGTAGCTCAAAAGTTTTAAACACACCCCCTAGGACAAGAAAAGATTGGTTACTCTCATTAAAGAAAATAATTAGACTAGACAGGTAATTGCATTGACTGCAGTAATTACAGAGAGACCCAGGTATGTGTACAGAATGGGGAATGATTTTCTACCTGTTTAGAAAACTCATTGCAGTTCTCTCAGTGATAATTTTAATAACTTATTTTATTTAGCATGGCCAATAAATCAATTATATTTTAAATGCATAGTTCAAGGCTTTAAAAGATGTTTTCCCGCTGAGTAGTGGCGGGTCCCTTGTCTACATTAGGTATCGACTCTTCACTAGGTGCGTAATTCACAAATGACCCCCCCCCCATTACTTCTTGTGCCTTGCAGAAGCATTGTAGCCTGGTGTTACCCTCTTGTCTGTTTTTACTGTCTGTGCTTCTGGTGTCATCTCCAAGAAGTCTTGCTTAGACCAATGTCCCAAAGTGTTTTCTTCTAAGGGTTCTGTAGAATCAGATCTCAAATTCCAAGCCCGAGGCCTGTGTGAATTGACTTTTGGGGAGGGTAGAAGGTTCTGGTTTAATTTTTTGACTGTAAGCAGGAGACGATGGAGGTTAGTCCTTCCACAGATAGTGCTCTACAGTTAACTGTGTGTCTGTGTGTGTCTATGTGTGGGTGGCTAAGCATGAGTGCAGGTATCTACAGAGGCCAGAGGGGTCAGATCCCTCTGGGGCTGGGGTTCAAAGACACCCACACTACAAAAAAGGAAGAAAATGACTGTGAGCCCCTTGATATGGGTGCTGGGAACTGAACTGGGGTCCTCTGGAAGAGTATATGCTTTAAACTTGCCCAAAATTTAAAAAAAAATTCATGTACCTGTCTGTGGGTATGTGTATGTGAGTGCAGGAAGCCAGAAGAGGGCATTGCATCTTTTGAGGCTGGTGTTGCAAATACTTGTGAGGCATCCACCCTAGGTGCTGGGAACCAAACTTGGGTCATCTGCAAGGGCAGTCTGTGCTCTTAACTGCAGAGCGATTCCTCCAGACCTTCATGATGGAGTCTGCTCCAACAAGGTCAGCTAGGATACCTGGAGTGGAGAAGAGGCGTGGTGCAAAGGCTAAGGAAATGTCAGATGAAAGAAGCTGAGACAGAAAACACGGTAGATTCGGGAAGTCTGTTGGGAAAAGATCAACTAGTCCAGAGTTTATTTCAGAGCCTGCTCACAGGCAAGAGCAGAACAGAGCACAGCAGAGACAGTCAGTGTCCAACTACAAGACCATCCCTGTCCTTGAGCAAGCAGGTTCTACTTCTGTCTGGATGTGCCCTCGCCTGACATTCCCCAGCCCCTGTCTTAGTAGATAATGTGTTCTTTCTAGTGGGCAAAATGCTCTTTCCCGTGGCCTCAATCAGAACTTTCTCACAGTCCTCAAGGACACAGGTGGAGCAGGCAAGCTTGACCTCAAACGACTTTAAAGTCAGAATTGACTCCAAATGGAAATTGAGTCACATATGGGCTCCTACACCTTGATTATTTATTTTTACTAGGGTTAGGGATTGAACTCAGGGCCCTGCACATGCTAGGAATGGGCTCTACCACTAAATCACACACCAAGGTTTTCTGTGTGTGAGATTATAAAATTTGCAAATTACCTAAAACACCCATATGTATGTATAATCTTTGAGGAAAAAATATTTCAGTAATTTTTTTTTGTTTTTTTGTTTTCTCCAGACAGGGTTTCTCTGTAGCTTTGGAGCCTGTCCTGGAACTAGCTCTTGTGGACCAGGCTGGCCTCGAACTCACAGAGATCTGCCTGCCTCTGCTTCCTGAGTGCTGGCATTAAAGGTGTGCGCCACCACTGTCCGGCAAGTTCCAGTTTTTACCGCTAATTATGATGTAGGTTTCTTACATGCTTTTATTATGTTGACATATCTAGTTGACTTGTGAGCACGAAAAACTCAAAACCTTTTGCATCTAGTTTTTGAGTTTTTGAATCACGAGAGTTGTAGATCTGTTTGAGACCTGGGACCTGAGGGTCTGATGAGTGGGACGGACTACAGTCTACTACTGCAGACAACCTTCCTTCAGTGTCAGTGTGCTTTTATCCTGAATGAAACAAAGACAGCGACGATCCCAGTAAGGGTATTTGAGTTCAGAAGAACATGATAAAAAATGTAAATAAATGCCAGTAAGCACATACTAAATATTAACAGAATAGCTGTTTCCCAGAACGTCCTCAGGACAGACCAGTTTAAACACAATTGCCTGGCACATTCTATTGATTCTATCTGAGAAAGCATAAAAGCAAGGCAGAGCCCATAAGCAGATTCAGGGAAGACACTGGGGACAGCGCTCAGCCATCCTTTCACCAGACTGGGTTCTATAGCTATGTTCTGATATCCAACATCCAATAAACATGTCTTGTACATGCAATGTAAATGTTTAACATAGGAGGAGCGATCACATGCAAGAACAATCCAGGAAACGCAATGCACCCGAGGTAAAGACTCTGCCTTTTTTCCTGGAGCCTCTCCCATAGCTCCACTCCAAGTCTTTTGACCATGTTCCAACAAGAGCGGCCGAATTTTACAAGATGCTACTTCTATATCTATTAGAAGGACATATGATTTCTATCTTGTATTTCATCACCATAACATGTCCAACTGGTTTGCATTTTTTTGAACCATCTTTGCCAAGGACCACGATAGACATCTCTCCAAAGAAGACATGCAGATGGTAACAGGTATGAGGGGAAGGCAATCAAGACCACAATGAACTATCATCTCACACCTAGACAGAGTCGCTACCCCCACAAAACAAGCATAGAAGCTGGAATGCCTATATACTGTTGGCAGGAATAGAAAGTGGTGTAACAGTATGGAGAGAGTTAAAAAAGACCCTGCCTCATGATCCCAATACTCCCACATCCGGGGGTATGGCCATTCTTCTGTTTATTGCAGCACAACTAACCACAGCCCAAGCATGCAAGCAACCCAAGTGCTCAGCAGTGGGTTAATGGATAAAGAAAATGTGTTATATTTACTTAGCATTAACAAAGAAATTCTTTACATAGAGAAACCCTGTCTCGAAAAACCAAAGGAAGAAAGGAAGGAAGGAAGGAAGAAAGAAAGAAAGAAAGAAAGTTTTTTTTTTTTTTTTTTTTACAGTTTTTCTGTAGCTTTGGCGCCTGTCCTGGAACTAGCTCTTGTAGACCAAGCTGGCCTCGAACTCACAAAGATCTGCCTGCCTCTGCCTCCCGAGTGCTGGGATTAAAGGCGTGCGCCACCACCGCCCGGCAAAACCAGCTTTTATTTATTTATTTATTTTGGTTTTTCGAGATAGGGTTTCTCTGTAGCTTTGGTGCCTGTCTTGGAACTAGCTCTTATAGACCAGGCTGGTCTCGAACTCACAAAGATCCACCTGTCTCTGCCTCCCAAGTGCTGGGATTAAAGACGTGTGCCACCACCACCCAAAAGAAATTTTTTAAAAAAATCTTTATGTGCATTGGTGTAAAGGTGTCAGATCTCTGCAACTGGAATTACAGACAGTTGTGAACTGCCATGTGGGTGCTGGGAATTGAACCCGGGTCTTCTGGAAGCAGCCAGTGTTCTTAACTGCTGAGTCACCTCTCCAGTGCAAGAAAGACATTTTGCAACATACAGCAACATGAATAAATCAGGGAGGTAAAATTAATCATTCACAGAAAACAAACATGGCATAGTTCCACTCTGTGTTAGACACGCAGAGATGTCTAACAAAGGCAACATAAAGTAGTACAAAAATGGGGTCTGCCTGAGGTTAAGGGGGCAGACCATGTTAACTGCCATTGAACGGCACCTCTCCTCCACCACTCAGGGTGAACATGCTGTACGTATCTGTTGTAGGACATCGTGCTTACAGTTAATGGAACTAAACCGTGCACTTAAAGACTTATTTAAAGCTTTAAGATGGCCATGGAGGCACACTGTGGAATTCTAGCAGAAGGAGGGAGACTCAGAGTCCAACCTGGGCTACCTACAGAGACCCTGTCTCAAACACAAAGACAATAAGCTTTAGTATATCACTATATTTTTTTAAGCTTATGTGTGAAAATCAACTATAACCTGTCACAAAAGTTCCATGCTAAAGGAAAGGACTTAGATTCCGGATTTGCATGCTAGGTGACTTAGTTATTTTATACTGGGTTCCTAGAGCTCTTTATCATGGAATTGTTCTGTTAATTCTCTGTGCTTTTCTTTCACTCTTAATTCTTTTTTTTTTTTTTTTTTGTTAGAGAGTCATCTGGAAAGTCCAGGTCTGACTTTATTTTCTTATTGTTTTTAAAGATTTATTTATTTATTATGTATACAACATTCTGCCCCCATGTATGCCCACATGCCAGAAGAGGGCGCTAGATCTCATTACAGATGGTTGTGAGCCACCATGTGGTTGCTGGGAACTGAACTCAGGACCTCTGGAAGAGCAGCCAGTGCTCTTAACCTCTGAGCCATCTCTCCAGCCCGTATTTCCTTATATTTTAAAATGTTATGACAGAGGCTGGAGAGACGGACTAGGGGTGAAGAGCATTGTAAAACCAACTACCTATCACCTGCAGTCTGGAACTGTTTTAAAAGGGCCTAGAAAAGTTTTCCTTGAGCCAACATGACAAGGATTTTATGAACCTCCAAAGTATTGATCTGTAGGTTAGTATTGGTCAGCTCGAAGGATATATTCCCTCCAAAGCACTGAGCTATTCTATTGCAAATACTTTTTAAAGGCTTATTTATTATTTTATAGGTATGTATGTGTGTACCACATATGTGCAAGTGCCAATAGCTGCCAGAAGGGGGCATCGATCAGGAGGTTGTGAGTTACCTGATGTAGATGCTGGAAACTGAACCCAGGTCCTCGGCCAGAGAACTAAGTGTTCTTCATTGCTGAGTCATCTTTCTAGCTGTCTTTGGGTTTCTGTTGCTGTGAAGAGACACCATGACCATGGCAACTCTTAGAAAGGAAAACATTTATTGGGGTGGCTCACTTACAGTTCAGAGGGGCAGTCCATTACCATCATGGTGGGACGTGACTGCATGCGGGCAGACACGCTCCTGGAGAAGAAGCTGAGAGTCCTACATCTTACAGGCAACAGAAGTGGTCTCAAACTCTATGCATGGCTTGAGCATATATGAGACCTCAAGGCACAGTGACCACTTCCTCCGACAAGGCCATACCTACTCCACCAAAGCCATACCTCCTAAAAGAGCCACACTCTTTGGAGGCCATTTTCTTCAAACCACCACACCAGCAATCCATGGAAGAGGTTCCAGGGATTGTTTCAGAAGATGCTGAGTCACAGCTTCTGTGCCCACCCCCCTTTGATGAAGAGTAACACGAATTCAAGGCTCTTTTCTAACTATTAGGTCTTGTCTTCATTCCACTCTAAAGTCTAAAGCATTTTTTCTCCTAGCTTTCTTCTTCTGTGTCTGACCCATGGACCCTCCACCTGTCACTTAAGAGACCGTCACACTGCCCTGCATTTCTACCAAGTCACTCCTGTTCTGCAGCTGCTGACTGCTGACTTACTGACCCTGACAACAAAAATCTTACAGCTGTTTTTTTTTTTTTCCTAAAAAAACTTCAGACAGAAAGTTCCCTTTAACAGGCCCCTTGGGTAGTTACTATCTCTCACATCATCGATCCCAATCTCCACTCTTGCAAAACTTTAGGCTCCTCCTGAGGTCATTATAAGCCTATCAGCAAGGCCAATCAAGTTTAATTCACATTGGGGCTAGTCTGTCTGCCACAGCTGTTTGCTTTCCTCTGGGCTATCTGGACCTGTTTAGCAGGAACCATTTAATTCCATTCCAAACATCTGTCTTGCACAGAGGTATTAAATAATCAAAAATTAAAAGTTTTAAGAAACAACAAGACAAAACAAAAGCCCAACCCCAGAGCTTTGTCCATCTTGAGACACAAAGTAACCCACTCTTATGAAAAGGAAGATACACACTCTTCCGGAGTCCCCTGTGCTCCAGTAGCTCCCATGGGAGATGAGGCCGACCTCTTTTCCTGCACACTAAGTCACTCTGATTCCAACCACTCCTTAGAATGTTCTAGATAATTAAACTATCATCTACCAAGAAATCAGGCTTATGTAAGGACAACCAGAAACCCTCCAAAATGAGGCAAGCACAGATAATTTGGGAGAAGTCCCAGGAAGAATAAAGGGTTCTTTTCTATTATGGTTGACTTCCATAGTGGGACTGGAACAAAATACATACAGCAAAACTTTGCAGAAGGTAGATCTCTGAGTCTGAGGGCACCCTAGACTACATAATGAGTTCCCGCCTAGCCAGGGCTACATACTGAAGCCTCAAAAAAACAAACATCAAATAGTCAGAAACAGTGAGAGACATGGAGAAGAGTTCTGCCTTTGATAATGTAGGAAGCAGAAGATAAGGAAGGAAAGAAACTACTTACAAAACACGGTGAACCAACATGCAGGACGCTTTCTTTTATAAATTGCCTTGGTCATGGTGTCTTTTCACACTGTAGAAAAGTGGCTAAGACAAGTACATACTTTAAGATTATAGTGCCAGGTATAGTGGCACACACACACACACACACACACATTTTTTTTCTCTTGGTGGCACACATCTTTAATTTCAGCATTCAGGAGGCAGAAGCAGGCAGATTCTGTGAGTTTGAGGTCAGCCTGGTCTACAGAGTGAGTTCCAGAAGAGCCAGGACTATGTAGACAGACCCTCTCCCTAACTAAAAACCAAAACAAGAAACAACAAATGAACAAAACCAAAAAAACCAACCAACCAACCAACCAAACAAAACCCTGATTATAGCTTAGCTCACAAGCAGGCTGAGTAGTAGAGTTCAGTGATTTCAAGGTGTGCTGTTAACTCTGGCTGTGAGGGCCAGCAAACTTCTCAGTCTCTTAGAATATGAGATTTTTTATTATAATGCAACACAGTACAATCTTAACACTAGTAAGAAGTTTAGGTATAGTCACCTGTCACTTTAGCACATTTTGGTTAAAGGTGAACTCTATATACTTAGGAAGTCCCATAGAATTCCACTGGAGCTTAAAATTATTATTTAAGACACTGCAGGAGTCTTCAGGCCATAACAAAATGCAAGTGACTAAGTGATCCCTGCTGTACAAAAGGAGAACCCACTTCCCCCGCCCTCCAGACACAGTCTGTGTACGCATACAAAAACCAGTGTTGGGAAGATTACACCCTGCTATGAACAGCAGGGATAGACATCTCAGGCATCTTTTTCTTGATTGCAATTGCTAGAAACTGACCCTGAGTTCCTCACGCGCTGGTCCTATGAACACTCGACATTTCAGGAGGTGTTAGGTCTGTAAGTATAATCGAATGGTCACAAAACAGAGAAACACGTGATTAGTTTTAAGTCCTTGGATAATATAAGCAGACATCCTGACTATGTATGAACCTTCAAAACTTCTATTTCCCCACTGTTTTTGAACCAGAGGTTTGTGATAGAAATAATCTCTTTGAATTCACATGTATTTCTGAACAGAGACTGCTCTCTGCTAGGGGGAGAAACATCACCTCCGGACAACTGTCCTCAGCAGAACCTGCGGGAGTCTGCCTTGTTTGACAACAGGATGAAGTGTTTGACAACACTCTCAGGTTGGGGACTCCCTTGTGGCCTGACCCTGCCACACACCTAGGGCAACAAGGCGAGCAGCCAGAGCTGTCTGGCCACGTCAGCGGCTCAGTCGGTGCTCTGCTTCTGCGCACTGGGCAGGAGGATGGGGGTGGGACTTCAGGCGGAATCGCAGGCGCTTTCCGGTATCTTGGGGGTGGAGCTCATTAACTTTGCTTTCGTAGGTGAAGGCGAAGAGCCATAGATTGGCTGTGTGTTGCAACGCAAAACTTGTAGGGGCAGGACCACACCGGGCACCAGCCCCGCCCAGCTATCATAGAGCACGAGGGTAAAGTCAAAGGTGCTCATCCCGGAGGCCAGTGGACTCAATCCCTGGCAAACCAGCACCAGCACCATGCCCATGATACTGGGTTACTGGGACATCCGTGGGGTGAGCGTCCACCTGACGGGTGAAAAGAATCGCGGGGCTAGGATGAGGGAAGCGGTGAGGGGGCGGGTCCTAGAGGAATTCCTTGGCTTGTCTGGCTCAGAGTCCTGCACACGTGCTTGCTGGTGTGTGTACCGGTGGCAGGAGGTGAGGTCACATAGAAATCCCCAGGCCCCATTCCTGACCTATCTCTACAGCTGGCTCATGCTATTCGCCTGCTCCTGGAATACACAGACTCAGGCTATGAGGAGAAGAGATACGTCATGGGCGACGGTAATGACAGTCTTCTGGTCATTACCTTACCCCGGTCCACTGGTACTTAGCCGCCCGTTTCTGACCTACATTATATGACAGGACTCCTCCAGGCAGACTAAGAATCTGTCTCTTCCAGAAACCTCCAGAGGGTGGGCTTGATCTTTCAATACCGAACTCTGGAGGTGGAGGGGTGGGTCCCCCCACTGCTGTTGAAATTAGATCACATTCCCCATGAAGGGTTGCCTGAACCTTTTTTTTTTTTTTTTTTTTTTAAGTTTTAGAGATGTAGGGCCCACAGTCCCAGGCATTCTTCATCCCTGGAATTTTAGATTGTGAGATTCAGCGTGTAAGGTTGCAATTCCCTGCTTTAGGGGGTTGGGTCCCTGGGATAAGCATGTTGGACACTAGGCTGATTTCTTTTTATGTAACCTTATCGACCACAGCTCCTGACTATGATAGAAGCCAGTGGCTGAGTGAGAAGTTCAAGCTGGGCCTGGACTTTCCCAATGTAGGTGCAGGGAAGGGGAGGTTTGGGGAAGGCGTGGTATTCCCACCTTATCTCCTTGTCTGGCTGAGGGGGTTTGAGATCAATGCTTTTGCTCTCCTGCTCCCATTCCTGGTGGCTGCACAGTGTGATGGGCTGTGTCCCAGCTCTTCCATTCAGTGTGTACTGTGTTCATTGGTGGCTTTCTGTGCCAGGAAGCCTTTCTCAGGAAAGTGATGATGAGATCCTGTATCCCATCTGACTGTCCCTGCTTGTCTCTCCAGCTGCCCTACTTAATTGACGGGTCCCACAAGATCACCCAGAGCAACGCCATCCTGCGCTACGTTGCCCGCAAGCACAACCTGTGTGAGTGGGGCTGGCTGCCGGGTGGGGCATGGGGACAATCTCCTTGTCTGGACTGGGGTGAGAGGCTGAGGGTGAGTCTGTGCTGTGTGCTGCAGGTGGGGAGACAGAGGAAGAAAGGATTCGTGTGGACATTCTGGAGAACCAGGCCATGGATGTCTCCAATCAGCTGGCTACAGTCTGTTACAGCCCAGACTTTGTGAGTCTCATCCCGCTCCCGTGCTGGGCTGGACTAGGCAGTGTTTGGGTCAGGAGTCAGCTCTTTCAGATTCCCATCTGCACAGGTCTTATTTACCTTTAGATTTTCTTAGCCACTTATCCTCCAGGGTGTTTTCTGTGTTATCACCAGCAGTCCCCAGAGCACTGAACTATCAAATGAACGCTCTCACTTAGGCCCTACCTGTCTTAGTCCAGACTTCCCAGAGCAGACATTAAGTTCCTAGATAAAAGGTCTTCTGTACCCCCAATAATAGGTTTCTCTGCCAACACAGTAAGCCAGATCATGCTGAATTGAAAATGTCTAATAATAGGTTTATTTGAGCAAAGGAACTTCTGGGTGGGTTCTCCAGTCCCAGAGATTGAGGCCAGAGGGGTCATGTGCCAAAAATAAAGCAGGGAGATTATAAAGATTGTAGGTGCGGGGTGATGATATGTCCACCACAAGCTGGGTTTGTACCCAAATACGATCAAAAGCTGAATGCTCAGACAGGGACTTGGGCTGCTGGCAGCAACAGGAGAGGAAGCTGCAATAGTCACCAGAAATGCAGATGGAGCTGGGCTTTTTGGCAACTTCTTTTTTAGTTCAGAGACTCTGGGCAGGGCGTGGAGAAAGGGAGACAGGAATGGGGCTTTCTGGATCATGCAGGGGCAAGCTGGAGGGTCCAACCAAACACTAGGTAGTGACGTCATGTTTCCCAAGTGTTCTCCACCTGTGCCCTCTGCATAGGCCCTCCACCAGGTAGTTCATATCATTGCTGTCCATGAAATACATGTACACTCAATGGATCAGAAAAAGAAGTCCAGGGTGAAGACTCACAGGGAATCGTTCTCAGCCTCTCTTCACACCAACAGGAGGTAGCATGTTTTTCTACAGACAGCTCAGGAAGAGCCTGAAGGTCTTTCTCTCCTTTCCTTCAGCCTCAAATCCTCCTCAGTTTACGGGAGAAACTCAAGTATATTTCATTCTGCTGGAACCTATTATATGGAACTCCCATCTTCTCTGGGTACTTTCAGTTTTTACTTCTTTGATGTTGCCTGGCATCAGCCCCAGTGCCTGCCAGTGCTCCCCCGGGCACTCATGGGTTTAGGCATCAGGAATGATGTTGTCCCATTGTGGACCTTGTCTTCTTCTTCTCTGGCTTTTCCATTGCATTTGAAGGGTGGGACGAGCTACCATGGAATCTAGGAAGTAAGTGTTGATATGTGAAATCAAAGCCTGGACAGTGACTCGGACCCCATCTTAGTGGCGATGGCTTCCCACCCCTGGCCATTTAGGACCACGCATGACACTGTTGACCTGGTCACTCTGCCAGGGAACTCTGTGGTAATAGCTGTTTTTGCTTCAGGAGAAACTGAAGGCAGAATACTTGGAGCAGCTCCCTGGGATGATGAAGCTCTTCTCACAGTTCCTGGGGAAGCAGACATGGTTTGTTGGTGAAAAGGTAAAAGAGAAGAAGTTGGGGGTTGTCATTTTTCCAGGGGCACAGAATTTCATTCCCTCTTGTTCTTGGCCTTTTGCAGATTACTTTTGTGGATTTCCTTGCTTATGATATCCTGGACCTACATCGTATATTCGAACCCAAGTGTCTGGACGCATTCCCAAACCTGAAGGACTTCGTGGCCCGCTTTGAGGTGATGCCCTGATCCTCCTTCCTCTTGTTTGTCAACTTTTCCCTAATGTTTTCTTGGGCTTGGAGATGAAGTGAAGAGTAGGTAGCATGAGTTGGGCACTCGCTTTCTCCCAGAATCTGTGCCCACCACCTGGTGTCTGTTGATCAAGTTCATCATTACAGCGTTCCTCCAGGGTGGGTGAAGATGTCTGTCCCACTGCTCAGATAAGGAAATGTGACACTCTGGAGGGTTACTTACCCACTCGAGATTTCAGCAGCAGTAGAACTGGGCTGGAGTTGCTGTTGGCTTCCTGCTCCTCAGGGCAGCGGGTAGCGGCTGCAGCCTGGGTTATGAGAGGTACCAGGATGTAAAGGATACTTGTGCTTGGTCTGCTGAATGCTTTGCTGAGACCTGTGTGAGGCTCCTGTTAGAGAATTTAATCCTGAAGTGTGTGTCATGGGCTTTCTTCCCTTATGTCTTTCATTTTTTCTTTTTGAGTGTCCAGCTGTTCCTTTTGTGAGATTCACCATATACTTATTTTTGTTTATGTTTCCAGATTTCTGTATGAGGCATATGTTATGCCCAGTAAGAAAGGAAAAGGTGGTTCTTAGACCCACCTGGGGACCAAGTGTATCAGATAATATCAGGCAAACCAGACTGCGAGGTGTGTGTGTGTATATGTGTGTGTGTTACCACCTGGGTGCTGGGGAGCCCTGTTGCGCCAGAGACTACTTGATTGATATCTATGCCACCTTCTTTATTAGAAATTTGGGGGTTGGAGACCTTAGTCCAATGGGCATTTCATTCTGGAACTCATTTTCCCGTCTCATTCCTTATCAAGTGAAGTGATTTCTCAGCCAGTTCTCATCATTTGGTCTAAACTGGGTGACTTTGAGAAGGAAGAGGTTTGGGAGTGTTGAAGGCTGCAGCTTTAGGCTAAATGTGAACTTAGTCTCTAGATTATAGGCAGCTCCAGACATCATTGAACTCTTTAGAGATTTTCTGGAGGCTTACTCTCTTGGTAGAAGGCCAATAACACACCTAAATGTCATTGAGCCTGGTTCCTTTATAAGGACTGGACACAGGATTGGATGAGGCTCAGTACCAGGTGCAGAAGTTGACTTTCTCCTTAGGGAACAATTAGGAAAAGCCTGGCTTTTCTTTTCTGGTCTACTATATCTATAGCCTTTACCCCAGTTTTACCAAGTCACTGGATAAGATAGGGGTTATCTGCCAACATGCCCCTTTGTCTTTCTAGATTCCTATTCAGTGGGCAAACCCAGGAAATATGGAGTTTGTGTGTGTGCAAGAGGAACATGTCTGTATAGATGGGGTGATAAGGCCTCTTGGGGAGGGCAGGAAGGGAGTGCCAGGAGAGAGTACAACATTGGAGAGACAGAGGCCAGGCTGATCCCAAATGTGTGCTAATTACTAGCAGTGGGAGGAAGAGGAAGTTGATTGCCCTAAATCTTGCTTTTCTTTCTCTCTCTCTCTCTCTCTCTCTCTCTTTTTTTTTCTCTCAGGCACTGAAGAAGATCTCTGCCTACATGAAGAGTAGCCGCTTCCTCCCAACACCTTTGTATACGAAGGTGGCCACATGGGGGAATAAATAGGGCCTTGAAAGGAAAGGAGGTGGGAATGAGCTACCTGGGGCTCTCGGAACTTTGATCTTCCTGTAGCCTTGGCACTTCCTTCTTCTTTCTGTCCCCTTGCTGACCCCAGAATGTCTTGGGTCCTCTTTTCTTTCACCCAGTCTGGGCCCTTTCAAGCCCTTTAAAGACTGGGTCTTAAGTTTCCTTCATCAAAGTGCCCTTCTAGGGCTATCTGCACCCACTGACGGACAGTGTTGCCTGTCAGTTGCTGTGATGTTGTGAAGAGTTGGGACTCTTCCCTCAGAGCTCAGCCTGGACTCCCCAGTCTGCAAGTAGTCTAGAGATGTCTGATGTATGAGGTCACTGCTGGACTATGTTAGGTACCACTGTTAGGCCTGAACCACCCTGTCCCTGGGTTGCACTGCCAGCTTTCACTGCTGCCTCCAAAGACTGCCTCTCTACCTGGCAGAGTTTGCAGGGATTCTGGTTGGGTAAGCAGGGTTTGGGACTTCCCAAGGCCATCTGATAGCCTCTCACCAGGCAGCTGCAGCAGGCTCTGGGGAGCTCACAGGGAGCCTTTTGGGGCTTGGGATTGCCTATCCTCTACTACTGGGGCTCCATACATGTCTCAGGGGTGAGGTCCCAGGGTGGGGGGAGTCTCCAGCAGTAAGCCAGAATCCTCTCTGCCCCTATTAGTATGGAACAACAATATCCATGTGTCACCAGGATCCTGTCTCCTCTGTCCCTGATGCCTTTGGAGTTTCCTGTCTGGGTCACCACGGATGGGGACCAGCCTGGTTAATCCCATCTCTATGTGAGCCCATGTGAAATAAATTTCTTCATGCTTTCATAATTTCAGGTGTCTTTTCATACCATTTATAAGCATACTTGGTTAGGCATAGAATTGTAGCATGAACGTTTGGTTTCAGATGTACCCCCCACCCCATCTCCCCCAGAAATGAGTGCTTCTGGTAAGAAGAATCCAGTCTTTCTGACTAGGAGTCATTTGTACATGCTCTACCTTGACACTCTAGATGACCCTCTTTGTCTTGGGATCTCCATGTCAGAGCATCTGTAGGGATCCATACCCAGCCTGGTTCTTCTTCACCCCCTTTTGCAAACTTTCCTAGCTCCGGCTTCTCCCACTCAGATCTAAAATGAAGTTTCTCTGGGCTGACAATAGTGCTGCCTCCAAGAGTCATAGGCCGTTGAACAAAACTCACACCAGTCATGAGCAACCCTCTTTTTGAGTGTCTGGTCAGGGCTGTCCAAGAGACTGTCAGAACATTACAGGCTATAACACTCTCCTATTGCTGAAGATACTACGTTCTTCAGACACAGGGCCCCTCAGATGGCTCTGACTTGAAACCCTCTTGCCTGAGGATTCACTTTCATGGTGGCAGAAGGTACCATGTAAGCTACCAAGGGAGGGAAGCGACCAGTAGCCTTCAGCTATGATGCCTGTGAATCACAGCAATGACCATCATGTTTCGGCAACCCTTAGGGTACATTAGTGGCACACATACCTTGATGGTAGCCAACAATTTTCTGATTGGACTTAAGGCCTGCTCAACAAGAGGAAAAACATGCCTGGAATAGGAAACTTAGTCTGTTGCCCGTGACTAGTGAGTCATGGTATTGGAGGAGGAACTACCCCTGCCTCTTTACCAAACTGTTCAGTGCTGGTGGAAGTTGCGGTACTCCAAAGTGACTGTTCCATCAGCACCAAAGGATAGTATTGCTAGTTAGCAATGATTTTTTTTAAAAGAAAAACTGTCAGAAATTCATCTCCAGACATGACTTAGCATTTCCCCAAAGTGGGCATCCAGACACTTAGCCTGTGGAACCACGACAAAGCAGTAGTTAGCGGAACAGTGACTAACCTGCAAGATTCTAGCGTATTCCCTGCAGAGTGGCTCACATCCAATGGGTGATGACAGTTGGTGAATTTGTGCAATAATTGGAACTTTTGTCAGATTCATGACTCACCAAACCTTCATCTGTGTGATATCCTCCTGAAGGGATTTAAAATCACACTTAGAATGAGCTTCAGGAGACTCCAAGTTTTCCCACGGCACAACAAACCCTCTTGTTTGCCCTGAAATGAGTTGTTCAGTTGCAGGCAGGTGTTTTGCTCATTCCAGACTCTTGTTTGATTTTTATAGATGCTCACTTCTTTGTGCAGGTGAGATTAATATAATCTTAGGATACTCTGTCCAGTCATCTTCATGCTTTTCGATATGTGGATTTCAATAACTTAAAAATTTCTAGCCAGGATCATGATCATCTCTTAACTAATTGTTCCTCTAGAACATTTTAATTGTATAAATCAACAAGTACCTAATACCTCTTTTTTTTTTTTTTAAAAAAAATTCATTTAACTTTATTTCATGTGCATTGGTGTGAAGTTGTCAGATTCCCTGAGATTGAAGTTACAGACAGTTGTGAGCTGCCATGTG
>JAQHUG010000145.1:1445386-1465712 GCA_028555095.1 Dicrostonyx torquatus | reverse complement strand
CCAAAGGCCTTTGATCCTCCTCCTGTTTCCTTTTGTCCTCTCAAATACTTCTCATCTCTTTGGAAACTGTACCAAAGCAACCCCACACCCCAGCAGATGTGACCCTTTCCTCGGTGTTTTCAGTTGTTTACTTGTTTGCTTCTGCCTCCTGTGAGTTTGGAACCAGGTGCCCACAGCCATCTTGGGTCTGATGCACAGTGGTTCTGACAAGGGTGGTAGAGATGAGGGTTTGGGGCGGAGTTGTATCCTGTTTGGCTGTTGCCTAGCAGCAGCAATCTAATCATTGAGATGCTGTAAGCAAATGCCTGGACATCAAGCCAGCTTGAATCTCATGAAAGTCACCGGTCCTCTGCCTGCTGGGACTGCACAGCCCTGTGAGGCCAGTCACTGCCAGGGAGCTTGTGTCTGGGGTGGTGACAGCTGTTTTCTGTTTCAGGAGAAACAGAAGCCAGAGTTCTTACAGGGTCTCCCTGAGAAGATGAAGCTCTACTCGGAGTTCCTGGGCAAGCGGCCATGGTTTGCAGGGGACAAGGTAAAGGAAGAAGTTGGGAAGGAGGAGCTGCTGTTCTTCCCAGGCATCAAATTCCAGCACACTTACCCTTGGCTTCCTGCAGGTCACCTATGTGGATTTCCTTGTTTATGATGTCCTTGACCAGCACCGTACATATGAGCCCAAGTCCCTGGATGCCTTCCCCAACCTGAAGGACTTCATGGCCCGCTTTGAGGTGATGCTCTGATCCTCCATCCCATTGGATGTCCTATTTCCCTTCCCCTTTCCAGGATGGCTTTGTCTTAGTTAGGGTTTCTATTGCTGTGAAGAGACACCGTGACCATGGCAACTCTAATAAGGAAGTCATTTCATTTGCTGGTGGCTTAAACTTTTAGAAGTTTAGTCCATTATCATCATGGTGGGGAGTATAGTGGCTGGGAGTATGGTGGCATTCAGGCATATATAGTGCTGGAGAAGTCGCTGAGAATTCTACATCTTGATCTGACACACTGCCTCCAACAACACCACACCTACTTCAAAATGCCACACCTCCTAATAGTGCCACTCCCTTTTGGGGCCTTTTTTTTCAAACCACTACATGCCACTCCCTGGCCCCTAAAGGCTAGTAGCTATGTCACAATGCAAAAATGCATTCAGTCCAACTTGAAAAGTCTCCTATAGTCTATCACAGTCTCAGACTTATTTAAAAGTCTAAAGTTCAAAGTCTCTTCTGAGATTCACACAATCTCTTAACTGCAGCACCTTAGTAAAATCAAAACCAGAAAGCAAATCACATACTTCCAATGTGTAATAAAGCAGGAGTGTTTGTGTAATCAGAGAGTGACAGGGGATTTCCTGCTTGGGGAGTGAGCCAAGAGAGCCCGAATGGAAGATGCAGGGAAGATGCAGGGGTCCTCCTGTTCAGACAGCCGTGTGAGCTGGAGGGAAGCACTTAGCCTCTGGGTGTCGGCCTCCCTCCTGTTGAAGGCAGAGCAGATGCTGTTCTGCAGGGCTTTGTGGAGCCCCCTCTATACCTGTCCCACGACTGCAGATGGACACACAGCTGACAGCGGTGTTCGGTTTCTCCTTCACTGCTGCAAGTCGAAGCTTTCCCTTACCAGCGCCGGGCACCTGAGCAGCTCGTGCTGTGCTTGGGTTCTTAGAGGAAAGCCTGTGCACTCAGTGGGGCCACGGATCCTGAATTTCTGCCTTCTCCTCCCCTACAGGGCCTGAAGAAGATATCTGACTACATGAAAAGCAGCCGCTTTCTCTCCAAACCAATCTTTGCAAAGATGGCCTTTTGGAACCCATAGGACTACAGAACTGGGACCTGCCGGCTCTGGCTCTGTATCCCTACCAAGTGTTGTTTTCTTCTTTCTTCTCCTGATTCCTCCATTTCTTCTTACAAGCCCTTCCTTTAGTCAAGCCTCTGGATCCTTGGCCTTTTCATTTCTTCATCAGTCGCCTGCTCCTATTCATTTGCCCTGCCCTGCATCCAGCCCTTCCTCCTTGCTGTTTGGAGACCCCAGAATCCCCAGTAAGCCCTGAGAGAGCAGATCTTCCTGTGTGCTGGCCCTGGTCTTCAGAGTGAGCAACTGAGCCCCGTCTCATCCCCACTAAAGTCTGAATGACATTTATTCTGTGTCTTGCTTTGTTGGCTGTGACTCTCAGAATCAACTGTGTTGGCATTTTGGGTGGTCTCTGCTTTGTAGCCTGTAGGAGGAGCTGGAGAAAGAAATATAGGGACTCTGGGATCTTTAAAGTCCTTGAAGTTCCTGGTCCATGTCCCCGTGTTTCTCAATCTGGTCCTCCTGTGGAAGAAACCTTCATTTCCCACTTACTCGTCCAAGTACAGTGCCTCAGTCGTTCATGCTTAGCTTGTGTCTGCTTCAGAGAGACTCTGTGCTGATGGGAAGGGTTGTGTCTGCTTCAGACACTCTCTGTGCTGAAGGAAAGGGCTGAGCAGGCAGACCCTGGCTCATCAGCTTTCCTAAGCTGAACACACAACCCTTGTTTGTGTTCTCAACATTCCTGTCTATAAACATTCCTACTGCCTGCAACTCATTTAGGAGTCTTTCCCTCAACTCAAGCCTAAGTGAATTGAAGAATTGCTCTCTTTCTCCCTCTCCATCTCTTTTTATTGTTTTTTCAAGATGTATTATTTTTATTATATGTGTATGAGTGTTTTGTGTATGAACACCACACGGGTACCTGGTGCCTGTACATGAGGCCATCAGATTCCTGGAGCTGGACTTACAGATGTGCACGTGGGTGCTGGGACAGAACCGCTCAGTGAGCAGTGTACTCTTAACCTCTGACCCACGTCTCCAGCCTCTGGCTGTCTGGGGTTTTGATTCAGGATCTAATGTCATCTACACTGACTGAGTCCTCTTTCACTATGTGGCTGAGATGGCCCTTAATCTCATAATTCTTCTTTTTATTCTTCCTAAATACTGGGACCACAAGTGTGTACCACAATGTCAACTTTGAATTGTTTCTCTTTGATATGCATGGCCAGGCTTGGCACATGGTTGATGAATGGGAAATTTGGAATTTGAATCAATTATCTCTAGAGAAGTTGGCCTGGCCATGGAACCACTGGGAGGGCTTAGAGTTCTTGAAAGAAACAGCTTATCCAGTGATATTACAACAGCATGCCCCTGCAATGGTGCCGGAGTCCGAATCAGAGCTCTCTCAGCTCAGCAGGCTCATTAAGAGGCTGCAGCTGCCTGTTGAAGAACATGGCTGGAGAGGGGCCTGACTAGTGTGCTAGGCCCCAGTGCCATAGCATATGGTCAAAAAGCTGTGGGCAGTTTGCATCAAGTCACCCATGAAGGACTTGGGCACATTGCAGAAGCACGTACTGAGCAGGTTCCTATGCCAGTGGCTGGATCATAGATTCTGACCTTTTCAGGCAGTGCTCATGACCTCCCTGTACCAGGTAGCACCTCTGGATGAGAGCCCTGGTGGGTGATGCCTTCATACACACTGCCTGCTGGCTCCTGCTGCAGTTAAGAAACCAGCAAGCACAGGATTGCAGGAAGAAACGAGGAATCAAAAGATAAAGATTGTAAAATAAAAATCAATAGAAGTGTAATGTTCATGAGGCTCGTAGCTAATATTATTTCAGTCAGCATTTGTTAAATTGTAACTAAAAGATAAAGAAGATAAACTAGAAAGGATGGAATGAGGTCAGGAGTGGCTCTGATAATGTTAAGTAGAGAGAACAAAATTACTACACTGCACTAAAGTGTTCACAGACCTAGAACGGAGGTGGGCAGACGCTCCCCATGGCGGGCCAGTATGTAGGCCTTACAGGCCATATTCTCTCTGTGGAAACACATGGAACTCTGAGTTATGGAGTCTAAGCAAACCGAGAGAAGTTCAAATCATGTTGAAGACATGGCAAACAAAGAGAATTGCAAATGAAAGCAATTTTTTGAACAGTAAGATCAAAATTAGGAAATTAAAGCTTCAGGTATAAGTACTGTCAGGCATGGTCTTGAAACTCAGCAAAAAAGGCTGATGACTTTGGGCAGTGGAGGCACAGGGCTTTAATTCCAGTGCTCAGGAGGCAGAGGCAGGTGGATCTTAATGAGTTTGAGGCCAGCCTGGTCTATAAAGTGACAGCTAGAGCTGTTACACAGAGAAACTCTGTCTTGAAGCAAAACAAAACAAACGAAAAAAACCAACGATTTGACATGACCAGAGTCCACCTGAAGTCCTAACACTTTGGAATATTTGTAGCATTCAGTGTCTGGGGGTCATTCAGGAAGGGCTGACAATCCTTGGAGCCCCGAGTCGGGCTGCAACCACACGCTGTTCCCGCCATGGCTCATGCTCCTCACTCCTATGTGTTAGTGGAGAAGGAATCAGCTGAAACATCTGCAAAGCCAGTTCATTTTCCGTATGTCAGTTCCATGGGAAACACCCAGAAGGCTGAGTGGCCCAGCTCCATGCCATCACTCAGTTATTAAGCTCTTTCTGACTATAGCCCTGCGACCTCACAGAATGGTGGTCACCCGCATAAACTCAGCTGGGGTAAAGTACTGAGCATGTGTCACTGTGTGGCTTGTACGTGGGTAAAAGAGCAGAGACACTTGGGCATTGGAAAACCAGTTACAGCCACCTGCACTCAGGTGGCCAGAACCTGCTACCCAGCCTTTTGAATTACCAGGGTCCTGACCTGGGGTGGACCAGGTTGGATCAGGGCCAGGACTCTTGGGTTCCTATGAACCCAGACCTGTTTCCCTTTTAGGTACTTACAATCTTATAGGTACTTACAATCCAGGTCATTTCCCATCTTGCCACTGTCCTTCCAAACCCCAACTGTATCAAGTGAACACTCTTAACAGGGCCCACCCACCTCAAGACAGTGTCTGCTCTTCCCGAGTGGACCTTCTGTTCCCAGAGAGTAAAGTTTTCCTGAACCCTTTCTACCTCTGACCATGGCTTGTGCCCAGGGCTCTCTTGTTGAGTGGGTTCACTCTATCTGAATTTCTGGATTGGACCCACTCAGTCAAAGCAAACAAGAATTCCAGCATGGACAGTTATGGAACCCTTGATTATAAACACTATGTAAATGTTTCTGAACCCTGTGTGAGTGTTTCCTCATTTAGTAGAGTCAACAAATTATCTTAAGAAGCAGTTCTGCCTTGCAGTCTTGTAGTATGATGGGGGAGCGGGCCGTGTCCCACCACCCGGCTAGCTTAACCCCCAAAATAACCACACAGAAATTGTATTAATTAAATCACTGCCTGGCTCATTATCTCTAGCCTCTTATTGGCCAACTCTCACATCCTGATCTAACCCATTTCTACCAATCTGTGTAACACCACAAGGTCGTGGCTTACCAGGAAAGATTCTAACCAGCGTCCATCTCAGGCAGGAGAACCATGGCATCTGCCACACTGCCTTCTTCCTCCCAAAATTCTGTCCTCCCCGCCTATCTAAGTTCTGTCCTATCAAAAGGCCAAGGCAGTTTCTTTATTTAACCAATGAAAGAACACAAATGCAGAAGGACCTCCTACACACAGTCTGGTATGTGGATGTATACTAGATAGCATGCTTATTTCAGGGTGGAGAGGACCACTGTTGATCCTTCCATCTTTTAAGCCTCAGTTCCTCCTCAGTTTTATAGAAATCTCCCCAAATGCTTATTTCACCCTTCTGAAATTTTACTCAGTAAGGCTCTTGACCTTTTTATTATTATTATTATTATCAATTTTTATTGAGCTCTACATTTTTCTCTGCTTCCCTCCCTGCCTCTCCCCTCCCCTTCAACCCTTTCCCAAAGTTCCCATGCTCCCAATTTACTTAGGAGATTTTGTCTTTTTCTACTTCCCATGTAGATTAGATTCATGTATGTTTCTCTTAGGGTCCTCATTGTTGTCTAGGTTCTCTGGGATTGTTAACTGTAGGCTGATTTTCTTTGCTTTATGTTTAAAAACCACTTATGAATGAGTACATGTGATAATTGTCTTTCTGGATCTGGGTTACCTCACTCAAAGTGATGTTTTTTTTAGCTCCATTCATTTGCCTGCAAATTTCAAGATGTTGTTATTTTTTTCTGCTGTGTAGTACTTCATTGTGTAAATGTACCGAATTTTCCTTATCCATTCTTCAGTCAAGGGGCATTTAAGTTGTTTTCAGGTTGTGGCTATGACAAACAACGCTGTTATGAACATAGTTGAGCACATGTCCTTGTGGCACGATTAAAGATCCTTTGAATATTTACCCAAAAATGATATTGCTGGGTTTTGAGGAACATTGTTTCCTAATTTTCTAAGAAATCTCCACACTGACATCCAAAGGGGTTGTACCAGCTTGCACTCCCACCAGCAATGCAGGAATGTTCCCTTTACCCCACAACCTCTCCAGCATAAGTTGTCATCAGTGTTTTTGATCTTGGCCATTCTTACAGGTGTAAGATAGAATCTCAGTTGTTTTGATTTGCATTTCTCTGATGACTAAGGATGTTGAGCATTTCCTTAAGTGTCTTTCAGTCATTTTAGATTCCTCTGTTGAGAGTTCTCTGTTTAGGTCTGTACCCCATTTTTTATTGGAGTCTTTGTTCTTTTGATGACCAATTTCTTGAGTTCTTTGTATATTTTGGAGATCAGTCCTCTGTCTAATGTGGGATTGGTGAAGATCTTTTCCCATTCTGTAGGGTGTCATTTTTGTCTTGTTGACCGTGTCCTTTGCTTTACAGAAGCTTCTCAGTTTCAGGAGGTGCCATTTATTAATTGTTTCTTTCAGTGTCTGTGCTACTGGGGTTATATTTAGGAAGTGGTATCCTGTAAGGCTCTTGACCTTTGAGGAACAATTTTAGTTCCTTGCTTTTTCAGTCTGTCCATGGTTGGAAGCAGTCAGGTGTTCACAGCCTCGTGAGTTCAATCCTCCAGAGAGAGTTTGTATCATTGGGAACACACTCAGGGGCAATGGGTTGTTGATATTGTTCCTGCTCTTTTCCTGTTTTCAGATTTAAAAATTAAACCAAATGACTTTTTAATGCATGTTTCTGTGCTTCTCTGTGTGAGTGCATATATGCATGCACGTGGGGTGCATGTAGCCTCAGTGGCCAGATCTCCTGGAGCTGGAGTTACCGGTGCTTGAAAGCCATCCCATGTGAGCAATGGGAACCAAACTCTGGTCTTCTGCAAGAGCAGTGGGTGTCTAACCGCTGAGCTCTCTTTTCAGCCATGTTCTTGTTAAGACTCAGTATAATAGTGTATTCCACACGATATGATTGAAAGGGGCCAGAGAAAAGCCAATGGGTTCTCAGAGGCAGTGAACATGCCTCCACCATGTTGGACTGGGCATAGCCAACAGGCAGGGCCACAGAGTTAGTCCTAGTCACACTGCTTAACATTTTAAGAAGTGTTCCCAGACAGAAAAGGATTGCAGATAAGCAACAGGACAGATTCAGACATAAAAGACCCCTAAAGGAGACACAGTGCATTCAAAAACTGTATGTAGGTTTGGGAGAGAGAGAGGAAAAAAAATATAAACAGTTATAAAAAAAAGTAAATGGTTTTAAAAAATAAAACAAGGACTTAAAAGAGAAAAGTACAGACAATCATAGATTAAAGGATTAAAGAAAAATAAGCCACATAAAGATGGACTAGACACAGAGAGTCTGGATTATGTATACTATTGTGTTTTCTTTAATCTTTTTGATTGTGAATGAGCTAAGTACAGAGAGACATTTCACTGTACAGGCTGCTAAGCTAAACCAACACATGTATTTTAAAGGTATCTTGACTTCAAAATTTGGGTCTAAGGATATGTTGTTTTGGAAAAGAGGTTCTGCTTTTGTTTCCACAGAAGATGAGAACCTGCAGATTCCTTCTAGACTAATGTGGTTTGATGGAACAAGACCACCAGAAAGGTCACTGTGAACACCCAAAAATACTTTGCCCAACAAAAATCAGGAAGCAGTTTCGAGAAAACTACGCCCAAATTCCCTAAATGATTGTTTATAAATGCTTGTTTACATTAAAGGGGGATATGATATAAAGATGAATACTTTACATTGTTATGGATCTTGGTTTATTGATAAAAATTTAAGGTCAGTTTTGTTATATATATATTTTGGCTCTTGTATGGTATTGTGTTTGTGCAGCTCATTAAAAAATGTAATGTATAATTAAAAAATACAGGTTAATAGATAGAAATCCATAATAGTCAAGCTTGTAGTCATGTTAGTTAGGTTTTCAAACTGTACAAAGATATATTTCAAATGGACAGGTATACTTCAGACCCTTTAAAGACTTACAGAATATGGTATTTAAAATATTTTAAGAACTTAGGACTTTTCATGACAACGAGACACATCTACTACTGGCAGCACCAATCTACTTCAAGAGGATGATGGGCTTCAAAGAGACTCCTTATGGAATTGCTTAGCCATTTGGGCAAGAAACTGTTCTTGCCTGGACTGCTTGATGTTATGGTGTATGAACTGAACATTTGGGACCCACAGAAAAATGACTACTGAACTTGCCTAAAGGTGAGATGGTCCTTTAGGGTTCCTGCTTCATGAACGAGTCTGCCAGACATTCTGCAGGACACAGATGAAAGTGACTGACAAACTGCCAATATAGGTGGAACTGTCTTTGAAATTTTCTGTTTCATGATACTATGGGCCTATAGGCTGAAGATGGATGCCCCAATGTTACAGAAGAACTTTGGTTCCAGGTGACAAGATGTCTCTGTCAATTCTAGAGTTTTGGAAGTTGCTTACAATGTACTTCCTGTTAGTTTAGGTAATGTTTTTCTCTATTGGAGTCTTTGATGGAGTTGAAGAATAGATAGTTATAGTTTTCCTTAGTTACAATAGAAGATAAAGTAGATATAAATATTATAACTGTAATTCTTGCTTGATACCTGTCTTGTTATATGTAATTTTACTGTGTTAAAGTTAAAACTTCTTTGTATTTAGACAGAAAAGGGGAAGTGATGTGGGATTCCCCTCTGCATGTTATGAATGTGTTTTATTACCATTGGTTTTAAAGAAGCTGCTTTGGGCAGTGGTGGTGCACGCCTTTAATCCCAGCACTCGGGAGGCAGAGGAAGGCGGATCTTTGTGAGTTCAAGACCAGCCTGGTCTACAAGAGCTTGTTACAGTGCAGGCTCCAAAGCTACAGAGAAACCCTGTCTTGAAACACCCCCCCCCCAAAAAAAAAAGAAAGAAAGCTGCTTTGGCCTATAGCAGGGCAGAAAATAGCCAGGCTAGAAAGATATATAGAGAGAATGGGCAGAGTCAAGGAGACTCCATGTAGCTGCCGAAGGAGACAGATGCCAGAAAATTCCAAGTAAACCACGAGCCTTGTGGTAATTCACAGAATAATAGAAATGGGTTAATTTAAGATGTAAGAGTTAGTTCCTAAGAAGCTTTTGGCCAAGCAGTATTGCAAGTTATATAGTTTCTGTGTGATTATTTCAGGTATGCGTTGCCAGGAACGAACAAGCAGCCTCCCCCTACAGGTAGAAAGTCATCGATAGCTTTGAACTCTTGAAAGTGTATGACCCTTTCTGTCCTATTAGAAGGTCAATGGCATGTGTGGGTATTATCCAACCCGGTCCCTTATCAGGTCTAGAGATGAGGTCAGTTTTGGCACTGTGAGAGTGATGTACGGCACCAAGTGGAGGAATTTGGACTTTCTGCTCTCAAGGACTTGATTATAACGTTGATGAGGCTTTCCTTCTGAACCCTTTTTCCAGTGTCCTATTTCATCCTGATTTTAGTGGGTCTTTGAGTAAGACCTCTTCCATTCTGCATTGAGCTATCTGACTCCTTTGTCCTGCTGGGAATTCAGTTTGTGTGCAAACCTAGGCTAAGAGCTTAGCTGTGAAGCAGGATCATATCTATGCATATAGAGAGGGATGAAGTCCCCTGCAGGAGGGCAGGAGGCATGGGCTCAGGAACCCCACAGAAGCCAACCACAAAGCCAGTCTGACCTAGGGCCTGTCCTAGTGACTAGCTATGTGAAGAGGAAGTTGCTTAAGCATTCTCAACCTCAGGTTCCCTCTGGACAAGTGTCATGGTTGGACAAATTGGTCTGGATTGCTGAGTGAGTGTCCAAGTCCGTATTGTGATACCTGGAGTGTACAAAGCACCATGCACAGGGTCCAATCTCCCCTTTGCACCTCAGCTGTTTTGTTCACATGTTCTTATCCTCCCTCCTCCCCATCTTTGTTTGTGTAATATGCCATGTATGAGCAGGGCCTCATGTCTCGGGGCCTTAAACTCATTACACAGCTCACTTCGGACTATTGGTCTTCCAGCCTCCTCTTCTGAGAGCTGAGATTAGGTGAGTTTCCATATGCTTGGTGAAGGGGGTGTTGGAATGGATCCCAGGGTTCTGTGTGTGCTAACCCACACTCTCCCTAGTGAGCCACGTTGCTAGGGCCTCTGAAATTTCCTGAGTTTATTATGTCAAAGACTGTCAGAAAGTTTCCATGAGGCAGAGACCACTTAATTTGTTTCTTGATACTCATTTCCCCTGTTAGTCTTTAAAAATTCTGAAGGCAGTGAAAGTAGAATGTCACCTATTAGGATCAAAGGAATTATGGGTTCCATTTCAGAGGTCACTCTACAGGTTACAAGGCAGATTTCCTCCAATATATTTAGATTTTTCGTGCACAGTGTCCTTTAAGTCACCTGAATTGGCTGAGCTGTGAACTTGTGGCTGAGCTCAGAGACAGCCAGAGGGCCAGAGGTCAAGACTGGTATTAAATTTTGCAGCACAGTACTGGCTTCAGACATCTTTCCATGTCCCTTGTCCCCACTGCTCCTTGTTGCCTTTCAGAATTTAATCCCAGTGTTTTCTGAGCTTGGGCATCGCAGGAACCTGAAGTGGGCAGTTGAGCATGTTCTAATGTTAAAGCGGCATTTGCCACAGGCATTGCCAGCTCCAGTGACATGGTTACTGAGCCTGCATCCTCACTGAGACCTGCAAAGTGTGTGGCTTCTCTAATTTCACAGACTGAAGACAGCTTCTGCCTGTCCCCTGCACCCTCACTGCACACCCATCCTCCCGAGGGCATACCTTTGTGGAAATGTTGGCTTCCTATCCTGGACCTAGTGAGAGTGACTTAATCCCAAAATGCACTTTGTGCAGAGCAAAGGCCTTGTCCTTTGACTTGCAAACCCATCTTAGTCTCCACTTCAATCATTTGTTTTTCATTGCTTCTAATAAGTTTCTGTAAACAAGGTGATGTCACCCTCTGGTCCACTAAAAGCAGACCTCTTGATTTTGAAAGAGTCTCTCATCTTCAAGGGAGAAAGCAGACAGGTGGGACCCTACTGTTGGTAGGACATTGTCCTTATGAAGGTTACCCCAGGATGCTAACTTGAAAGGCCGAGCTACCCTCTCATATCCAGACACTTATGTGTCAGGAGCCTGGGCAAGGTCCAGAATCAGGGATCCGCACAGATGAGGGTCTAGCTTTGAACTTCTAGTGTCTTGTGCAGAGTGTTCCAGGCTCCTGAGTGGACAGCATCCTGTTGTCCCTTGAAAGCAAGCTTCTTGGAACACATGCTCTCCCACTCCATCACCCCCCACCTGTGAGCTCTTTGCTCCCTTGCTCTGTGATAATCACCCGGAAATTGTCAGCCAGCTGCTCTGCAGCATGATGGGGCTATCTCAGAATTCCTGTGCCCTTGGTGTCTGGTTCCTGGATTTACTCACAAATAGGACCAAAAATACTAATTTTGATGGTCACTAACTTGCTGAACACATGACTGAGTCTTCATTTTTTTTTTAAAGAAAAATATTGAGACTATCTGTTTTCTGATTGTCCCTGCCCTGGGGTCCTTCCTATGTCGTGGACTGTCTTACAACTTTAGGTGGATCATAGAGCTGTGGTGAGCTGACAAACTGGCTGTTCTGGACGCAGCAAAAGGGGCTCGACTGGACTTTCAAATTAGGGGCTACCCGTTTTATCTCTTGTTGAGAGTTGGACCTTCCTGAATGACAGATTTCCACAGTCTAGGAGTGAAAGCCAAGTTCTGCAATTGTCTGAGTATTCTCCAGCTTGGTTGGAATGGCTTATAGCTCAACATATAGTCACATGAAGTGGTTCCTGTGTTGTGGGTACAGATGAGGGCATCCAGGGTGCAGTGAGATCATCCTTAGGAACCAGCCGAAGAATTGTCATTTCTGCTCTCAGGAAATCATTTAGAATGACACTCAGCCTTTCTTTGCTGGCTGTTCTCTTGATGTCCCCTTTCACTCAGGATTTGCCAAGTCATTGGGCTCCACCTGTCTTCCTGTTTTTTTTTTTTTTGTCCTGTTGCATCCCTCCTGTGTGTGTAAATACAAGCTAGAAAGTGATTTCCAGTGGACTGTCTGTCGGGGGCCGTGGGGAGGTCATGCGGGAGACTGGCAGCCCCAGAGCCAGGCCGATTCTAGCCCTGTCTTGGTCACTACCATGTGAGAATGGGTAAACCTCGCTGGACCCCTGATTGCTGGTCATGGTGTTTCCTAAGCCTGTATTGCAACCTTTAGTGGGTATAAAGCACCTTCATGGGGTCTAGTCTTTCTTGTATTATAGGAATTGAAGAGTTCTCTTGCCAGGGCTGGGAGCTAAACTGGCTGTGCTGTGCTCCACGGCTTGAGCTTTTGAGAAATGCTATTCCTGCTGGAGCTGCTCAACCTAGTGAGGCCTAGTGAGGCTGCGGACCCAAGCTCCTGCTGTGCTTTCTTCCCATTCTGCAGGGCCTGAAGAAGATCTCTGCCTACCTGAAGAGTAGCCGCTTCCTCCCAAGACCTGTGTTTACTAAGATGGCCCAATGGGGTACCAATTAGGTCCCTGCCATGCTGGCACCCACAGGGAGGATCTGTCCACACTGGGATCCTCCAGGCCCTGGGACAGCTGGCCTTCTGCATCTCTGTCTCACTGTTCCCATTTCTTTCTCCTTTCCACTCTCCTCCACAAGGCTTTGTCAGCCCCCTGCTTCCTAATCAGGCCTGTCCCAGTCAAGTCCTTGTGGTGTCATTCTCCTGGTTTCTTCATTTGTACCCCAACCAACTACACGGTCCTCTTCCGTGATCTGATGTCTGCCCTTAACACAGTTCCCTAGAATTACCCTACAGGTCAATACTGTCTCAAGTTCCCCAGTGGCGGTGCTCTCCCAGGCCTGTCTCATCTCCAATAAAGTCTGAAAAACACTTGCTCTGTGTTGTGTTTTTTCTTTTTGGACTCATCAAGTGTCCAGCTGCTCCAAGAGTCTGAGCTCTGAGCCTGTAGTGCCCAACTCTGAGGAGTCTAATGAAACTGGAAGGAATTTGAAATATCTTGCTTCCAATCCAAGACCCTCACAGTGGGGCCAAAGCTCTCTAGAGGATAGAGCATATTTGTCTGGACTCTCATTAACTGCAATGTGTACTGGGACTCTGAACTGTGAAAAAGTCTATGGGGCTCAATGAGTGATGATGTGGCAGGTGGGAGTGGCCAGGAGGGACCTCCATATCCATGGCTGTGTCAATAATAGATTTTTACTGGGTCTTTGATGTCCTCTTCTGTTTTGCAGCTCCACTGGCATGGGGACCTTCATTTTTGGTTAACCCTTCCAAAGGAAAGGGGATTGTGGAAAGGGGATTGAATTGACCCTTATTCTCCATGAATTTACTATCAGTAAATCTCCTGGTCAGTGAGGATTCCTATGTCTCTATTTAACATTGTGTTATTCAGACAGTTCTTGGAGAAGCATGATGAGTCTGTGACCATCAAACCCTAGTTTTCTGCAGATATAATGCAGTTAGCTGCTATTGTGTTCAGGGTTTGAATACAATGAAATGTCTGATTCCCAAGACCTGCATGGCTCTAGGATAGACCTGACTGGAGCAACTGGAAATGAAGAAAGACTGAAACAAGTCCAGAAAGAACCGGGATCGGTAAGCCATGTACTCTGATGGAGATGCAGTAGCCACCCAGAAATTCAGTGTACAGCTGAACAAGAAGGTGGGTTTATCATTTACAGATGAACTAGGACGCATGCCAGCTAATCTCTCTAAGGGTCTGCAGAGGAGCAGTCTCCATCCGACACAGTCACCCTGGAGGAAGAAGCTGTAGTTGGTACTTCTGCACATACTGGCAGCATCTGTCCTTGGGCCACCAGAAGGCCTTGTCTTTTTTCTGAGCCTGACCTGGTGAAGGCCTTGTCATTCTCATGGATCTGAGGCAACATGGTTCTCGATATAGACATGTTCATATCAGCAACATACATTCACTCAGACGTTATCTGCTCTTCAGAGTTGATATTTTATGTGTCAAATGGACTGCGCTGAGAGTTCCCAGGAAGTGTGTAAAAGGTGTGCTGGTGTGGCTTTGGTGATATTTCTAGGAGTGATGCGCCTTTGCTAAGTAGACTGAATAAGGAGGATCACTCTCATTGCCGGGGTTAGGTACCACTCATGGGCACAGGGCTTAGGTGGAATCAAAGCTGGGTGATGTGTGAGTTCATTCTGTCACACCCAGGCATCCCTGGCCTAGTCATGTGCATTCCTTTCTCAGGCTCTATCTGGTGCTTTCCCAGTGCTTCCTGTCTATTCAAGATCAATTCCACCATGGGCTTTGTGGGGTCTCCTGCAGTCAGCAGAAGCTGGAATGAAAACTGCAGGAGCCTTTCCCATGAGAAATAATATATGCAGATTCACAGAACCCACAATAGCATACCTACACCTTCTATGGGTTCTGGCTGAGCTTGGAGGGCAAGGGCTGAAATATTGGCAGTCCTTATACATCCTCTTACCCTTATTTGTGGAGAACTCCAAGCTTCTTTTGGGTGAACACCCAGAAGGGCAGCCTTGCCAATCTTGTAATTTTAACTTTCAAGTAACAGTTTGATCAGGCTTAGAAAAAACACCGAACCCAAAATATTGATTTTGTTAAGATTCTGTTTCCCTGGTTATATTGATGAAACAGTGTTTAGTAGAACCAAGAGACCAATATCCTAGAACTTTGTTGACTTAAAGATAATTTTGATAATAGTGTATTGAACTTTTACCATAGTAGTTAATAACTTTTAGTCATGAAACACACATCATCCACAGGCCTTGAATAACATATTCATGCTGTGGACAACTTTACTTAAAGTTAAAAAAATAGTCTTCAACTTTTATCTTTTACTTTTAGTATAAAAATCTTATTTTAGTATACAAACTCCACCCTTATTACAGATTTTTTAAAATTTTTACCCTCTTACCAAAATATATTTTTTATATTTATATCCTTTTTAACTTATCTCTATTTTGTAATAAGAGTTTAATCCAAACTACATATGAGGAGGCACAGTGCAGTAAATTAAGATTATCTGTACATGTATAGTCAAATTTCTAAGTGTTGTTCCTCCTGCAGGTCTTGGGAATACTTCTCATCACTTGGATTTTAATATCTTTTCCCCCTATGGTCTCACAGATTCTGAAAGTAAGAAAATTTTATATTCTATGAAGGGTCTGCCAAGATATCAGTGACCTTGAGCACAGAACATTCCCTGTAAACAAGAAAAAGGAGAAGAGAAAGTCCACAGAGATTCAAATATCTTTAGGTATTAACCCTCTAATTACAGCATTAGGTACAAGAGATGTGTATTCATTATCCATTATGTCAGTTCCTTTAGATATGGCAAAGACAACCACAGACCAAGCTACCTGCCCTCCATCAATTCGTTTTGAACCTTCAAAGACAGTTCTTTGCATTTAAGTCAGAACATTGGCACAAGGGACAGTGTTCTTTGGTGTTAGGCAGCTTGACTGATATTAGGAGACTTCGAAGCCATCTGAAGACAGACTGAACTGTCAAGTATGATCAGCTCCTTGCCTTCATGTTTCTCTTATTACAGAATATCAAAGGATATTATATGAAAGGATAACATCAAGACTGCAGATTTCAAATACCAAATGAGGAGGTGGAAGACAAAAGTATCAGGGCTTTGTCAAGACACATTAAGGGAAGGTATTTCTTCCTGGTCAGTTGTAGAATCTGAGTTCTACATCTGGCCCTGGGTGCAGGCATGACATTCTAAAATGTTCAAAATATAAGATTACAAATATATACTATTGTCTCCTTCCTTAAGGGTTATCTTATTAGGCTTGTCAATGATCTGGCCAGGAGATCACATCCTCAAGAAAGCTGATAATCCCAAAGACATGTCAAGAGATGGGAGGAATAATTGTCCCATGAATGAGATAGCATATTTACATACCACAAAGCCCCTCCCTTAAAGCAGTTGCTTATAGATGTGCTAAGCCAGCTTCTCTACTGAATTGTAACTCAAAAGGGATAACTATTCCTTTCTCTTCTTCATATTTATTCTTCAGATAGCTATCAAATCTTAATGTGTTTCCCCTGTTCCTGTCGACTGCTAGTCGAAGCTTCTATGATGACAACTGAGCTAGGCACCAACCAGGTTTGTTTTTCTGGGTTTGGGATACATCACTCAAGATGATTATTTTTCTAGTTCTATCCATTTGTCTGCAAATATCATGATGCCACTTTTTTTAAACAGCTGAGTAAAACTCCACTGTGTAAATGTATCACATCTTCTTTATCCATTCTTCAGTTGAGGGACATCTAGGTTGTTTCCAGTTTCTGACTATTATGAATAAGACCACTATGAACATAGTTGAGCAACATTGTGGTAGGATGGAGCATATGTCCAAGAGTGGTATAGCTGAATCTTGAGATAGATTGATTTCTAGTTCTCTGGGGAAACTGCCATATTGATTTCCATGCTGTTTAGTTTTTTGTCAACTTGATCCATGCTAGACTTACTTGGGAAGAGAAACCTCAGTTGAGAAAATGCCTTCTTCTGATTGCCTGTAGTCAAGTCTCTAGGGTGTTTAATGATTGATGTGAGAGCATTCAGCTCACTGACAGGAGTGTGGAGAATGTGGGGTGTGGGGAGTGTGGGGATTGGAGGGTGAAGTGTGGGGTGTAGGGAAAGCCACCCACCCTTGAGCGGATAGTCCCGAGTTATGTAAGAAAGCATACTGAAAAAGCCATAGCAAGCAAACCAATAAGCAGTTTTCTCTATGTATGGATGGCTTCTGCTTTAGTCCTGCATCTGGGTTCCTGCTTGCAGTTTCTGACCTGACTTCTCTCAGTGATGGAGTGTGACCTGAGAACTGAAGTAAACCCTTTCTTCCCTCAGGTTTCTTTTGGTCAATGTCTTTTTATCACAGAAATAGGAACCCCAACTGAAACACCTGGCAAGTCTATACAAAGAGAGCCACTTCCCCGTTCTCCTGAATTTGTTTTAAAATTCGTTTATCTGTGATACTGTGGTGGTTTAATAAAAATGGGCCCCATAAGCTCATAGATTTGAATGGTTGATCACCAAGGAGAGGCATTATTTGAAGGGATTAGGAGGTGTGGCCTTGTCAGGCTAGGTGTGGCCTTGTTGGAGGAAGTGAATCTCTTACTGGGGTAGGCTTTGGGGTTTTAAGAGCCCAAGCCAGTTCCAATGGCTCTCTCTTCCTGCTGCCTTTGTACCCAGATGTAGAACTCTCAGCTACTGTGTCTGCTTGTGTGCCACCATGAGAATAACAGACTAAACCTTTGAAACTGTAAGCAAGCTCTAATTAAATGGTTTTTTTTTTTTTTTAAATAAGAGTTACCATGGTCCTGGTGTCTCTGCACAGCAATAGGACAATGACAAAGACAAATACTAAAAGCCTAAGCAAGGTGGCTTTGGCTTTTGAGGAACATTGGTAGGATATTGTACTTGAATTTTAACCTCAAGTCCCAGGTCCCACAATGACATGAAGAGCAATTAAACCACCTTCTGATTCACAGACACACAAGAATCAGGAGCCTGAGTTGATGCAGGGGAGCTGATCAGCTAAGAACCTGACCTTGAGCCCCTAGATCCTAGGTGGATACTTCAGGGTCTCCTCTCAACAGGAGTCTGTAACCCCTTGGAAGTGGGAGAGGTGTCTGATTCCTTGGAACACATGCTCAACCTCCCTAGCAAACTCCAGCTGTGAGTTCTGTGCTTCCTCCCACTGTGTTGGTGAGTGCAAGGCTCTGCCAACAGACTGCTGCCAGAGGCAGTGGGAAACCCTGAGTTCCCAAGTCCTCCGGGTCTGATTCTCGTGACTGAGCTCACCAAAGGGCCAATGTACTGATTAATTTATATGCTCAGTAGCTTGATGATCAAAGACCTGTGTCTGCAACTAAATCCCCTAAAGGAAACACAGAGACTCTAGCTATGCTATTTACTGCCCTGGAGTCATTCCCATGTCACCTCTTATTCCTGTAACTCTAGGCTGTGGGACAACGTTTTGATAGCTTTCAGAGGAGAGGAGTCCTGGAAACAGTGATAGGTGCTGGATTAAACTCTCAGGTTGGGGGCATGCCTTTTTGGTCCTTATATTGAGGGGTGAGCTTCCTGGGATGACAGATTCCCACAATCTAGGGGTGAAAATTGAACCCTGTAAAGAAAGGAGGGAGAGCTGCCTTGTTCTCTGCCTATCTGGCCAGGCTCCAGGGCACTGTCAACCTGAGGACCCAGCAGGGGGAAGGGATGTGGGCAGGCCTGCCAATCACCGCCTTTGGTATCTGAATACTCAGACCTGCCCCTGGAGATTATTGTGTTTGGACTGGATTTCACTACAGTCATGTTGAGTTGGGCTTCAGGCCTTGAGGGTTGGCCCATTTGGGAGTGGAGCAGGAAATGCATGCAAGCTGACACTGCCCGCTGTGCTCTGGCATCTGAAAGTAAAATCCATCCTGACTGAAGCCAGTCTGCCCGTGACTCTGGATTATTGGGATATCCATGGGGTGAGTTAAAAGGTTAGGCTGCTAAGTGAAGAGAGCCCTTCACTTAGGTTTGGGACACAGAGAAGAGTTAGGCTTGGTTTCAGGAGGTAGAACCTCTTCAATGCTTTTTAGAATCTCCTACCTGTTCTCTGTCAGGAGTCATATGCTTGTTCCTGTTCTATTGCTAGGAACAGAGATGGAGGCTTTCCTAGAGGAGGTGAAGCTACACATTTAGGATCTCACTAACTATGACTTTTGTTACTGGCCATCTCTCTCAGCTGGGCCATGCCCTCTGCCTGCTTCTGGAACACAGAGACAAGCTACCGAGAGAAGAGCTATGCCTTGGGGGAGGGTAATGATGGTAATGGTCAGATTCCTCTCCAGCTTCTGCCCACTGGGGCTGAACAGCTCCTGCTTGGTTCCCTGTATCTCAGCTCTGTGGCTCCTCTCCTCCAGATGAACCCAGAGTGTATTCCTGCCAGAAACCTCCTTGAGGGTGCAGTTTTGTTCTTCAACACAGAACCTTGTAGGGGAGCGCTGGCTCCCTCTCGACCTGTAATTGTGTGCGGTTTGCTTAGTGCTTGCCCTCAACCCTTAGTCATGTGAGGCCCACAACCTTTGAAGGAGTACTCACTTGTGCAACCTTGGAAAGTGAGACTGAGTGGGTCAGTTTACAGATTCCCTTCGTCATTTTGGGAGGATCTCCGGGGAAGGGAAGGATGCACACGGGAGATCTTTTCACATTATGTTGTCACTCCAGCTCCTGACTGTGACCGAAGCCAGTGGCTGAGTGAGAAGTTCAAGCTGGACCTGGACTTTCCCAATGTAGGTGCAGGGAAGGGAGGTTTGGGGAAGGCATGGAGTCCTCACCTCATCTCCTTGCCTGGCTGAGGGGGTTTGGGGTCAGAGCTTCTGCTCTCCTGCTCCCATTCCTGGTGGCTGCGCAGTGTTTCTGTGATGATCTGTGTCCCAGATCTTCCACTGAGTGGGCAGCGTGTTCATAGAGGGCTCGCTGTGCCAGGCACACTGAGTGCCAGGTTCTGTGTCTGTCCTTACCCAAAGAAATAATGTTGAGACCTCATAGCCTATGTGACTGTCCCTGCGTGTCTATCCAGCTGCCCTACTTAATTGATGAATCACACAAGATCACCCAGAGCAACGGCATCCTGCATTACCTTGGCCACAAGCACAAACTGTGTGAGGTTGGAGGAAGATGAGGGACAGAAGCCATCCTCTCGAGTTAGGAGGGAGTCTGTGCTGTGTGTGTTGTGTGTTGCAGGTGGGGAGACAGAGGAGGAGAGGGTTCGGGCAGACACTTTGTGTTGTAAGACTGTGTCCCGCTGCTGAGAAGTGGGGCCGTTTTCCCGATGCCTGGCTCCCAGCCGCCAGCTAGCTTATGCCCGAAATAACCAAATGACAATTATATTCATTTAAACTCTGCCTGGCCCATTATCATTAGCCTTTTCTTGGCTAACTCTCACATCTTATTTCACCCCATTTTAATAGTCTGTATGTCACCACGAGGTGGTGATCTTACCAGGAATCATTCAGCATGTCTGACCCTGG
>JAQHUG010000145.1:1409720-1422100 GCA_028555095.1 Dicrostonyx torquatus | reverse complement strand
AGAGAGAGAGAGAGAGAGAGAGAGAGAGAGAGAGAGAGAGAGAGAGAGAGAGAGAGAGAGAGAGAGAGCATAGAGATGGTAAAATTAGGACAGGGAGGTGGGGACTCATCTGGAGAGGTAAAGAATCTCACTATTTCTGGTCGTCTGTCACAGCTGGCCCATGCCATCCGCCTGCTCCTGGAATACACAGACTCAAGCTATGAGGAGAAGAGATACACCATGGGCGATGGTGACCGCATCTTCCTAGTCAGATCCCTGCCCAACTCCTGCCCATTGGTGCCCAGCGGCCCATGCCTAGGCCCCTTGTTGCTCAGCTCTGCCTCTTCTTGTTGGAACTAGACTATACCCCTTACGGAACCTTAACTGTGTAATTTGCTCTACCAGTGGAAGATGCTAAGGAAAGATTAGAGGGTCCTCTGTATATATAACTGGGTTCCATTCCCTTCAGCATTTGGCTAAATAGTTTGCAAGCTTTAGCGATGAAAGAGTCCACGGCCCTTATAGACCTCTTTATTCTTGAAAACTTGCAGTGTGAGACTGCATGAGTCAGCTTGTAGGTCTGTTGTCTCAGAGAGTCTTCAATCCCTTGGGAGGGTCTTGGGAAAGGGATTTGAACACATGGGTCCTCTGATTTCGTGTTACCTTGTCCATCACAGCTCCTGACTATGACCAAAGCCAATGGCTGAACGAGAAATTCAAGCTGGGCCTGGACTTTCCCAATGTAGGTGCAGGGAAGGGAGGTTTGGGGAAGGTTATGGTGCCCATATCTTGCACAGATGAGGAGTTCTGGGGTCATACTTCTAATCCGCCCACCCCTGGTTGTCCACATCATCTTTTTGGTACGGGCTGTATCCCAGCTCTTTCACTCGTGTGCATTGTGTTCATGAAAAGTTTCCCATGCCAGGCACAGTGAGTGCCAGGTCCCATGTCTGTCCTCACCCAAGGAAGGGATGCCGGAACCACATACCCCATTTGACCATCCCTCCTTGTCTCTCCAGCTGCCATATTTAATTGATGGGCCTCATAAGATCACTCAGAGCAACGCCATCCTGCGCTACATTGCCCGCAAGCACAACTTGTGTGAGTGGGGCTGGCTGCCGGGTGGGGGACGGTGGTCATCCTCCTGGGCTCGGTCCTGTGGGATGTTGAGAGTGAGTCTGTGCTGTGTGTGCCACAGGTGGGGAGACAGAGGAGGAGAGGATCCTTGTGGATATTTTGGAGAATCAGCTTATGGACAACCGCATGATGTTAGCCAGGCTTTGCTATAACCCTGACTTTGTGAGTCCTACTTTGGGCTGGGTGAGGTGGGGGAACAGGAGCTTGTACCCTTGCCTTCTCACCTGCTCTGTGTGTTTAACATCTAAACTTCTTAGCCCTGCTCACCTAGGTGTTCTGGACTGCTGCAGTCATGTGTCACAGCCTGGAGGCTAAGATGGGGCTGTATAAGGCCTTCCTGGTTACAAAGCAAGATGTCTCCATATCAAACCTACCAACACTAAACCAACCCCTCCAGGAGCTTGTGCACACACTTACCCATCCCCGACATACACCCCTACCTACAAAGTGACCCTCAACCTCAGAGTCTTGTCAAATGAAACTCCCAGTGAACTTCACTGCTTTTAGCAAGCAGTGCTAACCTCCATGGTCAAACATCAATACCTGGGCAGGAAAGACTGTGTTTAGAATCCTCAGCTCTGATTATCCCTTTCTGCCCTGGGTTATGTCTTCCACTTGGCTTAAATCATTGGTGCTTGTATAGTTCACTCTCAAACACAGAGAAAAAGTGGTGCCACCTGGAAATGGAAGGGCATCATCACCTGGGGACTCTTTCCAAGCAGATGCCAATCAACCCTCGCCTTGGTTTCTTTCACCCTCTCAAGTTCATCTTAACATTTTTGAAGCGGCACCCAAATCCTACCCTTCTCCTGCCACTTCACTGTGTAGAACATTCAACTTCTTTTCCTGAGTGCTTTAGTTGTTTGCTTCTTTACTCTGCATAACACCTGAGTCCAGAGCCCGCCCACATAGTCCTGAGTGTGATCCACAAGAGTGGTTCTGGACATCAGTGGTGAGTCTCAGGGACAGGGTATTTCCGGGTGCCTTCTCATCACCTGTGATACTGGATCTGGTGCCTGTGGGATCTAATCAGTGTTGACATCACAGAATAAAGCCTGGATAAACCCAGGCCCGATCTCTGGAAGGCAGCCACACCTCTGCTCAGATGGGGCCTTCACAGCCCTGTGAGCTCAGCCTGTGCCCAGAATCGTGTGACTGAGGGTGGTCACCGTGTTTTCTGCTGTAGGAGAAGCTGAAGCCAGGGTACCTGGAGCAACTCCCGGGAATGATGAGGCTTTACTCCGAGTTCCTGGGCAAGAGGCCGTGGTTTGCTGGAGACAAGGTAAAAGGAGTGGGGTGGACCGGAGGAGGAGCTGCCGTTCATTCCAGGTTACCAGATTCCAGTACACTCACTGGCGGCTTCCTGCAGATCACCTTCGTTGACTTCATCGCTTATGATGTCCTGGAGAGGAACCAAGTATTTGAACCCAAGTGCCTGGAAGCATTCCCCAACCTGAAGGACTTCATCTCTCGCTTTGAGGTGATGCTCCTAAGCCTCTCTTTTTCTTGAATTTTCTTTCTTTCTCTGGTAAGTCCTTAGTCCTGGAACTAAGTTAAAAACAGCAAAACAGTGGCATTTATTGAGTCTGGCAGTATCTTTTTTTCTATTGGGTGAACTTTATCATTATGATCAACAGGGCAGACTGAATTGTGAGTCCCATTGGATAGATAAGGAAACAGACTATAGAGGGTAAGTCCCTTACTAGCAGAGATTATACCCAGCTCCCCTTGGTGTCTGGCCTCTAAGGTCAGCAGGAAGTCTATGTTCCTATTTTCTGTCGAAAGGAAAAGCCTTGGGCCCTTGTGTCTGGGTTACATAGCCCAGGATGCTGTGGAGAAGGCAGAACATGGCAGGACTGTGTAAGTCACAGGCATTCTTGCTAGGACTTGTGTGAAATAGCCGTGTGTAGACAGCACTCTCGCCTCGTCTTCAGAATGCTTCACTCCATTTGATCCCAGTCTGAGTACATGCCAAACCCAGGGCTGTTTTTTTGATACTAGATTTGAGAGTGTGTGGGGGCCCTGTTCAGGGTTTTATCCTAAAGTGTGGCATGGTGTGGGGCTTTTCTTCCCTTTCCCCATGTCTCCATGAAGCCATTTTGTGTTCATATTCTTAATTTCTCTCCCATCACTGGCCTTCTCCTCTATATGAGACTCAGTGTCAGGCCCACTGAGACATGGAAAGAACTCCATTCAGAGACTGAGTACGGCAGAGAGATGGGGATCTAACAAACATGGTGTCAGCTGGGTGCTGGGGATTAAAGCTTGGGCCTCACTGTATGTGTCCCCCGGACTCTCCTTAACACCCACATAATCTCTCCTTTCAGAGACTTGGCAACTACAGGCAGTAGGACAATGGGTTTGTAGTCTGGCATCTTTTAAATCAAGCGATACATCGTCTCAGTTAGTTCTCACCAGCTCTGACTCTGGTCCTGACGCAATGGCCTTGGGGTATACCAGAGCTGCTGTGGCCACAGTAGTGAAGGATGGAAGAGCCAAGGCCTGCAGCTCCTGTCTCCTTGACAACAGCCAGCTCTAGGGCTCTGAACACTGTAGGGATTATTTGAGCTGGCTCTACCGATAAGATGGAACAGAACACACCGAGTGTCCCTTTGCACAGTCTCTGTATATAGCAGGGCTGGATATGAGGCAGCTTGGGGCACAGCGAGATTGGCCTGAGGCTCCACATAGAACAGGTTGGACCTCTACTTTCAGGAATGATTAGAGCTGGCTCAACACTCCAGGCTGCCCCTCCTCTGCTTGTGCACTTCATCCAGGGTTTGCCATGTCAGTTGATGAGGTCTGGGCTCTCTGGTGTGCTGCACTGGCCTGTTCTGGACTTCCTTGTCCTGTTACAGTTATGTAACAGAAGGATGTTCCCTGTGGAGAAGGAACATGTCTGTGAAGACAGGGGGTGACGGGGTGTCCTGCAGGAGGACAGGAGGGGACTGGGCAGAGAGGGCACAGAATGGGAGCCCTAGAGCCAGGCTGACTCAGTCCCTGTCCTAGGGACCAGCTGTGTGAGCAGGAGAAAACCACCTAACACCTCTGGACCTCAGCTTTTGTTGGCATGTAGGCACAGTGAGACTGACCTTGGATTATCTGAGCATATATATAACATAATACATATACACAATAGCATATACATAATCGATATGGATACAAAGCCTGTTGTAGGAAACTGAAGAGTTCCCCATTCGGAACTCTAATACTAGAACCTACAGGGAAAGCTGTCCTGGAGTGGGGCCGCTGACCTGAGCTCCTACTCCATCCTTCTTGCTCACAGGGCCTGAAGAAGATCTCAGAATACATGAAGACCAGCCGCTTCCTCCCAAGACCTCTGTTCACAAAGATGGCCACTTGGGGCAGCAAGTAGGGCCTTGGCTGGGTGGGATGTATGATTAAGTTGCCAGATTTCTTTGGATTGCAAGGAGCCCCGGGGAGCAGCCAGGACCCCTGCAGCCCCAAAGCCACCTTTTGCTTCTCCTTTCTTTCCATCCTGTTCCAGACCCCAAGTCTCACAGTTATCTCTTTTTTTCTCATCCAATTCCTGCCCCACATAGGCTTTTTAAAAACCACCACAGCTTCTTTCCATGATCAAAGTATCCTTCTAAAGCTAAAGTGCCCTTTACAGGCTCATGTGTGTGGATACTTGGTTCCCAACTGATGACCGCTTTGGACAACTGTGGGTTCTCTGGCAGGTGGGGTGGCTCTATCTGAGGTAGGTTGCTAGGAGCATAGGCTTTGACCATTGTAGCCGAGCCCCTGTCTTGCTTGCTCTCTTTCTCTGAGCAAGCTGCACTGCGACAGAAGCACTTATCACTGCATCTGTGACTCAGCCCTATTGCCTGCCTTCCCTGCCCCTTTGAACTGTAGCTCCTGAACCATGAACTGGAATAAATCATTCCCCACTTAGGTCGTTTTGTTTGGTATTTTGTCATAACAACAGACAGCTGACTAGAAGCCTGATTCCAACAGATTCAACACCCCTTGCAGATGATCTTCAGCACTGAAGGCCATCTCTTTGGTCTTCCGAAGTCTCTAAGTCAACTGCCAGTTTGGCTTTTGTGTTGCTTCATGTGGCCGTGGGACATTCTTTTATACACATTGTTAGTGTAAAGCTTTGTCTCCTCAGAGTTTTTCCTCACTGGTTCTTCATTTGTATCACGTACGCCCAAAGCGATTTAAGAGTGAGTCCCCAGGAGATTTTTTTCAGGGTCTCAGCGGTTCCCATGCATGGCACCAGAATGAGCTGCTTTATGGGTAGGCATTCAGTCCAGGCTCAGTTGGGAGAATATGGCTACTCAACAAAGACCTCTTATCCAAAAACAATATAACCAGAAAAACAACTTGCAAAACAGAACAAGGCTTGAACAGGCATTTCCTAAAAATGAACATCCAAGTTCATTTTTAGCCCGTAAAAATCACAACAAATGCCAGTCATTGCACACAATGTAACATCCTAGCATAGACCCACTAGGATGATCCAACAGGCTGGCAATCACTGGCAATTTACAAAGTTATGAACCTGTGTATTGATGGGTGTAGAACCACTGTGGAATGTTGACAATGTTAAAGCGTTGAGCAAGTAGTGACCTTTCACCCAAGACTGTCTCCCTGTGCTGTTGTCTTCCAGAAGCTGTGAAAGACTTATGCGAGAACATGGGAAACAGCTTAGTTTTAAATTTCTTCTGCAGGAAATTAATAAGTCAAGTGTAGTTTATTAATATAAAGCTATTAACATGTAATGAAATAGAATGTCATAATTTTTTTTTCTTTTTTGAGACAAGGTTTCTCTGTGACTTTGGAGCCTGTCCTGGAACTAGCTCTTGTATACCAGGCTGGTCTCAAACTCACAGAGATTCGCCTGCCTCTGCCTCCCTAGTGCTGGGAATAAAGGCGTGCACTACCACCACCCGGCCTAGAATGCCATAATTTAAGATAAATGTGGCAATGTTCTACACCCCAGCACGCATGCGTCTCAATCACATAATGTTGACTGATGCTGATAATGACATAATGATGATCCACACATGTAGAAAGTGCATTCTTTATCATTCCACTTTGATAGGAAGTGTGATTGGGTCAAATGCATGTTGACTTTGGCAGGGTTATTTATTGACAGGAACTTGTGGAGAGCTAGAAATGCTCCTTATCTAGAGCTGAATGATAATTACACAAAGAATACAGATAGCAAAGTTACACAGGTATATGCTTAAGAGCCGCACATGTGTTTCATGGAAGTTATACATCAGTGGGAAATATGCATATTGTATAGCTTACCGCTTGCATTTCTTTTTTTAAAATATTTGTTTATTTATTATGTATACAATATTCTGTCTGTGTGTATGCCTGCAGGCCAGAAGAGGGCACCAGACCTCATTACAGATGGTTGTGAGCTATCATGTGGTTGCTGGGAATTGAACTCAGGACCTTTGGAAGAGCAGGCAATGCTCTTAACCTCTGAGCCATCTCTCCAGCCCCCCGTTTGCATTTCTTGTGTGCTTCTGTCCATGGATGAGAATGGCAAAATGGCATATATTTTGGTTTCTTGTTCACTAGTATTTTAAGTGTTTACCACCTAGAAAATACCCTGAACCTAGGAGGGACTTGATGAATGTCTGTTTAGTGATGTCACTTCATTGTCTCTTGACTTTTGGTAATGCCTGCTTTAATCATGTGCACATATGTTCTTGCCAGGATTAGTGTGGCTTGGGTCCAGAACCCTGACTAGAGGCAGCGAGGGAGTGAAGAAAGAACAGACACACATATAGTGAAGCTAGGATCTGGTCGGGTTCTGCCACCACCACAACCTGGGTAATCATCTTGTTTATTAGATAGAGCACAGGAGTGGGGATAGGGTTAGCTATTCTAGATAGGAGGTCCCTATAATCATGCAGTCTTAGGCTGTGAACGTCCAGGAGGAGGAAGCTGCAGTTGCTAGTCTTTGCACACCCTGATCAGTTGTTCATAAATACTCATTCCTCTTGAGCCTGGGCCATATGGGTAATGGTTCTGCCAACAGTCCCATGGGTCCAAGGTCTTGTAGTCCTCTATGTAGCTGTGCCAGTGTCAAAATAACATTCACGTGGGACTTTGTTCACTTAGGGCTTCCTCTGATCCCTTTAGGTTCTGCTCATTCTTTCTTAAACTTTTACTTAAAACATATTGGGATTGGGGTTGGCTGTGTTGCTCACTGGTAGAGTATCTGCCCAGAACACACAGAGCCCTGTCTTGGATCCCTTGCCCAAGAAAGAAAAGAAAAGAAAGACCATAAGCTTCTCTCTCTCTCTCTCTCTCTCTCTCTCTCTCTCTCTCTCTCTCTCTCTCTCTCTCTCTCTTTCTCATGTATGTGCACACATGTGTGTTTAGTTGCAAGTTCTGTTTGTAAACATGTGGAGACCAGAGATCAACAATGGGTGCCTTTCTCTATTGCTCTCCACCTTAAGTTTTGAGACAGGGTCATTGCCTGAATCTGAAGCCCTATTTGGCTAGAATGGCTGGTGAGTGAACTTCTAGGAGCCTCTTGTCTCTGTCTCCCAGCCCTGGGATTACAGGTACCCAGCCCAAGCCTGGTTTATCAAAGTGTGTACTAGAGATCTGAACTCAGGTCCTCTTGCTTGTATACTCAGCACTTTACCTACTAAGCCATTCTCTAGCCCCCCGTGGTGTATATTTTTTAAAAGTGGGACATATCAGCATTCTGCTTACATGTACTTTCATGAGACTTAGCTATTATCTAGTATTTGTTCCTGTACATAAAGTACTATTTTCCTAACCCTTTTCATGGTACTGGGCACCTCTAACATTTTAACTTTCATTACAGCATATGATGGTCTTTAAATGTATCGTCTCCTTTTTTTTTTTTTTTTTTGGTTCCTGTATTTTCAATGATCTCTAAAGGATACAGTCTGGGGCATAGGGAAAGACCAGCTGTGAGGTGTTATAAGAGATTGTGTGCTTGTTCTACAAATACATTTAGAGTGTCACCAGGAAGACATGTGGCCCCTTTCATGTGTCAACAAAGCACTTGGAGTCCATTGTTCCACTTCACAGAACCTTTGAAATTTATAATGGCTCTTTGATGCTTTCCCCCTTCATTCTTGGTTAATTGTTACTGTGCGTACCGTTTCCACTTGATGGATCAAGGCCTATGAGTCTCCCTGTGTAAAACTCTGCTTATCCAATAGCTCCCCTGGGCTTAAGCAACAGTTAAAAGATGAGCTGACCTCAGTTCAAATCTACTCTTCCCTTATAGCTCAGTGTTATTAGTTGATATTCAGGGTCAGGTTTTCTATCACAAAATAAGATGCTTAATTTTTTTGTCTTGACTGGACAAATGGATGGCCACGCAGTTGTGAAGTTATTCTTCTGCTGTGTCTGTGAGGCTGTTTGCAGAAGAGATTAGCATGAATGAGGAGACTGAGTAGCGAGGAGACATCCCGACCAATGAGGCAGGTAGAGAGATGGATGTATTGGAACTTAGATCTGATGGGGGGTGGGGAAGTGTGAAACTGGGATCTCTCTTCAGGGAGGACATCCATTTCTTGGCAGGGAAATCTGTGCTCCTGGTTCCCTGGTCTGGCTTAGTGGAGACTTATACCATCTCCCTGCCACTCACCCTCCAGTTGTGTCGGTATACCTGTTCAGATACATTTAACAGCCCAGGAAGTCTTGCTTTCTTCTCTTGCAGACTAAAGATGGAGGGACTTCCTCCATAGTCACTTGAGGAGGTGTCTGGACCTGGGACAGCCTGCTGAAGACTGCACAGGGAGCAGTTTTCTGACTAAAGAGTTACTCCTCCCTACCCTGTACCCTAGAGGACCAGGCTGCCTAGCCTTTCCCCATGACCAGCTCTCTATCTCTCCTTCCATATGTGCAGCCTGATGCCCCTGGGGCAAAGTAGTTTCCAGGTCCTCCCTTCAGGTAACTCTTTCCAGGGTAGTGTCTAGTCTGGTCCCCTGCGTGCTGGCCACTGGTTCTCAAGTAGTTAAAATTCAGTTGAAGATTCATGAATCATAGACTAAGTCTTCTCCATCTTAACTATAAAAAGTTAGTGGAAATAGGAAATTTCCATAACTTAATTTTAAAGTAAGTTTTAGAAAAGAACTCTTTTTAAAGAATTAAACAGAATTAAACAAACAAAAACAAAACAAAATAAAACAAAAAACCCACACAGATCATTTTATTTTACTGCAATAGGTGAACAGACATTGATCGTCTAGACTTCAATACTGGAGTTTAAATTCATAAGATATTTAACATACGTTTTCTGTCAGGAGAAAAATACATTTTATCTTCCCAAAGATAAGTGTTAAGTTGGGAGCTTAACAGCCCCTTACATCTATCCTAGCCCCCGAACCCTGAGAGTTAGCACTCTGGACTCCAAACCCCAGCAGGCCAGGTCCTGACCCCTCCCTAGCGGGGAGGTCAGGACCACTCCCAAGAGTATTTGAGTGAACTCCCAAAAGAGGAACAGGTGGTCTCCCTTCCAACCCCAGAGTGCAGAACTCCCATTAAACCTGGATATCTCTTAATTTGGCTTGTTTTAATTTGGCTTGATTGGGATTTTTGCGTTGTCGGAGAGCTCGTGTTAGGAAATATTCCTAACAATAAGAGGTTATTATCAGTGAGTGCTGTTGCCTTTAACTAAAATCTAATAAAGAGGAACATGGGTGATGCCCATTTCTGTAAATTGTCTATTTCATACACAATACATTATGTGCTATGTGTACGCAGCAGATAAAAATGTGTTTGATTTGTAAGATGAAATGAAATGGACATACTCTTGATAATAAAGAACAGGGAACTACTAGGTCATATCACACGTTAACAAACTGTTTTATCTATAAAGTGAGCCATGCCATATAGAGAGCAGAAAAGGGAAACATGTCCAAGGGTTTCAGCCTTTTTATTTCATGGTTTTTGTTCTTTGTTTCTTTGTTTTTTTCTCTCTCTCTCCCTCCCTCCATCCCTCCTTTCTTTCTTCTTGTTTTTTGTTTGTTTTTCAAGACAGGGTTTCTCTGTGTAGCCTTGGCTATCCTGGAACTGCTCTGTAGACCAGGCTGGCTTAGAGATTTGCCTGCCTCTCCCAAGTTCAGGAATTAAAGACGTGTGACACTACCTGGGTCTTTTTTTTTTTTTAATGATTTTTCTTTTTATGGGATCTTTTTTCTTGAAAGCTATAAATTGTATGCTTTTGTGTTTGTAAACATCACACTTTGAAGCCATTCTCAGGAAGGCTCATGCCTTGGCTTTGCATGCACCTGACCTGGAGGGGGGTAGCTAAAACTGTTTCCTCTTGCACAAGCTCAGCCGCCCTGAGTGTTCTGCTGCTGGACTCAGAGCTGAGATTTTCACTCCAATGCCAGCAGTGTGAGACAGGATTATCAGGATCCCTGCCACTCTCTGAGTGCTCTCTAGTGTTCCAGGTGGAACTAACTTTCCTCAAATAATATTCATTTCTGGTACAATTCCTATGCTTTGTAAAAATCATATTCCAAGGCACTGGGCAGTGATGTGTTTATGAAGGAATGAGTTAGAGCTCTAGGTTTTAGCACTTAACGTCAACCCCCTCAACCATCTGAGAAGCCCCAAAGCCCTTTGGTGCTTCTGTAGTCTCTTTACAGTCTCTTCTAGGCATCCTATGCCTTCCTGGGTCCTCTTAGCTGGAACTGCATCCCAAGTTCTATGGTGCTGGTAGTTTTAATGTTATTGACTTCAGGATCAATCAATGACAGAAACACCAGGCCACTCTAGAGGCTAAAGGCATGAGAGACGGTTACCTTCAGTCAACAATCCACCACAGCCACATGAGAAATCTTCATCCAAGACCAAAAAAAAAAAAAAAAAAAAAAAAAAGTTCCTAGCTGGTGATGTACAGTGAGTGAAGAGAGAAGGGCATTTAACACCATGTCCTCCACTGAAAGTGGGCCAAGACCAGGATGTTCAGATAAGGACTATCTCCCTCTCAGGCCTCCTGGGAACTGGGGTGAACTGTGTGTGTTATCTGCATGAGAACCGGCCTCCTGTGTGTCTCTGACATCAACGTTCCTTGGGGGTGCCGGTCACACAAGGACAGAGCAAGCTAACAATGCCACCTTGAAAACTCCTTTCCCTGTGGAAATCCTTATTACCAGCCTGGAAAAAATGAGTGAATTCTAATGAGACACCTGTATCCCTCAATCTGGCTTTCAGGCTAATGAAATGATGAACTCAGAGAAACTAGAATTTTCTCCAGGAATCTCCTGCTGGGAGAAGGAAAAGGCTAAAGCCTGGCACCCGACAGTGGGAAGAAATCTCTTCCCAGAAAAGATATTTTCTCACAGTTTTTATAACACAGTCAGCCCACTTTTCAGGATGACTGAATTCCAGACACGGAGTCAATAGTAGGTGGGACACCTTGACAGGCACTGTTTAGACAACCACATCCCTGACCTTCGATTTGGGCTTTAATCTCATTTATAAAATTTTAAGGACAGGGCAAAGCAGACTTGGTAGCACAGTAGGCATGTGGAATCAGATGGTAACCCGCTGGGCTAGGCTTTCCCTCCACCACGAGGATTACCAGGGATCAAACTCAGGTCATTAAGCTTGGTAGCAAATACCTTTATCCACTAAGCCATCTCATGGCTCCTTTTTTTTTTTTTTTTTTTTTAAATGTTAACAGTACCTGAAAGAACTATTCTGAGAAAGATAGGGTGAGTTTTTAAAGGTCTATTTCTGTCTTTGTAGTGATCCAATTTGTAGGACAAAGACATTTGATTCCCCCGACCCCAAGTTTTGGTCATTTATTTGTTACTCTTGAAGATTTGGTTTGGACTGGACCAGACTCAGACATGGAACCTCACCAAGCACAGCCCACGTCTCTTGACAATCTGTTCCTGGCATTTTTAAAAAGTATTTTTATTTGACTTGTGTTATTCTCTTGGCCAAAAGTTTAGTATATTCCTCAGGCTCCTCTGTTTTCTCAGTGTGTGTTTCTTCAAATCAGTACATCAGCATGTGTGTTGCAGGACATGTGGAGAAACAAGATGTTGAATCTTGGGTGAATTAGTCTTGGGCTTCTTTCTTTGTTTGTTTGAGGGTTTTCTGACAACATGTTGTTGAAAATCATCTTCTTTAGAGAGATTAAAAAGTTTTTGGATTCTGCTAGATCCTCAACTGTCAAGGCACAGTGGCAATATCTAAGTTCAGGAATCAATCTCTACTTCTCTCTCTCTCTCTCTCTCTCTCTCTCTCTCTCTCTCTCTCTCTCTCTCTCT
>JAQHUG010000145.1:1335744-1366757 GCA_028555095.1 Dicrostonyx torquatus | reverse complement strand
AAAGAAAAAGAAAAAGAAAAAAATAGGGGTGATCTGCCGCCAATCCTGTCAGTGCTGAATCAGAACAGCTCCCAGAGTCTGAAGTGACAGCTGGCATCCTCAGACAAGAAACCTGAGAAGCTTCACCTCACGAAGAATTTTAGGGGAAAAATATTTGAGAAAACACAGGGTTTCTGGGAATGCTGTTGGGGGCGGCATTTCTATGGGTGCTGAGGATTTGGACCTAGGTCCTCATGCTTGCATGCAATTACTTTACCAACTGAGCCACAGATTGCTATTATTACATTTCAAAACAGAACAGTCTTTTCTCAAACAAGTTACGTTGTGAGATAGTCCCACAGTCTCTCCTAAAGCAAAATCCACTTGAGAGGCCTTAGGGTCTCTCATTACCTATACCCCATAGATCTCATGTGAACTGTGCTTTAGGAAGGAAGCAGAGGCGATTTCAATCTTATTTTATTTTGGGGTTTTCGAGACAGGGTTCCTCTGTAGCTTTGGAGCCTGTCCTGGAACTAGCTCTTGTAGACCAGGCTGGTCTTGAACTCACAGAGATCTGCCTGCCTCTGCCTCCCGAGTGCTGGGATTAAAGGCGTGTGCCACCACCTCCCAGCTTTCAATCTCATTTTAAAAAGCATATGAGGTTTCCAGGTGTGGTGGCACACACCTGCAGTCTGGAGAGGGTAAGGCAGCAGAATTACCATGGATTTGAGGTGATTTGGCTATATATGAGGCCTAATCTGAAACAACTAAAGAGAATATTTGGTGATATAATTGGAAATAGTATACCTTAATAAATATAGATATATCTAATAATTCTAATTCGCTTCAAACTTGCAACAATATGAACATTACCCTGTTTGTGTAACTCCTACTTCATTGAAGATACTTCCTTCTGATAACACAGCAGTATCAACTTAAGAGTCAAATACACATACCTATTTAATCTTTTCTTCCGGATTTAAGTCTCATGTAATACGTCACCTATAATTATTCCCATTGAAAATTTCATAGGCACATTACAAGCCCATCCTTGTCTGTTTTCAAAAGTATTTCATTCCATTTGGCCTAAGTGTGGAGTGAGTCAGGCTATGGAATCAAATAACCTATTCCCAGGCCCCAGAGCTCGTCTGTCCTCATGGACCTCCCCGAAGTTGAACTTCTGTTCAAACTCTAAGCATTTCTGTCTGAATTACTTGCATTTATTTTAGGAACAAGCAGTCCTGGTACTCTGTGTTCTGCCTTCAGGCAGAACAGAGAGAGCTCCACAGCGCCTGGGCCCATGTGGGAACATGCACACTGGCTCTTCAAGTTACTCCTTGGGAAATATGTAAAATTTCTATTGTGTTTAACGGGCCAAAGTGGGTGAGGAGTCTACATTTAGGATTGAGAGGCTCATGGAGCTTTCTCAAGGGGAAGTGGTGGTTTCCACAGCCCTCAGCAAGTGTCAGGTCTAGGCTTGGAGGAAAAGGTGAATGGCATTGGGCTAGACAAAGGGACTGCAGAGAAAGCAAAGGACAACCGGAAAGAAAGAAAGAAAGAAAGAAAGAAAGAAAGAAAGAAAGAAAGAAAGGAAGAAAGAAAGAAAGAAAACATTGTGCTTCATGGAATTTAGATTTGTAAATCTATATAATATTTATAATAGTGACCTTCCAGTGTTCTAGAAATACTGACTTAATGCTCAGAACAATTTGGGTATCAGTTCACTTATTAGAGAAGACCTGTGCACAGGAGGCTGCCATTGGTGGGGGCCTGGAAGAGTCCGCGTGGGTACCCAGGCTGCGGTTATCTAGAATCCAACCTGTGCTTGTCCCACAGGGAGTTCAGCGAGGTTGGCCCATTAGAAAACCACTGACTACATACACTCCAACCCTTTCTCCTCCCCTCTGCCATCCAGCTCAGTCATTCTTTCTCAGCATGGTCATGTAAGGAATCTGTCCTGCAGTGGAGAAACAGGAATGTGTAATTTCCATAGAGGCCAGGTGTTCTCATAAGCCCTCTTAAGCTGGCTTTCCAGGCAGATCCAAACCTACGGTATCAGTGTCCCTGCTCCGCCCACTGCAACAGGAAACAGCTCTACCATGAATTGTCTTTTAATCCTGTAAGCTATTTTCCATTTGATTGGGAAATACTTTAAACTGGATGCTAAAGCTTCAACAACAAAACCAACCAACTTCCCTAATACTTTCGGGGAACTGCTCCACCAAACCGAATGCATTGATAAGGCCTTTTACCTATTGAGGTGGCTCATATAAACTCATCACTAATTTATCAGTATTTGCACCCCTCTGTCTTTCTGAGATAATGGGCTATCTTTACTAGAACCAACCAAAAGGGGGCCGTTGGTACAGCATTATTTTCTTGGACTGTGTTAGAATTAAGAGTTCAAGACTGCCTGGGAACTGGAGAGCCACCTCTCTTCCTTTGGAGGTGTTCACTGCTTTTTGGACTATATAAATGACCATCAATATAATGCCCAGAAAAAAATAGATATGATTTATTCATAGTCTGAATATCTGGAATTCACATTCATTGTGGACTTGCTCCCTGAGTTGTATGCTTTCTTATGTCTCCTTAGAATTTATACTAGAAGATGTAAGGTTAATTTTTCTATTTCCTTGCCTTCTGCCTTGCAGTGAGTAAACTCTGAGATGGTTTCTACTGCCCTCCCCTTGAGTGGCTGAATTCCCTCCAATTGCAGGAATTTTCTGCTACTGTGAACAAATACCCGGGATAAATCGGCTTTAAAGGGAGAAGGATTTATTCTGACTCAAAATGTCAGAAACTGCAATCTCTGGCCCTGTTGCTTTGGATCTAGTAGTAGCACAGTTTCTCGTGATGAGAGCATGTGGCTGCCTCTTAACCTGTGGCCGGCAGGAAACAAGAGGCTGGGAGGGGAAAGATGGGGAAGGAAGGCAGGTTGGGAGAGACTTTCCCCCATGGGCCCCTTTTCTTAAAGGGTCTACCACCCCTCAGAAGCGCCACCAGTTGAAGGACAAGCCTTTAACATTGGCTTTCAGAGGGCATTCAGTGTTCAAACCATAACAGGACAGAGACACGGGATGTAAGCCATGGTTGTGTTACACACGATTACATCTCTCTTCCCAGGAAACTCTTTTACTGACTTTGGTAGCCATATTTTGGCAAAGTCTTGTTTACAAGGAAGAGAAGGTGGCCTCTAGCTGTCACCCATCAAGAAACTGAGGTCTCTGTCTAGCAGGGCAGCAGAAATTGAATCCTATCAACATTGTAAGCTTTGAAGCAGATCCTCATCCAATTGGGCCTTGAGATGTGATCATGACCCTCACTCATATTGAATACAGCTTTCATGAGAACTGAGCTGAATCTCAGTAAAGCTGAGCCCAGACCCTAGCCCTTTAGAAACCGTGATCCAGGAAGCATGTGCTATGTTGGGCTGATAAATTTGTAACACTGATACACAGCAATGAATAGCATATTGCTATTGTTTTCTAGTCGTCTTGTCCATCTGGTTACAGCAGTGCCCTAAGCCTCTCCGTCCTTGTCAAATCCCTAAAGTCAGCAGGGCATACCACACCCTCACTCTGGAAATTCATGTCCCACAGCCCAGACATTGACCTCAACACCTAACTACTGCTGGCAGGAATTATGAAAAGTGGCAGCTGAGCCATGAGCCTAAGGTCTTGCATCTCCATTGTTCCTTCTGAGGAGGCCCTCCAGATGGCACTGGGTTTCAGGCCATTCAGGCTGTGTCCCTTACTGGTGAGCTCTTTGGTGTCTGATCTCCAGGTCATTCTCTGGGGAGTGAAAAACTTCATAAAAATTGTGTTCTGGAATGAAGAGTAATGCCAATTCAGTCTCTATGGGAGTCAATTTTAAGTTTGCTTTCTTAAAACTAGTTACGCACGAACACATTGTCATAGTTAAAAAGGGTATTGTTAGCTTATCTTGGAAATCACCTTTAAGTCTGACTCTGGAAACTGGGTCATTTTAGCTTTACCTGAAGTAAGCCTCCTAGTCAGCTTGGTCACGTCCCTCTATGTTCTTAGGCATTCACTTAAATGTGTCTGTGGGAAAATGGATGCTTTTAAATCATTAGAGAGATGTGCTGTACTTCCTTATTTGTAAACTAGTCCGGGACTCAAGCATCTTGGGGATCCTTCCATGTCGATTCCTATAGTCCCTTCTGTGTGCACTCAGCTGTATACTGTGTCTTCGCTGTACATGCATGTATGTGCTCACATGTGGAATGTGAGCCACCCATCTTTTTTTCTCCCTGGCCAGGAACTCATTACTTGGCTAGACTTTGGGAGGAATCTGCTTGTCCCTGCCTCCCTAACATTGGCATTACAAGTGTTTGCCACCACACCCACCTTTCATTCTCCTTTATGCCATGTTATTCCCTAGCACTGCTGGGCATTTATGTGGCATCTACTTGTTCTTATATAATTTACCTCTTGGGGTATACTCATTTTCAGTGGAGCTCAGGGGAAGAACGGTTGGGCCACGGGACAGGATTTGAATTCAAGACTGACGGGTTATTTCCTCAGGTGCCTGTATCAATCTTCAGGTTCACCAGCTGTGTCCATCACCTAGCATGAGGTTTAGGGCTAATTTTTAATTAGTAACCAGCTGTTCCAATTCTATTGACAAGCCCACAGTTTAAAATGCCATTATCACATTAAACGCTCTCCCGTGCCCAACATAGGTCGTTTGTGAGGTCCAGTTCTGTTGAGTCTATCAGCACCACACAGTTTTACTTGATTGTCTTCGTGGCTCCATAAGAGCTGCACGTCTGTTAAAGCAGCTTCCACCTGACACTGGGCAATGCCTCTATTTCCAGTGTCCACTCTGGCTTGGGGGAAAACGCCTTGCCCTTGAACTCAGCTGAGGAGGGAATGTCAATGTAGTTATGCATGGATTTATAGCTCCTTCATTCTTATCATCCCCTCAACCTCCTCCTTTGGTCTTTACACCTGCAAGAAATCCACCCAGACACCAGCTAATGTAACTGCTGTTTATTAGAAAGAGCAGAAGAGACGAAACCAAGCGAGCAGCAGCAGCGTCCCTCACTCAGCATATGCACTTGTTGCCCCACTTGGCCATTTTGTTGTTGACTGGAATCTTGAAGAAGCGGTCACACTGCAGCAACGCAGCAATTTTCTCCAAAGCCTGAAGGAACAGCATACCGGGCCTCATTAGGACTCCAGTCCCGCCCAGCAGACCGACACCGAAACGGTAGCATTCACATGCTGCCTGCCTTCACCTAGTTCTTTCAGCTGTTGCTTAGCAACCTAGCACTGTCTAACTATTGACTCCTTTAGCAGAAGTACAATGGGGGCTGCAGGGTGTAGGGAGCCTGTGCTTTTTCTGTGAGAAAGGGACATGGAAATCACCTCAAAACGGCACATGAAAGCCTTCAGATTTGGGAACTCATCCAGGCACTTGGGCTCAAACATCCGGTTCTGGTCCAGGACATCATAGGTGAGGAAGTCCACAAAGGTAAGCTGGAAGGAGGACAATGAGATGTCAGGCCTGAGGAATGAACCAGGACCTGCAGAGACAGGCGGGAGCCTCTCCTGTGCCTCCTTCCTACCTTTTCCCCTGCAAACCATGAGAACTTCCCCAGGAACAATGAGAACTGCTTCAGCTGTGCAGGGAGCTGTTCCAAGTACTGAGGCTTCAGTTTTTCCTAGGAGGGGAAAGAACAATGCTGTTCTTGGATTGATAAGATGGTTCAATGGGGGTGACCAGAGTTTGATTCACAGGTCCACATTAATGCTGTCTTTGGACTCTGCACACATTATTCTCTCTGTCTCTGTCTCTGTCTCTGTCTCTCTCTCTCTCACACACACACACACACACACACTAGCTGACAGCTGTAGTCAAGGCCTGGCCCAGTGATGGACACAGCAGACCCTTCTCTAGGTAGCTTCTTACTGCCTTTACTTGGAGGAGGAGGCAGGACAGGGAGCTGGGCTTTGGGAAGGAAGAGACACTAACGCCAGAATTATACAACAAAACAAACAAAAAAAATTAAAATAAAAAATAAAATCTGTTTCCAATCCTTACACATTGGGTCGCTGAAAAGATGGCAACCACAGAAGGGAGTAGAGCAATTCTTAGCACGTTTGCCTGAAACCCAGCACAGCTGATTCCGGGTAACGCAACTCACGTGGTCAGAATTGTAGCAGAGCCGAACCAGCTGCATGCGGAAGTCCATTATCTGGTTCTCCATGATGTCCACTCTTATCTTCTCTTCTTCAGTGTCCCCACCTGTCGGTCAGACGGCAACAAGTCACCCTGGGGACTACCCACCTTGGGTCTCGTCTCCCTCACGACAGCGCTGGGCCACTCACACATGTTGTGCTTGCGCGCGATGTATCGCAAGATGGCGTTACTCTGGGTGATCTTGTTCTTCCCATCCACAAGGTAGGGCAGCTGGAAGGAAACCGGGACATAATAAACCTAGGTTGGTCTTGCCTCTTCCACCCTTCTGGAACAGAAACTTGCAAGGCAGTAAACATGAGATAACAGAAGCTGGAGAAAGAAAATAGCTAGCACTCGGTCCCCACATGATTCTAGACAAGCGCATGTCGACTTTCTCAGAATGCTTTTTAAAAACAAACTGCAAATATTTTATATTTTAAAGTAAAACTAAGAGTAGTGTGTTTATGGATACATTAAAGAGCATTTAACAACCATGACACTTAAGATACTGGACACATTGAGGAGAATATGAAAATACCTGATTTCTATCAGTGACAAAGTCACACACCTGGGCTAGTAACTAATGTCTCTTATAGCCTGTCTTTTAGAGAGAGAAAAGTGTTAGTGTTTGATAGTCGTTAGTGGGAGTTAAAATGTTGCTCTCCCTCTGGTTCAAGGGCCTTTGAATTCTATCCATTCTCTCCATGTGAAAGGCCTCTATTCTAGATTCTCCCAAACCAGAGAAGAAGTAAAAGACTGATAGCTAGAAGGCCTTCCCTTCTGCCCACTCCTCCAAAGCCACCTACGTTAGGAAAATCCAGATCTAGCTTGAATTTCACGTCCAGCCATTGGCTCCTATCATAGTCAGGAGCTGTAAGAGAAAAGTGGAACCCAACTCCCTTACCAGCCTAGCCGTGAAATGACTTAGTCCTGATACCTCAAGTTCCCAATCCCCAAAACCTAACGCTTGGGTTTCTGCAGCCTACGTATTAAGATTTGCTTGGACAGCAAGAGGGAATCCCATGACTGAGCTTCTCTTGGCACAGTTCCCAGGTGACTGGAGCAGGAGACCCATACAACCTTGGTGTAGTGTTCCTCCCTGGGTGAAAGACAACTGGAGGGCCACCCTGGCCCAGTGCAGGGGGCCACCGGTACCCAGACATTACCTTCCCCACACGTGTACCGTTTCTCCTCATAGCAGGTATCAGTATACTCCAGGAGCATGCGGATGGCATGAGCCAGCTAGAGGTGGGGGGAGGGGGAATGGAGAAAGACCCCGGTCAGCGCGCCTGCGCGGTTCCCACTCGCTCCCAACCCCCGCCCGTCAACGTCCCCAGCCCAACGCTGCGAAGTCCCTGTATCCTGTCATGGGGGAAGTTGTCATTAAACAGCCCCTTCGCTCTGACCCCGAAATGTCCTGTCTCCTCCTCTCCCCACGGGCCTGGGGACCCCACAGGCTGGCCGGAGGTAGGCCTCGGAGGGCAGCTCAGCTGACCCTGGTCACAGCGGGGAGGCCCCCTCCGCACTGGCTGCAACGTACTGACACCACCTACATCTCTGTCCCAGCAGCTGGGCTGGCGAGGAGTCACTCACCCCGCGGATATCCCAGTAACCCAGAACCATAGACGACTTAGACGACATGTTGGAAGATCTGAGCCCCTGCGAGGATGTGCGAAGGCTTGTGGATGTCCAACTTTACACTGGACGCTGTAGGCGAGGCCAATGTGATCGGACTGGCTCCTCCTTCCTCGCCCCGCGCTCCACCCGCCTTTCGCGTGGTCGCTGGGCCACGGGCGCGCACGCGCAGCTGCGGCGCCTGAAAGCTTGTGGTGAGAACTTCCTCTACGGCTGCTGATGCATCCACACCTGGGCAGTGGGGATCTGGACCCTAGTTACCCGGGGAGCGTGAGAGTCATGCCGCATAATGAGCTGGCATTGGTCAGCGGGAGTCGGAATTCTGACCACAAGGGGACAGCTGTCTTTGGCTCCTTTGGAGGGACATGTGAAGGGCTAAGAAGGAAAACAAAACAAGAACTAATAAATCACGTAGACACATCAAACTGTGAGGTAGGAAATGATTTGGGTATAAGGCAATACCTAAAGTACTTTGGGAGTAGAAATATCCTCTACCCAAGATACACAATGGCTCTGTCAGTTCTGGACAGGCAAGAGGATTTCTGGGCTATTGTGGAGGCGGGGTTTAGGCGAGTCTGTTCACCTTCCACAGCACAGCTATCCAGGGCTCCCAACATTGACTCCTTGAGCCTTGGTGGTGGGAAATCATGCTTCCCCGTAGTTTAGCTGGATCAAGCTTCAGACTTTGTTAAAAGATGTTGTACTAAAAAAGTACAGAGACACGCGACTTTATAATCTCCCCAAGAAAACAGAAGCCATTGACAAACTAACCTGAAGCACTAGACTAAATCGCATCCCTGCGTATAGAGCATCCCAGCGTGCCAGACAATGGTCTGGGTGTTTCACTTGTTAATATAGTCCAATTCAGGCTTTGTGCAAGCCGTGTTCTGCCTAGTTTCTAGAAAAAAGGAGTGGAGGCCTAGAGAAGATGGGTAACCCAATCAAGTTCCCCAGGTGATCCAGGATTCAGATTGAGGATGGTCTAATACTTTCACTAGTTTCACTGTGCTAGTTGTATAGCCTCTTACCTCACTATCGTCTTTTTTATATGAAGTCAGGGGAACACTCTAGGTTTTCCCTGGTTTTTTGCTCTGAGAAGCCAAGGCTGATGGGTTAGTATCTCCTTCCATTTTAAGACCTTAACTTTTCTGATTAAATTTGCCCTTGATAAGACTCTGAAGGCTTTTTCTCCTCCTCCCTCCTCCTCCTCCTTTCCTCTTCCTCTTTCTCCTGCCCCTCCTTCTTCTCCTCCTCCTCCTCCTCCTCCTTCTTTTTTTTTTTTTTTTTAAGATTTTGCTTTCTTAGTTTGTGATCCTAACTACAAGAGATGATCTCACGAGGCCAGGGAAGTTGAGGGAATTGATAGAGACCATCTGAAAATTAGGTACTCTGCTCTGGATGATGTTGCAGGCTTGGATAAATTCAGCCAAAAAAGATTTCCTGGACCATCTTAAGACACTACAAGGGGATCTTGAACCCATGAACATCAAACCTTACTCATAGAGTATATCAACGAAAGCATAGCTTCTCTTCTGTGGAGAAGAGCTCATTTCATGAGTTTTGTGACCGAAGCAAACTACTTACACTGAAGACAGGAGATGCCACAAACAACCCAAATGCACACTTAACCTGAGGACAGAGGTCCAGGCGGTGGACCGACTTGCCTGAGTTTGCACAGTGGACCTGAGGACTTGCCCCTCCCAGGTAATATGCCTATGTTCTGCAGGTAAAGAAACAGGTGGAAGCTCATGATTGACCCACCTAAAAAACAGTAGTTGAAGTGGAAGTTCCCAGGAAGAGCGTGTGGTAGGTACCTCACCACTTCCCGCTTCTCTGGATCACTAGTCAGCGTGAGCAAAGCCCCCAGCTGTCGGTAGCAGCTTCTCTGCTGCTGTGAGTGCCATGCCTTCAGTTGTACCAGGAGCTGGATTAGACTGGGAGCCATGTTCACAGGAGGGTAGCAGTGATGAGCATTGCTTCATTTGGGAGTTTGTTTAGAGAGGAGAAAGAGAATGGACCACAGTCCCCAGACGCTGATGTTCAGCTCCAGGTTGCAGTAAGTTCTCTCTTTAGCTCAGTCTGACCAGTAGAGGTTGTAGGGTTATGACTGTTTTATGCCCAGTATCCCGGCTCCCTGTTTCCTCCCTTTGGTTACCATCAGGCCCAGAACAAATGGCAAGGGAGAGGCATATAACAGGTTTAAAGATGCTTTTTATTGGAAAGGAGTAAGAACAAGAGATTAGGAATAAGTATGCCAAGCTCAGGATAGGGGTAAAATAAATAGTAACTGGAGTGGAGATCCAACCCAACAAGGTACCATTTGCCTCAAAGTCTGGGCCTGTTCATCCTCTTTGCTGTGTGATCTGGGATATGTGGTTTGCCACAAACTGAAAGAGGACTTCTGAGGGCTCTAATACTCCATCTTGGATATGAGAGGTCTTTTGTCTTGGAGGTATTTGAGCTGGTACCTAATGGCTCATCTAAAGGAAAAAAACAATTCAGACGCAGCTGGTTCCAAGTAAGGGATCCCCAGAGATCATACCACCAATATGATTAGAGCTTCCAGACACCTGAGGGGAGAAGCTGAGTCCCCAGAGGAATATCCTACACCTAGTGTTCCCAGTTCTCCCTTTCTCAGCCTAAGAGGATATAAAACCTCTGGGCGGAAGTCAGGACCTCACCCCCAGCATCCTTCTGACAGCGTCCAGTCGGGCCTGGATCCGTGGGGCCTCCTGTGGGCACAGCATCTTCAGCTCCCCGGGTCTCATGTGAAGTAGCTGGTTCCCCATCAGGGACCCCAGGGTCCTTACGGTGCTGTAAATATCAACAGTGGAATCCATCAGAGGTGGGGCAGAGGAATGCTCGGCCTCAGTATTTGTGTGGAGAAGGAAAACTGGGGGTTACAGGAATTAGGTATCTGCAGGTGCAGGAATAAGTCAGTTACAGAACTCCTAGGTTTGAGGGCACAGCACTTTAGAAGAGAATTTCTGGAAGGGAGGGGTGGTGAAGGTGACAGCCCAGGTTCTTCCAGAATTCACTACCCTTGACTCTTGCTCTGTCACTACATGTGGTGCCCTATCCTGGGCTCAGACAAACAACCGTCTCCTGTCCTCTTTCATTGAGCAAAGAAAGCCTAAGATGGAATCATTACACACAATGGAAGCTAGGTTGCGTGTTAAGGTCTCTGAGGGAGAAGGGGCCTGCAGTTCTCCTCTCACCCTCCATGAGACTGGGCACTCACATGGTGGAGAAGTTCTCTGCTTGTAGCCAAGCTGTGACTTCATCAGGCTTTGAGCTCAGACGAAGCATTGGTGCCTAGAATCAAGATTACTTGAAGTCAGAGGTCATCTCTTTCACAGCCGTGCCCAGCCTCCCATATTGCATCCCTTCTACTGAGATCCATCAAGCTACTTATCTTACTTTCTGGTTTGGCAGGGACCCTGACTTAATTTTGGTTCAGACCCTACCATGAACTTGCATGAACCCAGGAAGCATGCAGTGATAGCGATGAAATTGAACTATGACCATCTCCGTTTGTCACCTCATCCTCCCTCAGGATTCAGGGCTTCCTAGGCTGAGTGGTACCCTAAAGGATGGTTGTCTGTGGCTTCTAGGGACTCCATCAGGCAGGGGCTCCAAGATGTTGCTGGGAATGTAACCGGTCTGTCCTGCTTCATTCTTCACCAGCCACCAACGCTTGCTATGGTCCAGGACCTACCAAGAATCACCATGTCAGCCACCAGAACCTCTGTCCTCCCATACCCTCTGTTCCCAAGGCTTTGTCCTTCCCTGGTCTTTCTGAAACACTTTTCTTTTCTCTCTGTAAGCCACCCACTCCAGGCAAACTTGACCTCCCACCAATCACCTCATTTTCTGGCTTCAAGCATAGGCCTCACCTCCAGAATCTCCCCCTCTGCCACAGACAGTTCCGGTGCATTCCTTGCTTCAAACTCATACAGGACTTGCATTTTCAGGATGGAGTCGGCAGGCATGGGACTGGAGGGTGGGAGGTTAGAGACCTCGCTATGGTTGTATGGCTTATCCTGAGGGAAGTGTAGGCTGCTCCTCATCCTAGAACCTCTGAGTCGAGGTGAGAGACAGAGTCAGGCCCCTGGCCCAGCCACCAGAGCTCCAGATAGCTCCTAGTTACAGTCTGTTGGTGACTTTTTTGGGGGTTTCCATAGGATTTGATGGCATTAGTGTTAAGTGGGGACTCAGGTACAAGGTTTTGCAGACAGGGGTGGGGGAGGGCTCTGAAATGTCATTTTATCTCTAAGAACATTTCTAGAAGTGGGGTTTTCTGGATCTTGACTCTGCTCTGAGCACTTTATACCTGAGTTTTAGGGACTCAGAGGCTACAAGAAGAATTCAGAGACTAGGAGGTAAGAAACTGCTTTTTCACCCAATGTCCATATCCAGCTAAGAGTTAAGTACAAATGGTCTCTGGGATGTAATGATCCACGGGTATGAAGGCTCTGCTCTCTACCTCCCTCCCTGTGACTGTGAACATCAGCTAAACCTGTGACATACCGGAAGGAAATAGAATCCTGGTTTCTTAGGGGTTCCTATAAGAAACAAAACCAGAGTAGGTTAGGACAGGAAGTACCCAGTACAGTGGTGAAGAGGGCTGACCAACCATCACAGGCCTGCAACACCTGCCTCTTGTCCATTGTCTGCCTCCCCAACAGGTAGCCATACGACCCACCCCTTAGTTGTCATGTGGTTTTGATCTGGACTGGAAGAACTTTGCATAGGTCTCAGTGCTAAGCAACACTTACCATGAAGTAGGGCTCTGGAATCTGCCAGCCGTCGGAGAATGTGGGTCGGTAGGGTGGTGGCTCAACGCCTGTCCAGTCAGCCCTGAGGGGAGAACAAAGCTGGGTCTAGGACCTCTGTGTGCCAGGCTGTGGGATATGGGGAGGGGGGGAAGATGAGAAGGCCTAGCCTCAGGGATCTGTGGCTAATGGGGACATGGTGAATGTATGCTTATGACAGGCTACAGAAAACCCACAAAAGAGCAAATGGCTGAGAAGGAATAAGACTAACAGTGTTAAGTATCTGGGGGCAGCTTCACCTTGGTCCCAAAGGTACAGCTGTGTCACCTCCCTAGGAGCACAGTGGACGCTTGGTCACCCTCATTAAAGTTTAGAATTAAAGTGGTGTAATCTAGAGTATTGAGGCTGGAAGACCCCTTTGGGAACTTTCAAAGAGCAACCCTACCTCCTTTTATTTATTTATATCTAAAATAGATTTTTTTCATAAAATACATTCTGATTATGGTTTCTTCTCCCCAAACCCCTCCTAGATCCTTCCCTACTCCCCAAGCAACCAAATCCACACCCTTTCTTTTTCTCTCTCACTGGAATACAAACAGGCATCTAAAAAAATGAAATTAAATGAGGTAAAACAAATAAGCCAGAGTAGGAGATAAACAAACAAATGGAAGAAAAAGAGCCAAAGAAAAGGCTCTGGAAGCACATATAGATGTCATGACACACATGTGCACACATAGAGACAACCCATAAAAACACAAAACTGGACATAACACCTGTAAGGTAAAAGAAGAGGAGGAGAAGAAGAGAAGGAGGAGGAAGAAAAAGAGGAGGAGGAGGAGGAGGAGGAAGAGGAGGAGGAGGAGGAGGAGGAGGAGAAGAAGAAGAAGAAGAAGAAGAAGAAGAAGAAGAAGAAGAAGAAGAAGAAGAAGAAGAAGAGCCTTTACAAAGCATTATGTGACAAAGAACTTTCAAAAAATGCCATTGATTTCATTTTGTGTTACTACTCCTTGACCTGGGGCCTGGCCTTCAGAGTAGTTTGTACACCCAATGAGACTCCATTAGGGAAAAACAATTTTTCATTTGTGAACAGTTATCAATGGGAGAGAGCTTCTAGGTTATGAATGGAGGCTCATGTCCACTTCCCCTCTCAGCACTGGGACCCCATCTGGCCCAGACCTGTGCAGGCCCTGTGCACGCTGCCACTGTCTCTGTCCCGCCCCCTTCAAAACACTTTTATTTTTGAGATAGTGTTCACTGAGTTGTGCAAGCCTAGAACTCACTGTGTAGCTCTTGCTGACCTTGAACTTGCAATCCTCCTGCCTCAGCCTCCAGGGTAGCTGAGATTACAGGTCTGTGCCCCTCGCCTGGTCCGTTAAGTATTTTTCTAACCTATTTGCATTTCCCCACAGCAGCTCTCTGTCCTTCTGGCTAAACAGCGTGAAGAACTTCACATCGCAGTGGGGCTGCTCTGCCTGATGCCAGGATGGGCTCCTACTTGCCTGTCACCTCTCCCTTGCCCACAGCCCAGGACCACGCCATTTCTAGACTCCACATTTATCTGCCTGAGAATGCTCACTCACCTCTCCAAGCTCCTCTCCTTGCCTCACTGGGGCAGCAAGAAAAGCACCCTCTAAAGTTAGTATAGCCTCTCTCACTTGATGGTACACAGGTCTGTTTCTTACCATGCTACACTTCCTGGCTGGGGGCGGGGCTATCTTCCTATCACTATGGCTGCAGCATGGGCAGAGCTAATACATTCAGGAGGAGTAAATTCATCATCAGTGTTTTCTCTGTGCCCTAGAAACATGCTCGGGTCTTCTGTTGACCAGGTTACAACTTCCTTTGGTTATGGCTATGGTCCTGACTATCTCTTTACCACGCCTCCAGGGAATGTGCGTTCGTGCCCTGCCTATACTTTCTTATCTCTGATGGCAGCCTTTGCCCCTACTGGACTGAAACGGGTGCACTGAAAAGTCCTGAATACCAGGCTGGAGATGTGTTTTCCAGCTGAGTTGGGGAGTGCCTGTCTAACATGTGCAAGGTCCTGTGCTTGGTCTCTACCCCGGGGATGGGATGACCCTGATCATCTGTTCTCCAAGTCCAGAGACTCTTCCCCATCATCCTGGGGCACCAGACCATTTAGTGTTACTTACAACTTTGGGTCATTTTGTCTAAGATGTAATTGGACAGAAATTTTGCTCTTCTAAGGACTTTTGCATGTCTTTTATTTTCTGTATTTCTTTCATATTAATCTATTCACTTCTAGTTATTTTAAGAAATTTGGGATCCCTTAAGGGCATATCTGACTTGGTGGATTATTCATCAGATCTGTGCCATTTTATTAATACTGGGATTTTTCTGCTTCTTCATGGATATTGCTAAAATTATATCTTCCGACCAGGTCTTCCAGTGTTGCAAATGTGCGTGCATGCATGCCTGCATGCCTGAGTGTGTGTGTGTGTGTGTGTGTGTGTGTGTGTGTGTGTGTGTGTGGTATATCCTCATCTTGGTGTGGGGTGTGCACATGTGAATGTGTGTGCTTGTGTGTATGGAGGGCAGAGGTTGATGCCATCTCCACCTAACTTTTTAAGACACAGTCTCCGATTTAACCTGGTGTGCTTCTCTTCAGCTAGGCTGGCTGTCTCACTCCAGGGACCCTCCTTTATCTACCCTGACTCTCACACCGGGGTTACAGGCATGCTGCCATGCTTGGCCTTTATATGAGAGCTGGGAATTCAAACTCAGGTCCTCAGGTGTGTGCAGTAGGCACGTGACAGACTATTTCTCAAAAATTTTAAGTAATACTGGGTTTTGAAGCATAAAATGACATGCCTAATGTTGTGGAATATTTGTACACTGTGTGAAGATGTGTTACTGCAATTGGTATAATAAAAAGATGGATGGCCAATAGCTAGGCAGGAGAGGATAGGCGGGATTTCCAGGGAGAGAGGAAGAGGAGAAGAAATCTAGGCACATAAAGAGTCGCCAGCTCGACACAGAGGAAGCAGGATGGGCAGTATGGAGGTGAGGTAACATACCTCATACGTGGCAGAACATAGATTAATATAAATGGGTTAATTTAAGTTATAAGAGCTAGTTGGGGACAAGCCTAAGCTAGGGCCAAACTTTCATAATTAATAATAAGTCTCCGTGTCACTACTTGCGGGCTGGCAGTCCTGATGAAAAAGTCCTACTACAACCCAGCGTGGACATTCCACATTAAAGAGCCAGAATGAAAGCATCTGAGGCCTTGTCTCAGTCCATCACAGACCCTGCTCTCCTCTCTTGCTAGTACTCCACATCAAAGCTGTCCCCATGGGTGATGTGAGCCCAGTGCAGCTACAGGAGCCAGTGTCTAAGAGGTTATAAGAGGCTCATCCGAGTGGCTAGACAAACCACATAAAACAGATCCTTTGGGCTTCAATAATCCAAATGTCCATTGATGAATAAAGGATCAACAAAATACGACTTGTCCATACGATGAAATATTAGTCCACCACAAAAGGAAGGAAATTTCTGACACATGCTTCAACATGAATTTTGAAGACATACTGATAAAATCAGCTGGCCACAAAAGGATGAACCATGTCTTATTTCACTTATATGAAGTGCCCAGGATAGGCTGATATGGACATAGAGCAAAGGTAGCCAGGGGGAGATGGGAATTATTCTTTACCAGATACAGACTTTGTGTTTAGGGTGAGGAAGTTCTAGAGCTAGAGAGTGGTGTTGGGGCACAGTATCAATATATACTTAATGCTACTGAATTATATACTGAAATCTGTACTTTATCGTGTTATGTATATTCTACCATCAAAATAAGTACTGAAACTAAATCATGTCTTTACACAAACTGGACAAAACTTCACATGGGCCTGAATTGAAAAGAACTGCTCTTTAGGCAAATGCATGGGAGTTTCCTTCCCAAGCCCAGACTCTCAGCTGACTTGTCTCCCTGCTGACGGCTCTGGTCTTTGATATTTTCTTCTTATCTTGCATACCTCTGGTCTTTGGGTTCTCTTTTTAGATATATCTCTATCTATCTATCTATCTATCTATCTATCTATCTATCTATCTATCTCCTCTTCTCTTTTTGGACAGGGTTTTTCTGTGTTGCCCTAGCTGTCCTGGAACTCACTTTGTAGACCAGGTTAGCCTTGAACTCACAGAGATCCACCTGCCTCTGCCTCCCGCCTCCCAAGTGCTGGGCTGAAAAGCATGCGTCACCACGCCCAGCATTTCTGTAATTCCTTTTTGCCTTCTTCCTACTTTTCCTTCTGCCTTTGTGTAACAATTTCTCAGAGCCCTACCTTCTGCTACCAATCACACTTAAGGAAGCAAGGTCAGGGGCTCCCAGTGGATCTTTCACAGGCCTCTCATCATGGCTACCTGACACTCTGAGGCTGATCTATCACATAGTTGGGACCTCTAAGCTGGGGACCCAGATGTGTGGCCTCTGTAGACTGTTCCTGTAACATGTTAGTCCAGGTTTCCAAGTGAGTTTCCTTCCCAATCCCCAGGTTCTCTAACTGGCCCTATGCCCACCCCTTCAGCCACAGCATCTTGGCTTCTCTTAAACTGAAGCTTGCTGGGTCAACTTTTGGATGTTACATTTGTGACAGCTCTTTCTTCAGACATTCTTAAATTCTGAGCTGGGCTAAGATCAAGTTTCCACTTTGTCCCTGGTGAAAATGAGCATACATTTTAGTAGAAGGTTGGCATTTTTTTCCCTCTGAAGTCATGTGTTTCTTCACTGGGTAAAGGTAGTGTTTAGTAAAAAGTTGGGAACTCCATGTAGAGTCCCCCACATTCTCGATATGTCTCTGGTTTATGATAGCGTACCACCAGGCTACACATCCTGTCCTGCTTTGGTTCCTCCACACCCCTTGTCTTCACTTACCGGCTGGTGGTCCAGGCTATGCCTAGTGACTTCCAGAGAGCATTCTCGGGTGGGCTTAGACAGGACTGTAGCAGGTTTATGGCTTTGGGGGTGAGGAGGGGTGAGATCACTTTAGCTGTAAGGCCATCCTCAGGGCACTGCTCTAGGATCTGGAGGAGCAGTGGGAAGAGAGGTTCAGAAGGGAGTAGGAATTGTCCAAAGACCCCTCAGCTCTGCCTCCTCGCTTACCGCCTGTCCCCCCGCTTCCTGTCCCTCATTTCCTGCCTGTCCCCCAAAATACTGGTGTCCTTGACTCTGTTGCCAGCCCCTCAGGTCTGCTGGGGGTTTTGTCTTGAGTGGTATCCTGGCATGAAGATGCATGCTGAATAAAGTGCAGGTCCTACAGTTCCCTCTGCCCTGGCACTTCCCCCTGCCTCTGTTCCTTCCTCTGCTCCTCCTTGGCTTTACCTTGTCCCCTTTGCCACCCCATCTGCCCTCCACTCACAAATCTCAGGGCTTGGAAGATGAGGTCCACGAACTCAGGGGCACTTGTTTCCTGCAGCCTCAAGGCCAGCTTCCCCTGAAGACAAGCTCAATGTTGGTTTCCATCCAGCATTTACCTTCACCAGTACCCTAGCACCCCATAAGTATGTTGCGCCCTTCAAAAGTCCCAAGAGAAGGAGAATCTGGAGCAGGGAAAGGCTTAGGTTACTGACATCAGAGAGAAGGGGAGTTACGGGAGAAGGGCCCAGAACTGGTCAGAGCCACTAACCAGGAGGTTGAAGCTGAGCTTGATCTTTTGGAAACAGTCAATGTACTGAGCTGGTGTTATCTCTGTGGGAGAAGGAATAAAGGTGAGGTTTCCAGGTCCTGCCAAGACATCCTGCTCCTCTCCCTTGGCATGAAGTACTTACTGTTTTTAGCCTTCTTTTTTCTTCCAAGTTTTCTCTTCTTACGACTGTCCTTTGCCTTGGCATCCCTCAGCTTTCCAGTGAACAGCTCAATATCAGTTAGGAGATGGTTCAGCACCTCCTGGACCCCCAACAACACATGACCGTGAGTGGACAGTCATGAAAACCCAGAAACTATCATCCCACCAGAAGTCCCAGCCTCAATCCCAGCTCTGCCCTGTCTATCCTGGGCATCTGGGTTCCTGAGAATTGGTTCTCCCTTCTCCCAAGACCAGGAAGTCCCAGCAAGCCTCCAACCACCCTCAGTTACCTCATCCAGCTCCAGGTCCTCGGGAGATGGAGCACGCCTTGGAGGAGGAGGCAGAGTGAAGTCATTTGGTTCTCGGGCACTTGGGTAGTGTGCTAGGGACCTTGGTGACAGTGGGATGCCTGCAATGGAAGGGGAGGGACCATGACCCTAGAACTTCTTTGACTTGATCCAAACCTTTTCCTCCACTTGCCTTCAGACACAAACTTACTTCGTTCTGGCGTCTGTTCTGGAGGAAACCTCTGCTCTGGAGGGGACCTCCGTTCTGGAGAGTACCTCTGCTCCAGAGGGGGTGCCTGTTGTATAGGGAACAACCTTTCTGGAGAATAGCCCTTCCATCTGTCCTGACCTGGATGAAGGACTCCATATCGAGGTCTGCTGAGGGCATGGGGAAAGATACAACTTTGATAAAGTTCTTGAGACAGATACCTAAGCCCACACTTGTGCCCCCAGGGCCCATGGGTACCACCATCTCTCTCTAGGAACCCCACTCCTGTTTTCTGACTCCACCATGCTTCACCTGCCTGGGTTCTATTACAGCTTCCGGACACAGTATCCAGTACACTCAATACATTCCCAACACCGTTCATTGCACTAAGCCTTTATTAGTCCTTGGCATGTATTTGTTAGGCCCCAGGATCATGAGTTCTCCACATGTGTAGCCAGGATATGGCCCTCAGGCCTGAGCTAGGAGGCCCTGTGTGTTGCTGGGCAGAAGCAACCTACCTTTCTTCTAGTTCTTCCTCCAGGGCCTTCTGCAGGCTTGTCCTCAGTTGCTCTGCCTGGAGGAAGCAGCAGTCATTACGTGTGTGAGTGTGTGTGTGTGTGTGTGTGTGTGTGTGATGGTCACCAAACTCCACCCCTGACCACTCTACCTGGTCACTCACCCCTACTTCCTGGCATTGGAAGAGCAAAGTGCTGGTCCCTGGCAGGCCAGACTCCTGCACAGTGACTGATAGGATGGAGTTGTAGGAGCAGGTGTTGAGTGCTACATCCATGGCCTTGATGTTGTCCAGGCGGTAAGAATCCAGGTCCTCCTAAGGCAGGTGGAAAGGCTAAATGTGGGGAGGTCACGGAGAGCCCCTGAGACTGTGAAAAGGTCATCTCTGTTCCCTGGTGGGCTGGGTAGAATCTCTACCCCGATTCTTACGCCTCTGTCCCCAGACCTTGTCCTGTCCCTCCCTGGTTTGGGATGTGTATTGAACGTGGAGAGGCACTGAGGGGCAGGTGGAGAGCCTGGATGTCGCTCTTTAGCATCCTCGGTTAGCCAGGGCCCACAGCTAGGTTTGTCGAGAAGGCTGACCTTAGTCTCGATGTCCAGCAGCTGGAGCCATCCATCTTTGACCTGCAGGAGCAGGTCTTGGCTCCACACTCGCCCCTGCGCATCCATCTCCTGAAGCTTCTGTAGGGCATCCTTCGGTTCCTGGACTCTCTGTGTCCCCAGCTTACATGTCATCAAATGCTAAGGGGACAGGAAGAGACTGGTGTTGGGAGAAGGTTTGGAGAGAGGATCCCAGATGGCAGCAGGCAGGGAAAAGGAAGGGGAGAAGGAAGGTGTGTTCTTGGCTCCCCCTGTTGGGAGGTCATGCTTTTCAATAAAGTAAGAGCCTAAAGAAGTTGACTTCTTGAAGAGGCTTCCAGGTCTAGGGCTGAGAGGTTCTGGGACTCCAAAGGAAACATCATTAAGGTGACTAGGTGGCCAGGGACGTGGGTTCCAATCACCCAACAGTCATTCGTGTTCCTCTGTGTGGGCTATAGGACTTTTCTGGTTCCTTTTGCTGCATTTAGGAACTGTTGTCCTCAGGTTGCCCCTCCCCTTGCTGACCTCACAAGCCTGACCCCTGCCTTTTTCCATACTCTTGCCCATACCCAGATGTCTTTCCAATTGTGCCAACCCAGTTCCACGTGACTCTCAGGAAGATCCTCTTTCTGAGTCTTGCACAGAGAGAGCTCTAGCCATGGCTGGCTCTCAGGTCCTTGCCTTCTGCTGGTCCCATTGTTTGGCAGCTTTTCCCTGGGCCACCCTCTTCTAGACATCCCACGCTTCCCACAGCCAAATGTTGCCTTCCTCAGTCATCCACCACTTTCTCTTGTCTTCTTCTACTGGAGAGAAGCCGTCTACGTCCTGCCCCTGGACCCTCGATCCTCCCTCCTGCCTGGGTGCGGCCCTCTCACCGCCAGGACCTCAACAGAGCCTAGGGCCTGCCGTCTTAAATGTGCCTCCTCTTGCTCTTGCCTGATGGGCCTCAGTGAAGTCAGTTCCCAGCCTCACTCTACAGAGACGCTGAACAATGACTGGGGAGCCCCTTCTCTACTACACTCTAGGTTTCCTACTTGTCTCTTAGTACCTGAGGCTACCAGGGTGGGGGTGAGTTCTGTGCCCCCTTCCATGCACCGTGGCCACTTCCATGTCCCTAGTTGAGCAAGCTCTCTGGCCATATCCTTGAAGTTTAAAAGCCAATTCAAATGACCAGATCTCAGAGTGCCAGCTATCCATTTGGGTGGAGCCAGAGATTCCATTCCAGTGGCTCAGCCTGGCCAGAGAGTACAAGACAACTCTCCCCTCTGTGACACTGTCCCTTATAGCTGCTTCATACCTTCTTCCCCACAGCCACATGCAATCCTGAACAAAGTACAGGAGGTGGGTTGGAAAACGAAAGGGTTGGTAGGATGGCTTTCTATGGGTCTTGACTATTTACTTTGTCACATCTGTCTAGGAACCCAGTGTTCACAGCCACCACCTCCAGCCTGGCCTGCTCTCCTCACCCTGGGACTGCTCTCTATTCCCCTGAACTTGGCAGGTGTTCAGGCCTCAGGCTTTCTGAGTCTGACTGTGCAGAGTTCGGTCAGGTTGAGCCGTCGTGTCAGGGTCAGGTGTGTCTATGTTCTGGCAAGGCAAGACACACTGAAACTCGTAGCTTTACTCAGAAACTGCCTGGGGCCCAGGGGTACTCACCTCCACCCTGTGCTGTAGGAGGGTGGGTTCTGAGGCCATGCTCTGGGAATACTCCTTCCGGTGCACTGTGGGTACAGAGTCAAGGGCAGGGGCAGCAGAAGTGAGGTTAGGCTTGGACAATTGCAGGGGCAGTGGAGAAGATGGGGTTTGGGAAGCTTGGCCCAGAGGGGAGCTGAGCAGGGTAGGGGAGGCAGAAAGCTTACAGTAGATGGCTCTGCTGCTGGGCCGGGACATGTTGACACTGATGAGGACAGCTTCCTAGAATCACAATGAACCAGAGAGAGTCGTTAGACGAAGGCCCAGGTACTGCTGCTCTGACCTGGGGACCCTGTGACCAGATCTGAAGCCCTTAGCTCCAGGGGACCAATTCAGAATCTTCTGCACCTAATACCCTCCCCCCAAGAAGCCTGTCTTGTTAGGCTTGGAGCTCATGGGCCAGGGGAGAAAGCGTCTAAGTCAGAGGACACAACATGAATGGCCTTCCATGATTTGAATCTGGGTTCGGATCTTACTCCAGGACTAAATGTCAAAGATGCCATGAATGACTCGCTTCTGTGGGGAGGGCAGAGGGCTCACTTGTTCTCCCTGCCATAGCTAGCCTCTTGTCCAGGCCTGCTTTAATTCTGCAAACAGGGAGGAAGGTCCCACTAATGACCATTCCAGGAAGAATGCATTTAAGTGTGAGGCTCTTTCCCTCCCTACCACCTCTCAGATACAGAGATAGAAGACAGACAGACAGACAGACATATATGGGAGGGGGTTCTGTGTGGAACTTGCCGGGACCTACACTCATCTGGTTCCTGACCACCACTCCTGCCTCTTTTCCCTCTGGTGTTCCAGATTCTCCCCCAGGGACCCCTCTCCAACTCTGTAAGTCCAGCTTTCAGTCAACTGGCTGCTAAAAGCTCCTTTAACCACCCCCTGCCCAGAGCGTTCCCAATGCTATTTTCAACACTGTCCATTTCTCTCTAAGAACAGGAGTGGTCACAGTAGCCCTGCGGCACTCTGAGCCTGCTGCCAAGCCTCTCCGGACCCTCTAGTCCTCATCTAGTCTCCGCCACTATCCATCCACCAGTAACACTTATACAGCACCAAGTGGTGAGCGCCACACTAAGGATTTTGCCTTCAGTGACCCAGCTAGTACTTAAAACAACGCCAGAAGCTGGGCGGTGGTGTCGCACACCTTTAATTCCATCACTCGGGAGGCAGAGGCAGGCAGATCTCTGTGAGTTCAAGGCCAGCCTGGTCTACAAGAGCTAGTTCCAGGACAGGCTCCAAAGCTATAGAAAAACCCTGTCTTGAAAAACCAATAAATAAATAAATAATAAAATAAACCAACAACCGAAAAACAACACCAGAGCCGGAGCCGTTACCCCCACTTCTCAGAGGAGGACTCTCATGTTCAAAAAGGGACATCAGGCTAGGGGCACAGTGACTGTCTAATAGGGAAATGGTGTCTGCCTTACAAATGTGTCCCTGTCACTAGATGGTGAACCATAGAGGGGGCCCAGAAACATCTTTTGAAATGGAGTGGAGTTAAATGCCATGAATTTGTATGTGTCAGGTGTATGCAGGAGTGAGGGAATGTGTTATTTGTACGCATTTGTAGTGATTTTGTGAATCCCCATGCATCTACCTGCTTGGCCCACATCAGTGGCATATCCCGACCAAAGTGTACGGAAGCGCCCATACCTGTTTATTGGACTGTTACGAAAATGACGGGGATCTGTTATGGTGACTCACAGATGGAAAAAACGATTCGCCAGCAGGCATCATGGGAACAGAGGAGGTGACTGGTCTCCTTCCCCCCACCCCCACCCCCGCTGGGGCTGAGGAGAACCCCTTTCCTAGATCAGAGCAACTGCTGGAAGCCTGACCCTTCCCTCTGCCCCCTCACCTCCCCTGCCTGTGGCATCCAATTCCTGCTTCTAAACGGAAGAAAAAAGAGCCCTGCTCTGCTCAGCCCTGCCCGCTCTTTCACACCGTATGGTTCCTCCACATCACCAAGGGTTCCTGTGGGCTGACAGGGGTAGTTCCACAGTTGCTGCTAAAGACCCTACGCTGCAGGACTGAGGTGCTGTTTGCCCTGCCTGGCCCCTTTAGCGGCAGGCATTGGCCTTTGCTTTCCCTCGTGTAGGTGTATAGAACGAGGTAGGCATATCTACATGGCTGACCCTGGGGGAAGCCTTCTGGAGCCCCTTGCTTTTTCTGGTCTCCAGCCAGTGGCTAAGTTCCTGGGGCTAGTCCTTCCTCCTAAACCTGAGACAAGGCTGCGAGATACCCCAACCCTGGGAAACCACAAGTGTGCCCACGTTAGCCCCAAGCTCTCCCATCCTTGCTATCCCCTGGAAATAGGGTCTTACCTGAGTACCAGTGTAGCTGGATGTCTGGTCCCCCAGGAGGCTGATGGTTGAGCCAGTGGTCCAATGCTTTTGGAGGGAGAACTGTCTGGCCTCTCTGCCAGCTGCCTCAGGCAGAGACCTACTGACAATCAGGTAGCCTGTGAGGAAGCAGGCTTTGAAGTAGCCACACCTGTGGTCTTTGGACTCTGGAGGGTGGGGAGGCCTCTCAGGCCGCCAACCACCCAGCACTGAAGTGGACCTGAGGAAGTGTCAGTGGTGACAGGTGTCAGAGCTTGACCAGAGACCCCTGTTTCCCAAGCTTCCTCCTTGTTGACCTCTGGCCTCGGGTGTAGCCCCTCATCTCCCCACTTTCCCCATGCCTCCTCTGGGGCCCCGGGTTAACATCAGGTACTGGGGTCACAAATAAAAGGCACATATGATCTCATGAGTCTGTTTTCTGTGTTAGGGGAAGGCCTCAGACAGACCAGAGGCTCAAGAAAAGCTTTGGATCGGCATGTGTGTTTTATGTTAACGTACTGCACCCTACGGGCATGTGATCGCATATACCCCAGTTGTGCCTATCAGAGAAGATGGGGTGGGGCCCAGGCCACTTGGGCATAACACACAGGGCTGAGGCTTCTTTCAGGGCTCATTCTGGTCATGTCTGTGTTCTGTCCCCCTGTCACCCAGGTGGGGCCCTCCCCTCTGGTCACCCTTATTCCTCATTCTTTCTTTCCTCACCCTGTCCCATGCTCCAGGCTCTAGTGGATGCCTTCAGTAAGGCCACCCTTTGTCACTATTCAAGAAGCTGCCTAGACCCTGCAAGTTGCTTTATTTAAAAACCTCCTGTGACACCCCCTTGCCTTCTGAAAACTCAGTGTAGGAAAACAGCAATAAATGGACATCAAAGGACTAAGGCAGAAGGGGAAGGATGGGGAATGGACAGGTGACGTGGGAGCTGAGCCTCCTGTGCACAGCCTCAGGCCCTGCTGGGGTTAGGATCTGTGTTAGAGACTTCTTTGGAGCATACAACTGTAGCCTGCAGTCAGAACTCTGTCCTTGGCTTCCCCAAGACCTACCGAGATATGTTGGCCTGCTCCCCACCACTCATCCTACACTGTTCCGATGGCCTGGACCCAGGGGTTCAGGGGTTGGGCCCAGGGAGGGATCTCTTCCACCCGAATTGGTGTGGGACCCCAGGAAAGTCCATCAGGCAGCCACTGGGATGGACTTCTGGTATGTAGAGGTCAAACTGTCTGTTGGATCAGCACCTAGCCATGATTTTGTGTGAACTAGCCCTCAAACCTCCCTGGACCTTGGTTCTCCGAGTCTCAGCCACATGGACCTCTTTCAGGTTTGAAGAGCCTGCTTTTCATTGCCTTCCCAGGCAAGGCTCCATCAAGGCCACAGTCATATTCCATTCTCAGCCCTGGCTTGGGTGGCCAGCCAGGACCTCATTCTTTCCAACTCAGACCAGACCCTTCCTGTGGGCTTCTCCACAAGTCACTGTGATCACATCAGGGATTCCTATAGGAGACCTGGGGACAGGGTTGGGCAGACTCAAGGACGAGTGAGTGTCACGAGGCACTCTCAGCATTGTGAACTCCATGGGATCCTGTGGGTGTCCTTAGATGCTTCAGATTTCATCAGACAGGAGCCTGGAACGGTTAAAGTCCAGGACTGGGATTTTGGTGTCAGGTGTAGAAATTGGCTTAGAGAAGGCTGCAGAGGGAGGAGACATTATGAAGCACAGAGAGGCCAGGCCACTCACCTGTAGGGATGGATAATAGGACTTCTTCAGGAGGACAGCTCTGGGTCCCAAGCAATCCTGGCTGTGGGGTGAGGAAGCAGAACTCAGGGAGCATCTCCTTGAAATTATGAAGCTACAGAGCCTAGGGAACCTCACTTCATTCTTCCATTGATTCTTTTATTCCTCCGCTTCCTGCCACATGCTGCGCCAAGTGCTAGGACATACTTGGAGGGTCACAGCCATCTCAGGATGAACCTCGAGTTCATCACCTCCCTCCAAACATCTCAACCTCCTCTGCCATATTCCCACTTCTGTATGCCTCGGGATGGGGACGGGGTCTGGTGTCATTGCTTAGTCCTCCCCGGTGCCTACATCAGTCCCATCACCTCTTGTGTGGGTCCTACCTCCTCCACGCCTGGCAGACCATCTCTCCTCTTCCACTCTGTGACTATCTCCTTCAGCTCCTGTCAGAGTTCCTGCCTCTGACGACAACAGTCCCATAATTTGAAACCCTTGTTCTTCTTAATCCCCCTCTTGGCTGTAGATGGATGAGGCTCTTCCTCAAGAGGGAATCTGATTATTTTTCAGTTTCAAACCCAAACCACTTCGGTGTGAGGATGAAGCCCCAACTCCCATCGCAGCAGGGGAGGCCCTTCTTGCCACCCAGCTCCTGCTGTCACTCAGCCTTATCTCCCACCACCTGCTGGCCCTTGCACTTTACCCTTCACTTTGGGGACATCTTGTAACCCCATTTGAGTCATGGCTCAGCATCTGATTAATGCTCTCTCTGACGGGATGGCCCTTGGGGCTGTGATGATTCTGGCGCTTGGCTCCCAGATACCTGTCGCATGTGCCATTCTGTGACTGCCTGTCTCACGTCAAGGGCCATGTCCCCAACTCAAAGCCTCTGTGAAGACCCAGATGAGAAGGCACCAATGGCCATGCTTTGTTTGAGTGCAACAGAAAGACGCTAAAGAGGAGCAGATGGGGTCAACCCTTCAAGCCAGATAGCAGTTCAATCAAGAGGGAGTGGGAAGGGAATGTCAGGTAGAGGCTGTATCAATTCTTTGGGATGGAGAGGTGAAATGCTTGGTGAGAAGCTCTCCCCTCCCCCTTCCTCCCCCCTTTCCTCTCTCTTTCCTCCTCCCTTCTCCTTTTCTCCCCTTCCTCCTCTCTCCCCCTCCCTCCTCTTCTCTCTGTCTGTCTGTCTGTCTGTCTGCCTGTCTCTGTCTGTCTGTCTGTCTGTCTGTCTGTCTGTCTGTCTCTCTCTCTCTCTCTCTCTCTCTGTGTGTGTGTGTGTGTGTGTGTGTGTGTGTGCATGCAGTGGCAGATGATGGGGCATGAGTAGATTCTTGAGGCGACTTCCGCTGTAGCTCTGGGAGGCCTTGCCATTTTGGAGAACTCAGCATGCACATAGTTTTTAGAATAAAGGGACCAAGGAACCCCCTCTGAGCCATCCCAGCTTTACATCAGCTTTACAAACCTGGATCCTTTAGAAGTGCTGAAACAGGCTCTGCTCAGAGGTGGAGAACTCCAAGGACTCTGGGGGAAAGATCTCTTTACTACAGGTGGGGGGATGGGGGCAGAGGCAAGTCACTTCTCTGAGCAAACAAAGGAGTGGGCAGGAGAAGTGAGGTTCCTGAATATTTCTGAGGTAGAAGAGGCAAATTCACATGTTGATAATAACCAGGGTCTTACTAAGTGGAGAAAGGCAAGAAGGTGGGAAGGGGGCATGGAGGAGACCATGAGGGTGGGGAGTTTGAGAAGTGGCTGGGGTGGGTGGTCTCAGAGAAGAACTCTGGGAAGAGGGAGTTGAGTATCATGAGACAAAGCAGTGGGCAAGAGCCAGAGAAGAGGATCAGCTAGGCAAAGGTCGTGTGGCTAGGAATGAAGCCAGGGCTGTTGTCGACCAGGTAATGGGAGTGGCAACCTGTGCCGGTAAGCAGCGGCCAGAACACAGGGCCCATCGGCCTGGCAGGAGTCAGAGGACTCTGAAGCTTGAAGTGGAGGAGTGGCATGTTCTGATCGATTTTATAGTCTTTACCTTTCTCTGCCTGGGCTGGGGATGATGTGTTGTGATGGGGTGGGTTGGGAGGCAGACCAGGGAAAACCCTGAGCACCTGAGACCTGGACGATAGGTGGGCAGTGGAGATGGAGACGGGATGCAGGCACATCGGAGACAAATGTGCTGTGGTAGACGAGGGAATGGGGGGTCAGCCGGAGGAAGTGGGTCTAGACTTGAAACACCAGCTGGCTGTGGCACATTTGGTGCAGGAGTTTGGGAGATGGCTGAGCAAAGCAGCCAGGCTCATCTCAGTGGCGCTCACTGCCTTCTACCAGTCCCTTGGCTCTCCAGGGGATGTGCACAACATAGCAACCCCAAAACACCAGGTCACAGCGGGTACCCATGGCCTGAGTGCAATCCCTAGGACCCAAATGGTGAAAGGAGAGAGTTGATTCCTGTACGTTATTCTCTGGCCTCCACAGCTCCCATACACACACACACACACACACACACACACACACACACACACACACACAGTGTAAAAATGTTAATTTTTTCTAAAAAATATACCGTTTCAAACAAACAAATGAGAGCAAAACAAAACAAAACTCAGAAAATACCTATTAAAAACCCACTAATTTTTGCTAATGGTCACACTGCTGAGAACCGCATTCTGTTTCTTCCTGGCAGTTGGAAACAACTTCTGTCAAAAGCACTGGCTGGAGCTGAAGACGGCACAGTTGTTAAGAGCACTGCATGTTCTACCAGAGGACCTGGGTTCGATACCCAGCACCCTCTGAGGGCACCATGCTTGCATGTAGTGCACAGACATTCAGAGAAACACCTGAATAAAATAAATAAATAAATCTTATAATATAGATTTTATAAATAAATAAAATCTTTTTAAAAAGCATTGACTGTCCATCTGGGCTGGCAGATGGTGACGGGAGAGTGGAGTAAAAGACTTGACATATCGATCTTCACCTCAGGACTGAGTCATTTATTACCCAAACATTGGTGTCTTAGGGTTTTTATTGCTGTGGTGAAACACCACACCAACAGGTTGGGGAGGAAAAGTTTATTTGGCTTACTCTTCCTTATCTGTTCATCATCAAGGAAGTCAACACTGGAACCTAAACAGGGCAGGAACCTGGAGGCAGGAGCTGATGCAGAGGCCGTGGAGGGTGCTGCTTGCTGGCTTGCTCATCATGGCTTGCTCAGCCTGCTTTCTAGTAGACTCTAGGACCACCAGCCCAGGGATGGCACCACCCACAATGGACTGGGCCCTCCCCCACTGATCACTAATTAAGAAAATAACCTACAGACTTGACTATAGCCCGGTCTGAAGAAGGCATTTTCTCAATTGACGCGTTGACTCTCCCTCCTCTCTGGTGACTCTAGTTTGATGTCAAGCTGACAGAAAACTAGCCAGTACAGTTGAGGTCAGATTGGTTCTGCTCAACTTGGCCTGGAGTCATGTTCAATTAAGGAAACATTGGTCCAGAACTATGTAACTTAGGGTTCTTCTGAAATGGTCCTAATCTATCTCCCCTGGGGCTGGACGCTGAGGACACCAGCATAAGATTTCCAGGACATCAAGCAGCTTCACTGTCCCCAGTTCCACTCTGCTCCCTGGATTAGCACCCACAAGCGTCTGGTCATTTGTCTTCTCCTAACACAAACCCCTCCTCTCCCCATTGCCTAAAAGCAAAGGAACTTGCTGGAGGCTAAGTGAAGATGGGCCTTCTGGTGTAGAACTCCATCTTGCCAGTGCAGGAATACACCTTTCTCCTTGCTGCTCTTGACATCTGTCCTTTCTTCCCTCCGTGTAACAGCCTCGGCTGTCCTGGAACTCGCTCTGTAGGCCTTGAACTCACAGAGATCCGCCTGCCTCTGCCTCCTGAGTGCTGGAATTAAAGGCATCCACCACCCCTCCTAGGCAACAACGTGCTTTTTTGGACAATGGGTAAAAAGAGTTTGGTTCAGCGCAGGCCTTCAGGTGCTCTTAGAAGCGACTGGCTAGGATAGGAAATAGTGATAGGATCTCAGAGGCACCCCATTTCCTAGTCCACTCCAAGTTCCTAAGTCTCTAAACCCTCAAGCTAGAAGCCTCTGCTGAGAACTAGCTCTTCCCATGTGGATCATGGGTGGCATGTCTGGGCCCCGCTTCCCTATCATCACGCATAACTCCCAAGGGTACCTCCCTTCTGCTTCCCAAGGCTCAGTATCCCCACTCTCATCTACATAGGAGATGTCTGAGTTCAGAATTCCTCTGTCACCCTGACAACCCTGGAGTTTATTTAGGTCCTCAGAGGCCTGGACCTTGGACTATGAGTCAGTGCAGACATCTCAGGAGGCCTCACAGGAGAGGAGGTTCTGTTGGGAAAGGGCCACTTCCGGGAAGGAAAGAGAAAACGTCAGTGATCCCTGGGGTGGGGTGTACCTACCCCACCCGACCTGTGTGGGCAAGTGGAGAGGGATGATACCGTAATCACGTGGACAGTGACCTGGTTGCCAAAGCTAGTGACGATGAAGTGGTTGGCTTGTGGCCTCTCCCTGGGCATGGCCAGCTGCCACGAGTATGGAGGGAACAAGGTTTGGTCACTGTTGTGGCCTTACCCCTGTGCTTTAGCTCATCCCCCAACGTCAAACTGGCCAAGTCGGTATAATGCAGCCATTCATATCCCTGTGGTAAAAGAATGCTGGAGGATGTGAGGAAAAGTTCACCATGGGACAATAAATGGGAAAGGCGGGCTATAAACATAAGAACCATCTTTTGTAAAACAAACACGGAAACAAATAAAAGAACCCAAATCATATAAATTTGAACATAAAAAAGTCAAAACAAAACCCATAATCAAAGAAACCTAAATTGTTGCCGGGCAGTGGTAGTGCACGCCTTTCAACCCCAGCACCTGGGAGGCAGAAGCAGGTGGATCTCTGTGTTTGAGGCCAGCATGGTTTACAGAGTGAGTTCCAGGACAGCCAGGGCTGTTACACAGAAAAACCCTGTCTTGGAAAAAAAAAACAATAAATAAATAAACAATAAATAAACCCAAACTGGACATTGCAATTATGCAAAATCTAAATAGGTTTAGCCACATGAAAGTTTTTTTTTTCAGTGTCTGCTCTAAGACGTGAACCTATCTAAATGCTTCATAGAAGGCCTTTGAAATAGATGTTGTGGTGAGTTTCCTCTTCAGTTTACAAATGAAGAAACTGAGGCATAGAAATGTCATTGACTTGTCCAGGGTCCCAGCTGATAAA
>JAQHUG010000145.1:1249021-1323694 GCA_028555095.1 Dicrostonyx torquatus | reverse complement strand
CATACCTTTAAATAATATTCTACAACACAGCAGCAACCTTAAAGTCTAAGTCCCAAGCTTTAGTCAGAGTTAAGTGGAACTCAGGTATAATCAGCCTGAAGCAAACTGCCCTCCAGCTGCTAGCTGTGAAACCAAGCAAGTTCTGTGCTTCTAAGACAGCAGTGGACCAGGCAGAGGACAGACATCCGCCTAACCAAAAGGAGCCATGGACACAAAGGCAGTAGGGGGAGGTCTTAAGAAATTCCAGAACTGAACCTCATTCAATCTCAAGATCTGAGAATAATTTTCCTCAAAGACTAAAATAAAAATGAAGGGAGGTTGGAGAGATGGCTCAGAGTTAAAAGTGCTCAGTGTCAGGGGACACAGATCAGTTCTAAGCACTCAATCCAAGTTTGCCACATCTGTCTGTTAACTCCAGCTCCAGGGCATCAATACCCTCTTCTGGCATCTGGGGACACTCAATTACACATGATACACACACACACACACACACACACACACACACACACAGTGTAAAAAGAGGTAATATTCTTGGCTTGACTGTGCCCCTAAAGGCATTGGTCTCTATTGCTTTGGGGACTCTTCCTTTTCAAGTTCGTTGGCCATTGCCCATGTTGTGTTCCTACTGAGTTGTAGCTGGGAGGTTGTGGCTCTCCTGGACTTGAATTGTATCTTGATAGCTCACTAGTCTGAGATCTTGGGTGTTGCCCCCAACCTCATGGCTCCTAGTGAAGATTGCCTGGGTAAATACAATCATGGTAAATAATACAATGGAAAGAGACGTATGGAAAAATTCAGAGCATTCTACCCACCTTTGTCTTTATCTTACCCTATCCCTCATAGGATCATGCCTCCAACCTCCCTTCACTTTTAGCATGCCATCTCTATATAAACGGGTATATATAGCTACTTGCCAATATATGTGCTCTTTAAATATATATTAAGAATCACTAAAAACATCCTCAGCTACCATCAAGTCATGGCCATGTTGATATCAGCCAACCTGCCCATTCTTTTGCAGTGACTTTGGAGTCTACTGTGGAGAGATGAGTGAACAGATTTTTGTTTTCTGCCCTTGGTGCGTTGAGAATTTTCACCTTTTCATTAAAGGGAATGCTTTTAGACCTCCCCCTCCCATTCCCAAACTGCCAGCATCATACGCAGGGCCCTTTGTAGCCACTATTAGTAAACTAAGTTCCTAAACACACGCACTGCCATACTACAACTGTTGGTTTGGTGGCCAAGATAGTCACCAAGTGATTATCAGGTGAGCGGCATATATGCCATGGGCACGTTGTACGCAGAAATGACTCACATCCTGGACAGGATTGCTTGGTTGGCGTAGGGCTGCACTAAACGACTTAGAACAGAGTACAATTTCAAACTTCCAGATACTGTTTATTTCTGGAAATGTCCATTTAATACCCTTGGATTGTGGCTGGCCACAGGCAACCAAAACCTTGGAAAGAAAAATACACCGATAAGAAAGACTACTGTATTTGTGGACTATCTGAGCTCTTTCCCCCCTCTGTGAGTCCCATATTGTTGACCATTTGGGGCATATGTTAGCCTTTTCCTTTTTTGTTCATAGGGGTTTTAGATGAAACAAATAAGCCTCCAAAATTGACTTGACTATTTCTGTCCCTACAGAGTCCATGTTTGGTAAGATTCTGTTCAACTGCAGTTTCAGTTATTACCGCTTTCTTCATTTTCTCCATCTGACCCGTGTACACTTCCCTTCGATGTTTATCAGCACAAGATGGCCAGTGTCTCTGCATCGTGTTGTATAATAATTCCAGCCAAAAGCGAAGGCTGGAATTTTTGTTAATCCCAGAAAATTTGCTCTGTCTGAATGCAGAACAACCATTGGCTTTCTCAGAATTTTAAGTGGCTTGAGAAACCCCAGTGATCTGGGGCCAGCGAGTGGGAGCTATGGCCTTGGATTTAAACTTTTGGCTAGGACTGCCTTTGAGCAGCCCAACTCATGCAAACCAGTAGTGTCGTCTGCACCTGTGTGTAACCCTTGTCTAGCTGCGACTCCCGCTCTGGAGAGTGGTCCAGAAAATAAGTTTACATATTTTTCCCTTTTGTTTATAGGCACATGTGGTTGTGGGTCCTTCTTGCTGAGGCTGGGCAGAATCTGCTTGTGGCCACTCAGTGGGGCTTTATGGGGTTCTGAGCCCTGGGAACTGAGGGGGAGATACAGGCAAAGAGGGGCAGGAAGAAGCTCACCCTGGGAGACACAAACTGGCCCCAAGCCCTTCTCCTCCCCCACCACGGCCTTCTTCCTTGGCAGGGGATTGGGGAGGAATCTCTAGAACTATTCCAGTCCACTAGACATTAGGTAAAGGCTTTGGGGCAAGTCAGGTTTGCAGAGTGCTTGACTGGGGAGAAAGGAACTGGACAACAAAAATGGACCTGAGAAGGCAAGGTGTCAAAGCTGTGGTAGAATGGGAGCAGGTTGGAGGAGGAATGATTTCAGGTTTCAGTCAACCTCTTCTCATTCTTGAGACAATGCAATTAACTCCACTAGGATCAAACGGGCAGGGCCTGCAGCCCAGACTTAGCTATTGGTGTATGACTTCTGCCTGTCATGGAAGGGGAGGAACCCACCGGTCCTGAGTGGGGGTGTCACTGGGTCACAGGTTACCACCGTAGTGGGATTCTAGGAACAGAGACAGAGAGACACGGAGAGCAGCTAGGAAACTGGCAGACAAGCTTTACTCCTATCCGCTGGTTTGATAAATATTTATTAAGCACGCACTGTGTGCCAGGCACTACTCTAGGAAGACTCTATTTTCGGAAGCTCTGCCTCACTGGTCCTACCTCCAGGACAAGGTCCAGGCTCACTCTGCCATTTCTTTTCAGCATCCTGCCCATTAGCTGTGGTTTCCACGCCACAACTCACAGCACTGGTTCAGACCATCCCCTGCAAGACCCTTGAACCCTGCTGCAGCCCCTTCTCTGGAATTTGCTCTGTTATGTTCACATCTCTTCCTTTTGTGGAGTTACATTCTCTCTCTGTCTCTCCCTCTCTCTCTCTCCCTCCCTCTCTCCCTCCGCCCCCAACCCCCTTCCCCATGTCCTACTCACTTACCTCCAGATCATGGGACCCATCCTTCAGCTTCCCTGGTCTTTCCACCAATATGAAACCAACAGAGCTTTTGTTCTGGCTTGAGCACTTTGCCTGCGCCTGGGCTAGCCTCGGAGCACTGAAGGATACAAGCAAAGGTCCTTGTTCCTAAAGCGATCACAGGTCAAAAGGAACAAACACCACCAAAAGCCTCCTGGTGTCTGAAAGATGGAGGCCCTGGGAACACAGAGCCCTGATTCTTAGCACTAGCCATCCAGTCTTCCTGGAAGCCTCACCACTGCCAGCCAAGTCCATCTCTGTTCTTGTCTGTTTCCAGATGAGACCCGGGCTCAGAGTGACGTGTACCTGTCTGACCCCAGGATGGCTGGCTGCCAGGCCTACTCCTATCAGAGGAGAAATGCTCTTCCGCTGGGCTTGGAAGACCCAGTCTGAGGTGATGGCCCAGGGGAAGTTCATTCTGCCTCCCTTTCTCCATGTTCACATGTGCTCATTTCAAGAACAGAGTGTGAGAGCTGGGGAGTACCAGAATAGCGGGCATCTGTCTGCCCCTTCCCTGGGGCCAGGATTATTATATAGAGTTGTGGAGACCCTGGCTGCCACGCAGGCTTCTGCAGTGCCTGCACCCTCATCTGGCCCTCCACTCTACCCTTCTCTCTGGTTTCAGACCCTATGGCACATCCCTCTTCTCTGCCAGCCTGTCCTTCCCTCAGAGGCTGTGAAGAATTATGGTGTCTGGGACACTGGCTCACTCGTGACCTGACTCTGAGCCTGTATAATGGGTGTACACACCCACTACACCCTAAAGAGCTGATGGAGACCAAATGACTGAAAAGGATACATAGCAATCGCCAGAAAATTGATGAAGTGTGGATCATTTGCTCACTCCACAAGGATTCATTGGGGATAGACTGTGGCATGCTCTGTGAGGGAGTCTGGGGGTCCAGTGCATGAGGCTTGCAGTCTAGGGGGAGATGCAGAGAGTACAAAGTTGTATCAGTTCTAAACTACAGGGCTAGGGATATGTCTCCATGGTAGAACACATGTTAGCAAAACTCTGGGTTCAATTCCCAATACCAGAAACCAACACCAGGAGCCCCCGAATAACCACAAGCCTAATTGCATCCAGCAAGACTGTTTAACAGAGAATGAAGGTCGGGTCTGGAGAGGCTCCCGAAGGAGTAGGATTTAAGCCAAAAGATGAGCGTTTGTTGGGTAGAGCAGAGAAAAAGCCCCTAGGGTGAGGGTGCCAAGTTCTCAAAGGGGAGTGAGCCAGAGGATTGCAACAGGGTGGGAAGAGGGTAGGGGGCTTGGCTGGAGATATGTTAGCTTTCTCTCTCTGCAACAAAGCACTTGCTATAATCCTCTGAGAAAGAGAAAAGTTTGGTTTGGGCTCAGTTTTAGACTCGATCCTTTACTACCCCAATTGTTGGAGACCCTGTGCTGGAGTATGGCAGGAGACTGTGGCAGGAGAGAAAACATTCACCTCATCACATGACAGGGTGCAAAAAAGAAAAGGAGGGATCAAGGGTCCTACCCTCCATCATGATCCGAAGACTCCCCCCCCATCAGACCCACCCTTAAAGGCACACCACTTCCCGTTAGCACCTCTCTGGATCAAGCCTTCAGCACACGGAGTGCTGAAGCACAGGGCCGGACTGGCTATGGTCTCGCAATAGTTATTGAAGAATTGGGTTTAAGGGACTCCACAAGCCTCTCTCAGGTGGTTTGCTCTTGGAACTGGTTCCTGGAGCGTCTGCCTGCCTTCTTTATCCTCAGCATCCATTCTGTGTGAAGGGAATCTGGGCCTGCTGAAGAGGTCTTCCCACCCCCCTTCCAGGGCTGAGGGGCAGCTGATTGGAAACAGATGGTGGGCCCTGGTGGGGCTCCATGGGAGTGGCAAGGCCGTGTTGGGCCCGACTCCCCACTGCTGACCTCAGACCTGCACCACTGGCATGTCCAGGCCGCAGACTCTCTGTCAGCAAAGCCGCATCCGTCCTGCAGAGAGATGGTCACTGTGGCTGCCCACACCCTGACCCGGCAATTTCCCTGCCACGGTGAGAAACCTCCTGCATTCCAACTGGGTCTTCAGCCTGGCTGGGGAAGGAGAGATGACAACTAGGTTCTTGGAAAGTCACAAGGCTTGCAGAGGTCTCTGTCATCTTGCCTGGTTTTTCCGTGTACCTGTACCAGTACAGTGCTATGTAAAGACACCAGGGTCCCATTTGCCATGCAATAGGCCATACTGGCTGAGCGCTGAAGTCTTACCACTTACTCCTAACTAACAACAGCCCCATGAGCTCCAGCTGTTAGGAAGATGTGAGGCTCAGAGGGGGACCTTGTCACTGGCTGCTAAGTGCAGGACTGAGGGGCCTGGTCCTCTGTGGTGTCTGTTGCACCCTTCTCTCAAATACTCCCCGTACCCATTGCTCCTAAGGGGACACAGGCTTCTGCCCTGGGAACCCCTGGAAACCTGTGAGTGCACCATAGTGGATGCAGAGTGCCGAGCAGTCTCCCGGGGCTGAGTGGGACCGAGAGCTCTGTGCAGCGTGTTTGTTGTTGGTTGGCTTTGGCCCTACGCAGGACCCTCTACAGAGAGAGTTCTGATTGTGGTCTCTGAATATCCTGGGAAGCCAACTCCCACGTGTTGCCTCATCTTAACCCATGCTTGCACGAGGCCTTGCCTTCACAGCCCTAAGCCCTACTGGCACCTGAAAGGTCCATCAGCTTCCAAGGGTCATCCCTCCTGTGTTCTTCAGCAGCTCTTGAAGCCACTTCCCTAACCACCATTTCTTGGACCACCTAGGAAGACATCTCCTGTCCTGAATTCCTCTTGATTATCCCATCCCTGACTGCTTGTCCAGGAGTCCAGAAATGCACTTCCTGCTTCTAGAAGCATCAAGTACATAATAGAAAGAAATAGAAATAATAAATAGAAATAGACCATAAAGAGAAAAGGCGATCTCAAGTGCTGGACCCTCCCTCTGCCTTGCCTTCTCCTTGCTATCTATCAACAGGATGCCCCATTGGAGATGGCCTCTTCTCTGTTCTGAACCAGGGCTGCTTTGATGGTCCGTGGGCAGGTGAATGAACACTGGGGTTGGCCATCAAGGGCAGGATCTGGGAGCAGCAGATGTGAACAGCTCTCTAAGGATGGTGGGGCCATTGTGGGATCTGGAAAGGAGATGCAGCTCCACCTCAGCATGAGGGTGAAAATGGACCAAAGCTCTAATGCAGTCTGCAGGAGTCCTAGCAAGCTCAGCACTGGAGGGATGACCACAGATGGCATGGCCAGTCTTAAATGTGAGTGATGGCGCTGGGAGTGGCTGAGAAAATAGGAAACCTCTTCATCCTTGGCCATCTTTGGAGCCATCTACAAGGTTCCCACAGCTGTGTCGTGCACTGGTCGGCACAGGGCCCACTTCCTCCTCTGACCGTGTGTGACTCCCTCAGTAAGAGCAGGTCTTCATTCCAGTTCTCTAAGCAGAAGCACCAAAGCTGGGCTCTCCACCTCTCTATTTTGAGCACACAGACCTAGGTATTCTTGAGCAATCAAAGAGAAGCAGTTTTGAGAAGAAGGTGCATTCTTTTGAATATATAGATGCCTCTTGACTTACGGTGGGTCTGGGTTCCTACATTGAAAGTGTCATTGAAGATGCAATTCATACACCCAGTCTCCCCCAGATCATGGCTTAGCAATTCAATATACTGTAGGGTCTCAATGTTGCCCCTCCCGATCACATGGTCCATTAAGAGCTATGGCTGGCTGTTGCTGCCCCAGCCTCATGAGAGAGGATCAGACTATATATATCCATAGCCACAGAAATGATCCAAATTTTAAGCTTTGCTTCTGTTGAGTACACATTGTTTACACGCCACTAAGCCATACAGCCATGTTTGGAACCATCTGTATTAGACTGGATAGGTTTTGTTTTGTTTTGTTTTGTTTTTGAGACAGGGTTTCTCTGTGTTGCTTTGTTGCCTGCCCTGGAACTAGCTCTTGTAGACCAGGCTGGCCTCGAACTCACAGAGATCCTCCCGCTTTTGCCTCCCGAGTGCTGGGATTAAAGGCATGCGCCACCACTGCTTGGCTAGACTGGATAGTTTTTTTGTTTGTTTTGGTTTTTCGACACAGGGTTTCTCTGTAGCTTTGGAGTCTGTCCTGGAACTAGCTCTTGTAGACCAGGCTGGTCTTGAACTCACAAAGATCCGCCTGCCTCTGCCTCCCGAGTGCTGGGATTAAAGGCGTGCGCCACCACCACCCGGCGACTGGATAGTTTTTAATTAAAGTCAAAGACATGCAAAAATATTCACTTCTAAGATGTTTGCCCCTTCTTATGGTTGCTGAGACAACTGGTCCTGTTGGGAGCAGACTGTGCCAGGTACTTACAAAATCTCCCATCTCTGTTCTCTTAATGTTCATGATGTGGTTGCTTTGGGTCACCATTTTAAAGGGGATGAAACCAAAACAGACTACTACACATCCTTTCCAAACTCAGGTGGGAAGGGGCCTTCCAGTCACATCTCCCTCCTTCCAAAGGCCTTCCAACAACACATTCCTCTCTCTTGCAGCAGCTGGGATGTACACATGCAGAGCCTAGGATCCAGGCTTGCAGGGAGTTCTGGAAGGCCCTCCAGATGGTAGCTTCCATCAGATACACTTCTCCTATCCCTGCTAGGTACCCCAGCAGAGGGAACACTAGGGAAGCCAGTGATCGGGTGACCACAGCCCGTGACCCCCAGGGGCCCCCAAGTTTCCACTGCCCACCAGCAGGTTTCACAAGCCTACTGACGTTGACAGGGTGTCCTAAATGGAGAGAGCAGGAAGCTTCGGGCCTGTGGTCTGCCAGCATTGCTCAGAGTTTCCTGGGCTGAGCCTTTCTGTGGGGCCTCCTCCGGGCTCTGCCAGTGCCCCCATCCTGAGGCTTTGTGGGTCCCGTCTGGCTCTGAGAGACATGCTCTGCTCACGACAAACCAGAAGATCCATGGTCTGGGTGCTCCAGGGCCCTCCAGGGCTGCCAATGATCTTAGGGTGTCTGATAGTTTATAGTGACCAGTTCTACCAGGGACAGTGTTACTGCCAATCAATAGATCTGAGTCCTCCTCTCGGAGTCAATGCTACTGGCATTATAGCCCTGGGCAGGAGTCTTATCACCCACACTCCTGCCCTCATCCACTTTCCAGGACAGCCATAGAACCCTCAGCAACAGAGAGATGCCCCAAGAGCTGGTGGCTCTCACGGAATCCCAGTCTGCCCCCAAAACCTGGCCCAAGTCACTCTTCCTTATGAAAACTTCTAAGATGGATTTCTGTGTCTCTGCAAAAGAGAGGAAGGGCATTGCAGGGAGTACAGTACCCAAGGGTGTGTGTGTGTGTGTGTGTGTGTGTGAGAGAGAGAGAGAGAGAGAGAGAGAGAGAGAGAGAGATCACACTAAGGAAATGCACTAAGCCTTCTCTCATAATGTACCTCTGTTTCAATTTCTATGAGGTAGGGATCCTTACACCCATTTTATAGAAGAGGCAACAGGGTCCAGGGCACTAAAACACCTTGCTCAGTGTTACATAGCTAGAAAATCTGAGATGAGAGATTGAAAGGAGGAAGCCAGGGTGGTAACACTGGAAAGGACGGAAGAGGTAGCAGAGGCTGGACACATCCATCCTGCCTACTGCTGCGGGGCGGTGCAGGGCTTGGTGCACAGTACTCTACATGTTTCTTGGGTGTTTTCTCATATGTCTCCATTACTGGCTGGAGACACATCTCACTAGGGATGCTGGCATTGGGCTGGAGGTCAGTCTGGGTCTAGGGATAAGGATAGCTGCACGGCTGTTGTGAGGGAGCTAGATTCTTTCCCAACCCCACAGGCATGACCCAGAGGAAAGTCAGGGCTGGATTTTGTTTGTTTTTGGTGTGTGTATGGTGTGCATGGTATGTGTGTTCATGTGCAAGGGAATGCATGCACACATGTATGAACCTGTGCGTGGAAGGCAGATTTCCATGACTGTGTCTTCCTCCAGCACTCACCACCTTATTGTTGGAGGCAGTCTCTCACTGGGCCAGAAGATCGCTGATTTGACCTCCAGGGATCTAGGGACACAGGTAGACACCATCACACCTTTCATTACATGGGTATTGGGAATCTGAACTCAGGTCCTCATATTTGGACAGCAAACACTTTATGAACCAAGATATTTCCCAGCCCCAGCCAAGGTTTTTATTTTATTTTTTAAATTACATTTATGTATGCATGTGTGTCCACATGTGTATGCCATGACACATGGGGAGAGATCAGTGAACAGCTTTCACGAGTCAGTTCTCTCTTTCTCCCATGTGGGTTCCCAGGATGAAGCTCAGGTTGCTAGGTTTGGAAGCAAGTGCTCTTACCCGTCCTACCACTAAGCTATCTGCTGCCTATCCACCTTACCCTGGTAAAATTGTAAACAGTGCCCCCATCTCCCTGGGACCTGCTCCTTATAGCTCAGCCTCTCCTCCACACCCAGAATACTGCCTTTACTCCCTCCCTCTACAGGAAAGCTGGGTCCCAGAGGACCAGGTGCTGCAGAACCTAGACAAAGTTGGAGGTGAATGCTCTGCTTACAGCCAGCAGAGGTTACTGAGAAACCATCTTGTCCCAGGACTGCAGTACTGGTGACGGGTAAGAGAGGATGCTTCCGTTCCCTGCGGCATTCAGACCCCACCAGGAATGTGGCTTTGGGCCAGGATCCCTCTGGACAAGAAAGGATGACTCTGCAAAAACAGTGTTCTGGCCCCAGGGATGAGTGGAGCCACTATGTTGGAGGCAGGAGCCAATTGGCCTTTAGCCTCACCTTCCCTTCCCAGTAGTTCCCCTCCCCCTTTAGAAGTGTCCTCTGGGTTGAGGTTTAAGGACCCTCAGTGGCAAGAGTTGAGACATCTGGGAGGGGCCCAGAGGAGGAATTGATAACAGTGAGGGGGGGAGAAGCTGGCAGCCTAATTTAAAACTTGCAGGCCTGGGCTCGAGGAGTGAGCCTGAGCAGGCTGCTCGTGGGGAATTCCAGCCTTGGCCAGCCGCTTGGATGCACATGTATTTGGCCAAGCACAGAAAGCCACAAAGCAGCTTCTTCATCCTTCCAGGCCTGCTTCTGAAAACTAGGGATTGGGAACCTTCAGAAATGTCTCTGTTCCCAGAAGTGTCTCATGCATGACACCGTCCCATCACCACCAGGGTTATAATGCTCCTGCAGTAGCTCCAGCCTTCTGCACACTTGTAGACCACTTAGCAGATCCAGATGAGGATGGACGTGTAAGAATGACCATCCCATGGCTGGGCTGGCGATGGCTGCTGGCATTTGTTGAGTGTTCCCCACACACCCTCCTAACCACTATAACTAATGTCAAGCATTCCTCTCAACGGTCCCAAAAGGGAAGTAAGAAACCACACAGCAGGTGAAATACTCTGTCCAGTCCCGGGGCCAGATCAATTCTAAGCCCGCTTGGCATGTGCCCTCCTGCCCCTACCCTGGGAGGAAGGAAGGAGGATAGCGCTCCTACAGCCTTGCCCCCTCCTCTGCGCCTCACACAGTGACTTAAGGTCACCAGGGTCAGTCTATGGAAACTCTGACCCCTGCCTAGGAAGCATTGCAACATCCGAGTGTCCAGTGTCACACATCACAAGGTGCTTGGCGCTCTCAAACAGCAAAGACTGGGACCTAAGGCGAGGTGACATGAACCGGTCTCCTGACTTACTGTCAGGTGACTTAGACTCTGGTCTCTCTCCCCAGCTCTGGGCCCCATCCTGCAAAAAGAGAGAGGACTGTGAGTGTTCTCTGTCACCTACAAGATGGAAATGGCACTGCAGCCAGGGACCTGGCTAGAAAACTGGCAGAGCATTGTGGCAGACAGTGGGGTGGTGCGGAGGCTAGGAGAACTCAGTCCAAGGCTGGCATCGTGCTGCTGGGGTGCCAATTCAAGAGAGAGGCCAGCGTAGCAGAGGGGACAGCTCCTTTACTCTAGTCAGTCCGCATGACTGAGACCACTTATGGGTGACCTAAAAGGTGAGGCTGAAAGCAGCAGAATGGCTGTGTCTTCCCAGGAAAATCGCATGCGCACAGTGTGGTAGGCTGTTGTCACGTGACTGCCCACCCCGGCAAGTGTCCTGTTTGCCGACTTCCTTCTGTTCTGCTCTAACCTGGATTCTGTTGGTTGACTGGTTCCTGTTGCCCCAGTAACAAAGTAATAACGGAGGTGGCTGGAAATGGCTGTGTGAAGTCACTTAATTATCACAAACAGGCGCAGGGCCAAGCATGGGTGGTTACAGCTTGGTAGACTTAGTCACTCCCGAAACCAAATGTGGCCTCGAGATGGTCATAAATATACACAAAAGAATGGACCTCCAAAAGATGCACCTTGGTTAATTTAAGGACCTTTGAAATGATGAAGGTATTATATCATCCTACCGCCAAGCTGATTTTATTATATTCTACTGGCAAGCCTATGATGTGTACAGTTGGGCTACTTCCCAGTTACTCCATTCCCAAACTCTTTTATAGAGTTTATCAACAACACAAGTCCATTCTGTTTGGGCCGCTACTGTGGCTCCAATCTGGAACATCCTGTAGTGGTTTTTCTTTTTGGAAAGATCATCTGCCTCCTAACCTCTTAGTAACAGGACTTTGAGGGCTAACAGCCGATGTATTATCCCAACAAATTATTATGACTCGTGGGCAAGCAAGCCCGCAGCAGCCAAGCGAGAGCACCCTCTGATTACTGGTTTATTTACTTTAGGTCATTGAACGTCACCGGCAGCCACCACCGGCCACACTTGCTTTGTTAGATGCCTGCGAGAACTTTCCCCAATAGCCACACAGCCAAGGCCTGGGGAGACTTTAAGAGTCATCCAGTCCTCAAGGTTCTCAAAACATTGTTTCCTTTTTTTATTTCTGGCAGCCCCTGGAGTGTGTATTGATTTCTTCCTGCTCTGCAGCACCCTGCAAGCCACTTGATTGCACCTTCAGAGCCCCGCTGGGCAACACTGATCAGGTTATTGATCTGTCAGGCTGCAAGTGAAGTAACAGCAGCTCCAACAGCGGGATCCGTGGTTGCATCCCCAGGCTGTCAGCAGCAGAGCAGGAATTGAATCCAGGCCTGCTGGAGCCTGCGACCTCTGCGGTTCTTGCTGGTTGCATTTAAGCATTGGTGCAGAGAAGCAGCTGCATCTTGCAGGGATTTTTGGTCTCCACAAGGTTCTGCTTTGGAGCAGAGCACATGAGGGTCATTGACACAGACAGATTCCACAGGTCAAAAGCCAAAGACAGTGCATCTATCTGGCGCCACTAAGCCCAGCAGTTACAGGCCATGTGGGGCTTGCCTGTCATTTCCTTTGGATATTAGTTCTTTCTGGTTCTGAAGTTGAGACTTGTGGCTCTCCATCTGTGTAGGATAGGAATAAAATGTTTAAAAACAGATATCGTTTATTCCTAAGGGTCAGCCAAACGTTTTACTTCTATGTCTTTATTCACACTTTAAAAACATAAGGATGTGATATTGTTCTTGTTCACAAATCAGGAAACTGAGGATTGGCATAATGGCCTCTTGCTCTACACCTCACATATAGGTTCTTACTGACACATACCTGCCGTCTACTTCCCATAGCGCTATTGCTCACAAAGGGACCCTGGAGCCTGTGCTGGAAGACACCAACTGACACTGGTCCCTTCTAACGGAGATTTCTTCAGACTGTAACGTCTCTTCATAAAATTTGCAAGTATAAGATTTTTTAAAAAAATATTCTTTTTCTAAAGGGAAGCTATTCTAGAATGTAGAAACCCCAGAGTCCTCTGGGAATCTTGATTCATCCTACTCGGATGAATGCCCTACCTAAAATTGACTGCTCTCCTCTATTACCTCCCAACTTCCGTTTCTTTCTCCTTAGCGTATCCACTAATATATCATATGCCTTATGTACTAACCACCTTACCTGTTATACATCACAAGCCTCGCGCAACCCATTTTCTGTTGGTGAATAGAAATAGCCATCATCTGTACTCTCCTAGCATCCTGTGTAGTAAATGGAACTGTTATTATTTTCACATTATGGCCAATTCATGTGCTCAGAAGAACTCACCACTTCCTATTTGCTGTGCTGCCTTTGAACTTGACCCTGGCAAGGCTTTCTCCAGCTATAACATCATAATCTACTCAGGGAGTAGACATCATCCCACTGATGCCTCGGCTCAGCAAGCTTCCCTGGTGACTCCGACTTTACCAGTTCCCTTCTTAATATCTCCCCAAATTAATCACTTCGGTGATTATTTACAGATTTATTTACAGAGCAGGGCACATTAATATGTGTTCGCTGAAAAAAAATACCTGGCCCCTCAGCATCTAGAATTGACTCTTGATGGATCAAAGATTCAAACGTTTAAAAAAAAAAGCCAAAAGACAAAGGAAAATGTAAGATTCTAGGGGGAAAGAGTAGGGGCATACAGTTCACAGAAGACAAACAAAAGGCCAGCAATGGAACAAGATCTTGAAGATTCAGGGAGAACAAAACTGCCCTGTGCTCTAGCTAGGTGTCCAAGTTGGTCATTTTTAGAAGGCAAAATTGGCAATTCTCTCAAGATGGCAAATGTTCAGTCTACGTCTCTCCAGAAACTCCACTTCTAGGTGTGTGTTCCACAGCAAGCAAACAGAAGGGCACGGCAAGAGCACTCTGCGGGCTTGTTTAGAATAGCACACTGACTGGAAACCTTCTAAGTGCCTGCCCATGGAGACATTAAATAAAATGGAACCCCAGGCAGATGTTTAGGAGACTGTTGTACATTTACTAATATTCAGATGGAGAGATGTCAAAAAACACCCACAAAATGTCAAGTTGAAGAACAGTATTGTAGACCAATCCTAGTTTTGTTAAGAAAGCAAGACAGCATCATTCATTAAGATTTAAGTGAGCCTGACACACATGAGATTGTACAGAGAGGTGAGACGTGGGGGACGGAGAGGGAGAAGAGGAGGGGGAGGAGGAGGAATTAAAAGAGCTAGATAGCAGGTAATATTTCCAGTCATTTTCTGAGTATTTGAGATATTCCACAACTTCCAAAAGGCATTTAAAAAGAAGGATTCACTCAACATAGCAAGATAAAACAAATACAGCAGCAATCAATGGAAGATACAGACAGTAAAACAAACACCTCAAGTCCACCCCACATCAGATGTGGTAGATAATCATCTTGCAAGTCACTCATAACATTTCACCACAGCCTTGTTGGAGACAGGGAAATGGAAAGTTTTTCATTTTCAGCTCTAGAATGCAAAGGGCAAAGATGAGTGTCCATACAAGACCCCTGCTCAGAGGCCACATAGCAGTGTGACAAGCCCAAAGGGAACAGGTTCAGAAATGAGACCAGGACTCTGTACCTGAGCAGTACAGGGACAGGGACAGGGAGGCTGGACCACATTGACTTCAAGTCCTCTCAGTTTCTCTAGGCAGAGAGGACACCAGATAAGGGCGGGGTACTAGTTACTCTGCAGGGCAGGTCTCATCAGATACCTTTGGGCCTCCACACCTGAGCCTTTCAAAACACTGAGAGCAGCTCCCCAGTACACACACATATGCTTTGACCTGTCTGTCCCTGGGCAAGTAGGCTGGGGGAGAAGGTGTCTGTCCCTCTGGTGCTCACACCGTTTGTGCAAGCCTTCATCTGCTGCACCTTGCACCTCTTCCCGCCCTTCTGGTTTCCTTTCTCTTGAAAAACAAAAAACAAAAAACAAAAAACAAAAAAAACAAAACCGCTACCTCAGTGCAGTTCTGACTCTAAGGTTTTGAAACCCTCTTCCTGTGAACTCTGATGTGGGCGATAAGCAGCAAACAGAAGAGGCCTGTGGGTCTCACGTCTCACAGAGGGGCCTTTGTTTTGGGCACTAGAAGGTTAGAGGTGGGTCAGGTCTGGTGAGACTCTGAGGGTGTCAAACCTCTGCATTGGAGACCTTCGGTTATCCGGGGCAGGCTGTGACTCTCTAGTAATCAGCTGTCCAGCGGATGGGCCGTGAGCTCCTTATTTATACATCGAGTCTAAGATGCAGGAGTGTGGGAACTCTTATAGCTGAACCCATGCTGGTCTCCATTCCTTCATCCAGTTCACACCTCCCCTAAGGGCCAGCCCTGGGTTTCTGGGCATCATGCTGTTCTCTGAGGGACCAGGAGACAAAGCACCCTTCTTCTGTAGCTTCAGGCCTGGGCACACATGTGAAGAGAGGGCCTCTGGCACCAGTCTTGCTAAAGATGTTGAGCCATCTGAGCCAGGCTGTCGTTCATACATGGTTCTCTTGCTTAGCTTCTGCGGCTGGCATCTGGCTTCTCAATGGTCCAGATCTTGCTTTCCTGATGCTCTTAGCAAGTGCTCGCACTCAGCCCTATGCATTCCAAGGTCCATCTGGGACGCTTAAGTACATTAACTCATTCCAAATGTGGAAAGCAAAAACTCAAGGACACTCACCATTCCTTTAACAGAGAAGGAAACTGAGGCCTGAGAAAGTTGGGAGGGTTGTCCGGCGTCCTTAACTGAGGACAAAGTTAAAAGTGAGTCCCTCTTCCTCTTTCTTCTTCTCATCTCCATTCTCTTCTTCTTTCTTCTTTTTCTGCAATAAGCCACAAATACATTTAATTTAAAATAATTTTGTATACATACAATTTTACCACTTACTGAAGATAAAAAGAAAATTTCCATATTAACGAGATAGCTGTATCTGTTTTTTTTACATAAAAATGTAAATCTTGACTTAGTATTTGACCATTCAGGGCATGAGGTATTTTGAATGTTTTTCAGAGTTGACCAATATTTTGTCAATACTGAGAATGCCTCTTCACATAACAATATAGCTCAAAGTGGCAGGAAGATGTTTAAGGTCATTTTAGAATTTGTTAGGAAATCTGTCTTAATTCCAAGTGGGCTTTCATGGGCTCCAACAACAGGATCTGTGTGCACTGGTGTTCACCATGTAGAGCAGTGGTTCTCAACCTTCCTATGTTGTGGTGACCCCCAACCATAAAATTATTTTTGTTGTTATTTCAGAACTGTAATCTCACTATTACTCTGAATAGTAATAGTAATGCAAATATTTTTGGAGATAGAGGTTTGCTAAAGGGATTGTGACCCACAGGTTGAGAACCTCTGATCTAGACCTTGAAAAGAACATCCCAAACAGAAAAAAAAATTTTTTTCCTCTGGTAGTGCTGGACAAATACTTTGCCACAATCTGCCTCCAACTTTGCTCTGCTCCTTTCCACAGAAGGCTGCCCTGAGGGGGCTGTGGCAGCAGGTGACTTGTTCTGTTCTGACCATGGGTGAACTCTCAGCCTGTTGGAGGCAGAAAGCCGGGCAAAGGCAGGACACAGGCCACCTGCTTCAGGGTGCCACAACCTGGCTGTTCGCCTGAGTGGAGGCACAGTCCTGCCTGGTGCTCTATCTGCTCATTTCAAGCTCCCTGATGCTCTGATAACCTCTGTTGCTTGGTGAGACAGTGGGATGGGTTGCCGACCTTGGTCAAGGTTCTTCCAGTCTTTTGTATATCCGCCAAGACCTCTAACAATAGTCTCTTTATGGAGTGATCTTCAAATGGCCAATTTGCGTGTGCTGTCTGCTTCCTGGTAGGAACCTGCCTGATCCATACTAGCCAGCCAGCTCATTGGCAAAGACCTCTGGAGCTGCTGAGTCACCATAGGCCGAAACTTGGCACATGGAGGTCTCCTCTAATGCCTGCCCTTTGCTTTGGCTCTGTTCATCAGCCCCTGATTCATCCCCCCACTTTCCCTCATACTTCCCTCCACCTGTCGTCCCCCCACCACACACACACACACACTAGATGTCTGGAGAATAAGAGCCCAGCTACACAGGCCCATGACAACTGTAGCCACCTGTGATGCATGCAGAAGTGGTAGTCAGTGAACCCTAATGTCTTTAAGCATCGCTAGTTAGTCACAAGGGTCTGGGATCCTTGGAACACGCATCTTAGAAGCAGGGTGATCTCACATTGCAGGGAGATTCCTTTTCTCTGGGGATCTTTGCCCAGTAAAGCTTATTCATTTACCTACTCACTTACACAAAATATAAAGGGGCTGGCTCCCTAGCAGGCCCACCTTCCGAAGAACTGGGTACACTTACCTAGGGAGTCTGTCCCTGGCCCTGGGCCAAGGATGCTTCCATTTCATCCCATCCATTTGTATTTTACAAGCTTCATCATAAGTACCCTGGCCATTGTCCACACTCTCCCCTGAGCTCTTTGCCATCTAGACATGTGTGTCTACGTAGCTTGCCATGATTTCTCCTTGACTGGGCACACTGATACTACGCAACACTTGTTGGGAAGATGTTAATCAATGACCATGCAGGTCACAGCTTATCTAAGTGACTGCTGAATAACAATGGTCTATTTGTCTGTCAAGCACATCAATATATGTAGCCCAGGGCATGTCTGATCTCTGCTGAACCTCAAATTAAGGGCGGGACTCTTACCAAAGTCTCCGAGCTTTAGGGTTCTCCTCTGAAAAGACAGATATCAGACTGATATCCATGTCCTGTTGTTTTACAGTGAATGCTCATAAACTTGGGGACTAAGAACAGCATATATTTGTCCCACAGTTTCTATGGACCAGGAGTCCAGACATAGCTTAATAGGATGCTCTTAACTGGATGTAATCAAGGTGTAATCAAGTCAAGGATGCATCTTAATCTGGGGGTTCAAATGGAGATGGACCCAGTTGCAGGATCAGGAGCATTCCTTCTGGCTATGGAACTGTGGCTAGTCTTCTTGCTAGCCAACAGCGGTTCCTAACTCCCAAAGGTTTCTTTCCAGGAGGACTTCTCTATAAGCCTTTCTTAGATCCCTGATGTTGATGTCTTCAGGGTGGGTCCCCGGCGCCTGGCCGCTAGGAAGACTAGGACTTTGATAATATAGGGATGACAGTGGCTATCCTACCTTTTCCTTATGGCTATAACTGAGACATGGGTCCTGCCGCACAGAGGGGGAGAGGCCACAGGAAGACACCAATGTGAGAATGCAAGATAATGGAAAGCACCTTAAACCTGTCTCTTAGCAATCCGACCTTTGTTCCATATGACTCTTAGGGGCCTAGGTGTGAGATGGAAGAATGCCCTTGCACCTAGCACAGAAATGACATAGAAGGCAATGAGGAGCAGCTGTCTTTTCTTTGGCCTATTTTGAAATGCTGGCCGATAGTGAGTCCTCAGGCCCATTATGATCACGTCCACCAACCCATCTCTGCCTTTTCTACTACTTTTCTGGATGTTGGGGTCAGTGGGATTTGTCACGCAGCACTGACCAGGATGGTCTTGCTATTGTAAACTGACTGATTCTGGAAGATGAAGCTAGTGGTGTCTTGATCATTTTTCCAGCCTCTCTGTTGACCTTCCCGTGGGGAGGACGCTGGTATCGTTCAGATAGTCCATGAGTGTTGAACTAGAAATCTTGCCCTTGATTTAACGAAGTCCAGGACTGCAGTCCCCAGGGATCTGAGGAGGTTGGAAGGCAGTTCGGGTGAGTGGGTAGGCATGGGCTGGGAGGAGAGCATAACTTAGATGACAAGGCTGGCAGGAGGAGGCGTGGGGAAAATATGGAAGGTTCCAGTGCCTAAGACCCTGCTCCATAGCCTAGTGGCCATGTTTACCCTCATATCCCCCATCCCCCGACAGACTTTCTTCAATTCTTCTTGCCCAGCTATTTCTCCATCCCTTCTAAGTAGTGTCTCCATGGACTCTGTTGATGGGGGAAGAAAAGGCTAATGCTTTCAGAGATGTAGACTGAGCTGGGCTGGGAAGGAACTTGGACTTGGAGCCAAAGTTGTCTTCAGGTTGCAAGTGGAAGTCATTGAGCTCTTTATAGATTTCACTTCGACCATCTTTTTTCACTCTTTGAGGTGACAAAATTTAAGCCTGGGGGAGGGAATGAGCCTTCCCCACTCATGCAGCTTTGGAATGGTGGGTGAGGATGCTGTTAGTCTGGGAGCTCCTTTCTCTCGAAGCCCTCACCTGTCTCTTGTTCCCTGGTGTTGGCAGGACAGGTCTGCCCCGGCTCCAGTCCAGCCCTTCACACTGAGAACTCGGACCCCTGACCCCGGGTTTCTTCTTTCCTGCCCTTCATCTCCTCAAGGTACTGCAGCTGTCTGGTCACCCTATGCTCGCTCTCAGTGTGTCCAGCATCAATAATAGCTACAAGGATTCTCTCCTAGCAGGGACAGAAGCAGTTTGAGGCTTGCATGCCTGGGCAGCTGAGGACTCCAAAAAATAAAACAGAGAGTAAATCCTGTCATTTCTGGGCAAGGCCACAGTCCCAGGAGTCTCCTCAGAGGAACAGAGGATCCCTTAGCTGCAGGAAGGAGTGGTGGGAGTTGCATGGAGCTGTGGCTGTGGCTCACCTGTACAGAGGAGGAAGTAGACCAGACTTGGAGCTCTTGGAGGTAAAAAATTGGAGGATAAAGGTTCCAGTGCCACAACCCCAAAGTCAGGAATCTCAATGTGCAAACATGGAAAGCATCGTAAATTCATTGCGGGGAAGGTTTTTGTCACCCCTGAAAGAGCTCTTGGAAAGTCTGTCTTCAGGGTTGGGAAGTGGGGAAACTAGGTGCCTATATTTATTCTGCAGCCAGAATAGGTATGGGAAGAATGGAGAGAGGTGACCAGGCTGAGAGATAAGGGGTGTGTGTCTCTGCTGGGCTGGAAAGCAGCCTGGGCCCGGTCGGATGAGGGCTATGATGAGACATTGTAAGCCCAGGGCCAGTTGCTGTGAGAGATCAGATGGGCTGGCATTCCTCCGAAGCACAGCCTGACTTCCGAGAAAACACTCTAAAAATGGTCAGTGACTCAGGGGAAGAGCGCACACACACACACACACACACACACACACACTTTACCTCCTCTTCCCTACCACAGCATACAGACTGCAGACAGTGATCTCTTCGGGTCTGGACCTTGGGATGACATGAAGCCCCACCCACCTACACACGGCTACTTATAGACACATCCATCACATACTGTACTCAGCCACACAGCCACTTGGAACACACGTAACCACAGACAAGTATTCACGGGCTGTAGCATACAATCTCACAAATCACACGGCGAGATGGAACCATGTGCAATTAACCATTTCTCCTGTGTGTAATCAGACCCAGCTGCACACAATTACATGGGGATTCTGAGTCACACATGGCCTGGCACCACAGTACCCAACCACAATCACACTCAGCCACACTCTTCAGCACATGGTCACACACAGTGCAGGCACAGGCAATCCAACTAGCCCATCCCAGCAGGGATCATAGGGAATGATAAGGCCAGCTGTGAAGTGGGCCTTGACTCAGCATCAGGAGCAGGGGCTGGAGGGACCCGGTTCTCAGAGGTGGTGAGGATCCTGTTGAGTCAGGGATGGAGAAGTCCACTTTGACCTTCAGAAAGTCCACTTCCTGATCACTCCTTCAAGGTAGCAGAAAACAGGAAGGTTCCTCTCTCTCCTGACAGAGCCCAGGATCTCAATACTGCCTCCTGTGCTACGTGCCCCCTCTCCCCTGGCCCCTGCTGGCCTACTGCAGGAAGCTGGGATCAGCCAGATTGCCGTGAGTCAGCAGGAATGGGGTCAGGAAGGCCAGGCAATGGGTGACCACAGGGTTTGTCATTACTGGAGCTTCTGAGGTTGGAGGTGCTGTTCACTGGAGGTTGCCCATCAAGGGCCAGAGAGAGACAAAGTAGTGGCCCATTTCTCAGCCAACCTGTTCTCAAGGCCTCTTGACTCTTGGCGAACTCCTAGGAAGCAGATGGCAGGAGATGTCTATGTGGTCCCTAGCTAGACATGAAAAGGACAGTCCTGCTTCCTCGACCCATGGCTCATGCATTCATGTAGCTCTTGTCGAGTGCCTACCACACCAAGGTGCATGCCTAGACCTTCTGGTGGCTCTAGAACACGGACGTGTGAGAGGAGGTCCACACACTCTGCTGCCATGTCGAAGCAGCTAGGGCCAGCTGCTTTGTGAGCCCTGCACATGCAGCCCCTGCAGTGGGGTTTGGTTATTGGCCTTGAGATGCACTCACTTCTCTAGAGTACAGAATCACTTCTTCAGAGCTGAAGAAGATGTTAAGTCTGACATCTGAGGGTAATCTTTGTAACCCAATGGCCTCTTGCCTTCTGCAGCAGGACTGATTCTCCTGCTGTCTGGGTGTCATGGCTGACGTCCACTATCACTGGGACAGGATAAAGTGGTCCTTTCCTGGCCTCAGAGTAGTTGCTGGAAAATCCTGTGAAAGGAACACATGTATGCTAATGAAGCCACCCTGTTAAGTGGGGAAAACAATGTTCCCCGGTGCCCGGTCCTTTGGCTGGACTCCCCCACATCCCTGTCAGAATTCTTCCTTAAACAAGATGGCTTTTCCCACCATCCTTTCTTCTTTGTGGCAGGGCTCAGCCTGTCTCTTTCTCTGGGGTACCAACATCAGAAGGCTGCATCCTGTTCCCACTGAGTTCCTTTTCTGGCTATCCCTGAACGTAAGGAGACACTGGCTTTCCTTCCAGTCCCTCTAGCTAGATGTGCGAAAGCTGCAGAGCTTCGGCAATTCTGAAAGTTCTTCTGTCCTGCCCAGCAGCCAGTCATCTCAGCCTCCAACTACAGTGCAGCACCTCTCAGACAGAGAAGGTGTTTAAATGTAAAAACCCATAAAAACACAACAAAACCAGGGGACATGATGTACATTATTATTATCATCTTTTTTTATTGTTGGTTTTCTGTGTAGCCTTGGCTAACCTGAAACTCACTGTGTAGATCAGGGTGACCTCAAACTCGGAGATCCTCCTGCCTTCCCAAGAGTTAGGATTAAAGGCATACACCACCACCACCTGGCTCATCTTATTTTTTATTTTAGAGCAGGAAAGAAAAGATAAGACCTTTCTAAACAGAAACCCATGAAACTCTGACATATTTAAATGCACGAAGTTGGCCCAGCAAAAGCTCTCAGTCTCTACAAAATTAAAACACAAAGGACAAGCTGGGGGAAATGTCTGTGACAGATGAAACAAATGGTTTGTATCCATGAGCTACAAAGAGTTTTCACAAGTCAACAAGAAAGGGAAAGATAAACAAACCACCACGAGGAGAACAAAGGGCGGGGCAAGCGACTCCTAGAAGATTTACAATTGGCCGGCCCATGGGTACATGAAGAAATGCTGGCCCTTGTAATTTCAAAAAGCCAGGTCAGACCTGTGAGGGCACCAAATATGAAAATGATGAATATTTACAAAATAGGAGAGAAAAGATACTTCCGGACATTACAATTAGCAATATCTCTTACAAACTGGCAATGTGTAAGCCCTTTGACCCAATGACTCTATGTGCAGGAATTTATTCTAAAGACACATTATCATATTGTAATATTCATAGAGCTTTAGGGAGACAGCGTACATGGGGCTGGGCTCAGGCTCTCTCTGCCCCTGTAGCACCTGGGGCATTCAAGTTTCATGGTTCAGAGCTTCTGCTTAGTTCTCCTTGAGCCCACATACCCATCCACCCCACATAGGTCCCTACCTGCCCTTTCCCAACAAGCCAGATTTCTTTGGAAAATTCCACTAACTTTGGGAAAGCTATCTACTCCTCAACTCCAGATTCGGGTTGGCTTGAACCCAGTCCCTCAGGACTTTCCAGCCTCCCTAGCAGCAACTGATCTAGATGTGGGCACATGCTCTTAACCTGTGCTCTTGTGACGTATCACAGGAATTCGGTGGAAGTCCCAGGTCAGATGCTTTTTTTTCCCTATAGTGTGGCCAGATGTATGACTCTGACTACTTTAGCTATTTTTAATACAAGAATGAAGTCTGAGCCAAGAGAATCTTTGGATCCAACTACACTCAAATTCCATGCAGTCCCTGGGCTTTTCTGATGCGGGAGGCAATACATGTTCTCGGATGTCTGAACTGGCTTGGGAGAAACGTTTGTGAGCTTGCCATGGAAGCTTCTCTGCAAACACATGATCTCTCCCTCTGGCGGACAATAGGGTTCTATACCTCTAGGAGGCTCAGCCCCAGAGAGCAAAGGTCTGTCAGTTCTGAAGAGCTAGGGAAGCCCCAACTTCCTCCACCCAAGGCTTGGTTGCTTTGGAATAGGTGTGGGATGGTGTGAGGAGGAGACGGAATCTCTTCAAGCATCTGTTCTGGTGGTAGCGTTACCGGAGGGCCCTGGCACCCATATACCCAGAGTCCGGAGTGTTCTGGTGGAAGTTCCACCCCAAGCCCCGTCCCCCATCTCTCTCCAAACCCTGCTACATCTCAGAAAGCCCACCAAATGATGGCCCCTCCCCCAGGGATGCTCAAGACCAATCCCATAGGGTATTTAAACTGCCCTCCCCCAGAAAACAGACGTGGTTTTTCAATCTCTCTTTCCTGTCTCCTCTCTTGGGGGCTGGAAAGCCATCCATGAGTGTTTTACTCATTAAACCTGGGCTTTTTCTAATTCAGTTTGATTTGGTCTGATTTGGATTGCTCACCGGCGGCGAGTTTATCGGGATGCAGAACCTTTTTAGCCTCCTAGAGCAATATGAACAAGCCGGTAGGGTACACTACCTCACCACGGTAGTTTCGACAGAGTACTCACTGGTGGCCTATCCTTGCGGAAAATGCTCTGGAGCCTTAAAAAGATGGAGACTGGGCATGGTGGTGCACATCTGAAATTTCGGCACTCCAAGCACCCCAAAGGCAGAGGCAGGAGGATTGCTGTAAGTTTGAGGCTAGATTATTTGACATAGAGCAAGTTTCAGAACAACCTGGGATTCATAGCAGGACCTGTAAATTTAAAATATAAAATAAGCCAAAAAAGATGGAGAAAATGTCTTTACATACTGGCAAGAAAACTAGCCCCAAACTACCTCAAAGTTATCTCTAAGGCTGGATCCTTGACTTGACTGAAGAAAGGAATTTTTGGATGGGCTAGTATGAAACACAGTTGGGGGTTATTAAAGGCATCTTAATAGAAAGGGAGGCACCCAGGGGAAGAATAATTCACCTAAGTACACTAAGTGCAGGTTGACTTCCTAGTCTTCACCATAGCCGTATCTATGGTTTTGATGAGTTTTGAAGTAATTATCTCTAAGGGTTGCTAAGCAGCTGAACGGAGACCACAGGGCGGTTCCTAGCACGCACTGGTTAGGATTACTGTTGATAAGGTTAAAGCCTAGATCATAGGAGTGTGGGGAGTTAGGATGTTTTTACTGTAAACACCAGTCTTGTGTGAGATTCCTAGAAAGTATCTGTGTGGAGCAAGGCCACACTGAAGGCCATTAGTCTTAAGCATGGTTCATTGTTAATTTAACATTATTATTTGAAAAATCACAACAACACAGCTCTCTATAAAAGAAATCCCGTCTCTAGGGCAGCAGTCTTCACAGCAAATGCTAGCTGGGCTGGAACATTGGACGTTCAGCAGACTCTGAGTGAGGGGCTGTTCCTGCCCAGATCCCTTTCATTTTCCTTGTTTTCCTAGCCAGCCTCTTTTGTTAAAACTCTGCTTCTGGGGCTGCAGAGATGGCTCAGTGAATAAAGTGCTGAGACCTAGGTTCTCACCCTCAGCATCCATGTTATAAACAAATCAATGACTACAAACGCACAACCAGGCTAGGAGGTAGAGACAGGAGGGTTCTGAGGGCTCACTGGCCAGCGAGTTCAGTCACAATGTTAAGCTTCCAGATTCAGTGAGAGAAATTGTCTCTCAAAATAAGGTAGAGAAACAATTGAGGAAGAAATCTTGCACACATTCCACACTCAGGTGCACACATTCACACACACATGCACATACATTCACACCATAGGCACACATTCATACACATGTGCACATACATTCACACCATAGGCACACACATTCATTCACACGTGCACATACATTCACACCATAGGCACACACATTCATTCACACGTGCACATACATTCACACCATAGGCACACATTCACACACATGTGCACATACACTCACACCATAGGCACACACATTCATTCACACATGCACATACATTCACACACATGTGCACATACATTCACACCATAGGCACACATTCACACACATGTGCACATACACTCACACCATAGGCACACACATTCATTCACACATGCACATACATTCACACACATGTGCACATACATTCACACCATAGGCACACATTCACACACATGTGCACATACACTCACACCATAGGCACACACATTCATTCACACGTGCACATACATTCACACACATGTGCACATACATTCACACCATAGGCACACATTCATACACATGTGCACATACATTCACACCATAGGCACACATTCATACACATGTGCACATACATTCACACCATAGGCACACACATTCATTCACACATGCACATACATTCACACACATGTGCACATACATTCACACCATAGGCACACATTCACACACATGTGCACATACACTCACACCATAGGCACACACATTCATTCACACGTGCACATACATTCACACACATGTGCACATATATTCACAAACTCAGGCACACACAAAATTATGATGCTATCTCAACCGAATAAGAACCAACTTTTTTTTGGTTCTGGAGAATTCTGACTGATTTATATTTTATACCTTCTTCATTTATTTACTGGTTTAAAAAATTTAATATTTTTCTTTATTACTTGTATTTATTTTCTGTGTTTGTGTATGCATGGAGGCTGGAGAACAACCTGTGAGGGTGAGTTCTGACCTTCTTCCATGTGGGTTCTGGGGAAGCAAACTCAGGTCATCAGGCTTATCAAGAAGTGTTATCACGGAGAGATGGCTCAGAGGTTAAGAGCACTGACTGCTCTTCCAGAGGTCCTGAGTTCAATTCCTAGCAACCACATGGTGGCTCACAACCATCTGTAATGAGATCTGGTGCCCTCTTCTGGCCTGCAGGCATACATGGAGGCTGAACACGGTGTACATAATAAATAAATAAATCTTAAAAAAAAATAAAGCAGTCTTTTTTTAAAAAAAAAAAAGAAAGAAAAAGAAGTGTTATCACTTGATGAGCCATCTCCCTGGCCCTTAGATACAATTCTAAGAAAAGTTATTACAGTCCTGAGCCCTAGTCTGTAGAATCCTACTTTTTGTGGAGGTAAGTAGAGGCCTTGAGGGAGCTCCTAGTGGTTGAATAAGCAACCACACACCTCAGCCTCTCTGGAATGCCCAGGTCCATGCAAGATGACTTCAGGATGGGTAGACTTCACAGTGGGGCTGTATGTTCAGTCATGTTGAGCTGGTGTGTGGTGCTCAGGCATGGTGAACTGATTTAACATTCCAGGTAGCTCAGTGAGATCCACAGGTCATTTTGTTAGAAGAGAATAGTTGGGGGGCAGGGTGGGATTGGATAGATGGCTCAACATTTAAGAGCATTTTCTGTTCTGGCAGAGAAGCTAGGTTTGGTTCCTAACACCCACGTGGTGGCTCACAACCCCCTGTAACTCCACTTACAAGAGATCTTCTGATGTCTGAATACAGCAGGCACACTTATGGTGTACATGCATACATTCTGGAAAATACACTGCTGTGTAGCAGTTTCCTCCCAGAATGAAACATTCCATTTTACAGGGTAGCTCCTTAATACAGAAGGTAAACAACTCAAATAGCTTCACAGTCCCTGAAACTGACGGGATTCACTAGGCCCCTCCCTCCCAAGAGTAACCAATAAAGATTTGTCAGCATCACTTTCAGGCAAATTAGGTTTTAAAAAGACAGACAAGCTTAGCTACCTAAAAGAAACAGAGACCGGGCAAGCAGCCTAAAAAGAAGGAGAAACCAGCTGAGCTCCCTGGAAGAGGTTTAGTCCAGCTGAGCCATCTGGAAATGACCCTTCTCAACCTGCTGAGTTTTCTGCAGGCTAATGCAATGTGCTCAAAGTTTTCAGCTTTTGTGCGCTGTAACCCGTGCTGGTGTTGAGTTTGGTGATGCAACTGTCTTTGCGTCATGTCTGCTCCTGTAAGCAACCTTTCCCCAAATTCTGTAAATAACCCCAATAAAACTCATTGCTCACCAGGTTGGACGTTAGTGGTGTGTGTACATTGGTCTGTCATGGTAGGCTCCCTATCTGGGTAATAGTCGTGTGTTTTGCATCTCTGCAGGAAAAGTCTGCCACACAACACACATACATAAAATAAAAATAAATAAGTCTTATGAAGAAAGAGAGGAGGAGGAAGAGGAAGGCAATGAAGACAGTGGCTAGGGCAGTGTGCAGAATAACGATCCCCAAAGACCTGGCCTCCCCATCTCTTGGCATCCATATAGCAGATGTATCTAAATTAAGAAACTGTGATGGGCGGAAATTTTTGAATTATCACCACAGTAGGGCTCTAAGAGGAAGGTGAGGGAGAACTGACACAAAGAGATGCAGTGATTTGACAGGCTCAGCTGTAAGCCAAAAGTGTCTGCAGCTAGGAGAAACCTAAGTAGGCATCCCTACTTCCCTGTAGACGGCTTAATTTCAGTGTGTACTTATGCCTGCAAAAGCCAGATGGAGTAGCACACACCTTTAACACTTGGAAAGTTGAGGCAAGTGGATCTCTGTGAGTTCGAAGCCAGCCTGGTCTACAGAGTTCTAGGACAGGCAAGGATACATTGAGAGATACCTTCTAGTCAAGGAAAAGAAAGCATACTGTACAGAAGAAGGCTTTGATGGCTTTTGGGTCCCACACTGTCAAGGCTGAGAAGAAATCTCAGTTCCTTTCCCTGGATACTTTTGAGAGGGGCTCTGAGCGGGCTAATGAGTTCTGGCACCTGGGGTGGGTAGAGGCATGGTGCCTACCCTGGCTCTCCTCTAGCCCCAGATGGGGAAGGGGAGCACGTTGACTAGCAACCTGGAGGTCTGCTGAGGCTTCCCACTGTGCCCTGATTTCCCTGCGATGGGGCATGCATGCGAAGATTGTTAGAAGTCTGGAGGGTGTTTAAAAACGAAACAAAACAAAGGCTATAAAACACCCTGCCTCAGCTCAGAGTGACTCTCTGGATTCTAAAACTGGAATCTGCCTAGGAGCTGAGTTTCCCTCTCCAGCAGTAGTAAAATGTGTCACTCCCTCAGGCTCTGTATGTAGGTTTGTGCCTGGCTGCAGGGAAAATTGCTATTAATGATTATTTCTACCTAATGTAAAGCCCTTGGTGAGCTACCTGTGTGAAGAATGGCAGTCCCTTGCACAGCTATCGTGACATCTCCCACAGACCTTCCTCAAGGAAGTGAGATTTTTGCCTGCCCTGATATTCATAGTCTCTTGGGTAATACAAAATAATTCTTAAATAGAAACAAGTCAGTTACATAAATATCTTTTATGTCAGAGACTGTCATAAGTAGTTTTGTGTATGAACATATACACTTATTACAACTGTTATAAAAAATTAAAAATGCTGCAGGACCCCCAGCAGCAGTAGGCAGCAGAGACTCTGTAGGTCTCCAAGCAGTGGTAGCAGGCCATGTGGCGGCAGGCAGCAGGCCCTAAGAGCAGCCAGTCCCAGGCAGAGATGGCTGCTAGTCCCCGAGCGGTGGCTGGTTCCAGGCAGGGAGACACGTGGCGGGCAGGAGTCAGACACATGGATAGGCACGCCATGTAGAGTAAAGTTAAACGTTTATTAGGGTTATGGGGAGGAAAGGGAGAAGAAGAGAGACAGAGAGAGAGAGAGAGAGAGGGAGAAAGAGAGGAGACAGAGGAGAGACAGACAGAAGTGGGGGGCAGGGGAAGTGGGGAGAGAGACAGAACATGCCTCTCCCTAGAGGAAGACAGGAAAGAGAGCTCTCAGGCTGGAAGCTGAAGATCAGCCTGCCTCAGCGGATGGGGGAGGGACTGGGCGTGACTTTTCTCTTAAAGTGCCAGAACCATAACAACAACCATAAGGTAGATACTATATTACTACCTTTACTTGTTGATATTTTGAGTTAAGGCACTCTATAGCCCAGGCTGGCTTCAAGTTTGGCATGTAGCTCAGGCTGATCTCAAACTTGTGATCCTCCTGCTTCAGTCTCCTGTGTGCTGAGTTTACAGGAGTGAACCACTGTGCCTGGCTAGTGCCTTCATTTCACAAATACCTGAGGCACAAAGGTCAAGGGCTTGCTTAAAGGCACAGCTGCCAAGTAGCTGAGCTGGGATTTGAATCCAGCCTGTAGGGCTCCGGGGTCTGTGTTCTTGTAGCGGGTACTGGGGAAGCTTTTTCTCTATCCAAAGTCAGGTACTAGGTTAGCTTAGTGCCTGGGCCCCACAGCAATCTTGTGATCAAGGTTGTGGGAGCCTAGAAAGTTCCCAGAGAAGCATATGCCCAACCTCAGTCCCTCCTGCTCTTGTCAGGCTTGTCCAAGTCTGTCTGAATGAGCTGCAGAAGGATTCTTCATTTCCACACTTCAGGCTGTGTCAGGGGGAAGATGTTGTGATTCTGGCACTTTAAGAGAAAAGCCACGCCCACCCCCACCCCCATCCGCTGAGGCAGGCTGATCTTCAGCTTCCAGCCTGAGAGCTCTCTCTTCCCTCTTCCTCTCAGAGAGGCAGGTTCTGTCTCTCTCTCCCCACTTCTCCCCTCCCCCCACTTCTGTCTGTCTCTCCTCTGTCTCCTCTCTTTCTCCCTCTCTGTCTCTCTTCTTCTCCCCTTCCCCCTTTCCCCTCTATAACCCTAATAAACGTTTAACTTTACGTGGCATGCCTATCCATGTCTATTGCTCCTGCCCGCCCGCCACATGTCTCCCTGCCTGGGACCAGCCACCGCTCGGGGGCTGGCAGCCATCTCTGCCTGGGACTGGCTGCTCTTAGGGCCTGCTGCCTACTGCCACATGGCCTGCTACCACTGCTTGGGAACCTATAGAGTCTCTGCTGCCTACTGCTGCCGGGGGTCCTGCAGCATTTTTAATTAATTATAACAGAAGAGATATATAAAGTCCTCAAGGCTGAAAGCCTAGGGCCATCCATCACAGGTAGGCAAGATCAGTAGCCTGGGTGCTAAGACACGAAGTAGCCAGAGAGCCTTTTTCCTTTCCCTAGAGACAAGGGTGCAACATAGGGAGGAAGAGCACCTCCAGCACCCTGGGTGAAGGGCACCTGCTCTCTCTGCATTTGCAGGTTGGCATGGTGAAACGAGTCCTGAGGTGACAGGAGCTTGGAGCTTGTCCCAAGAACACAGGAAAGGCGTGTGCTGAGTTTTCTCTGTACAGGGAGGTGAACTCCAGCTTTGCCAGCTCCTTGGCCTTGTCAGTGAAGGAGGGTTAAAGACCATACACTTCTCCCAGAGAGGGGTTCACTGTGGAAAGTTCCTCTTTGGCCGTAGAGGGCTTACCACTGAGGGCCCTAGCCCCTGGATTCAGACAGGCAGATGCTGGGAGCCTTCAGAGAGGAAGAGAAACCTGTAAAGGGCTGGCTGCCAGTGGACAACTCTGGTCTGGACAGGCTCACGCCATTACCTCCTCCCCACTCCTATCCCCAACCCACAGCAAAAACAGCATACTAAGAACATCCCGCGTGCTGTGATGAGAGACTGGGTCTGCTCTCCATCCTCCATGAAAGCCTACCCTCTCCACTGTCTTGTACATTGGGCTATTCCAGACTTCTGAGTGTGGTCTGATTCTGCCTTCAAATAGTCAGGATGAGTAGGTCTGGGTGGGTGTCATGAGGGCCAGGATGGCTTCAGTGCCCCAGTGCCAACCAGGTCTCCATGAGCTTGAGTGGAGACCCCGGGAGAGGTCAGAGGTCTTCACCCACCTTACCTGTCCCCAGAGAGGAGAATTCCAGGTTCAGTCCTGCCTGAGGCTCCTGCCGCCATCCTTCTGTGCTGTCTTTCACCAGAGAGGGTCAAGGCAGCGGAGGGCAGTGAGTGGATCTTCTAGGCCTGTGGAGGAGGCTGAGAGCTGGGTGTATCCTGGCCAGAAGCCCAGCAAGCCTGAGTGTGTTATGAAAAGATAATATCGTTCTGCCTTTTGGGCAAAAGCTCTTGGTGATGTCCTTGCCCTATGACCTCTGCCCGGGCACCGTGACCCCTGTTGTTCTGATTACAGGGCTTGAGGCCTGGCCACAGCATGCTACAGGGATTGATGGATGTGCCTTCAATCCGCAGACCTCACTGCTGTGGTGCAGCAGAATTGAATTCACATTCGGGGTAGTTTTATGTCATGAGCAAGCTTCAGGCATAGAACTGCTGTGGGTTAAGGCTTGTTCTCCTCCTACCACTCTCCCTCTGTAGCAAGGCCCATGGGAGCTTGCCGTTGGGAGGAGACAGCTCAGTTTGAAGAGAAATCCCGCCCCAGTGTTCCTGCTTAGACTATGGTTTTGGGGAACCCAAACTGTTAGGGCACCCTTTGCCCTTTGCAAGCGAGTCCAGATGAGCCACTGCACCCTGGTCACCCCAGACCACCTCAAAAGCTGCAGCCTCACTAGATGGAAGGACATGAAGCAGACAAGCGTACTCAGAAGAAAAAGACACCAGATTCTGGGACACCAAGGGTCAAGATGGGCAGGGGGCAGAGGTCAAAGGTCAGGAGCCTGGGTGTCTGGGCATTGGGGAATACTCTCAGGTTGATCATGGTGAGCTGTCTTTCCTCTTCTCTGGCTGATGGTGGGCACAGAGGCTGAGAGGAGTCAGGGGAGCCCAAGCATTGGAACCCACTGACTTCTGCTATAGCCCCCTCCAAGGGAGTTATGTGGGGTCATCTTACCACATAGCCTTGATGGCTGCAGCCCGAGGAGACAAACTGGCCCTGGTCTTCCACCATGAGGAGGAGGAGGAGGAGGAGAAGGAGGAGGAAGTGGCTTTCACTGAACACCTCTCTCCCTAGCTGTGTGCTGAGCATTTAGGGGACATCATTATCAGCATGGTTTACAGATGTGAAGACCAAGATTCTGGGAGAAGATCGCCTCAAGGCCAGTGTCAGGAGCCAATTGGAGCCAAAGAACCCGCTTTACCAACTGTGCTTCCCAGCATTTGGGTGATTTCCTCTCTTTTTGGCCCTAGGGACCATTAGGCTTCTTTGAACCTCTCAAGTACAGAGCTCCTAGAGCCAGCCATAAGAATCCAGGGAATTTGTCCTCTGCCTTTGCCTAAAACTCCTTACTGTTCTTGAAAGAGAAGCAGGGGGAAGACAGTGGTGGTTGGAGTGTCCTAAGGGAGGGCCTAGAATCGGTCTCTTTAGCAGGGTAATCTCCAGGAGCCTTCTCCTTTGTGACCCTAGGGAAGGTGGGAATGGTTGAGGAGGGAGAGGTTGGTAAAAAACTGCAGCAAAATCAGAATACTTCCTGCCCTTTTCATGGGGTGGAGGTGGGAGTTAAAATCCCAGGGATATGCATGCCCTATAGCCACTCAGTTTCATGCTTCAACAGCCTTGCTTCACACTCAGGCCACCAACAGCTGGCCCAGGGGCTTGCCTCGATCTTACAGTGGAAGGCCTGCAGACCCTTGAAATCATGGTGGTCCCACCTTCCCAAGAGTGGTCTTGCCCTTTGAGGAGTCATGGGAAATAACACGACTTGCTAGAAGGCCAGGGAGAGCCTAGAGGAAACAGGCTGGAGAGGAGTATGTAGTGCATTATGGGAGTGCAGATAGGATTGGGCAAGGACAGAGTGCATTCAGGTCTTGATGAATGTTCTGGGTACTGGACAGAAAAAAAAAAAGCAGGGGAGGCTAGATCATACCCCAACCATTTGGATACAGACGACTGCAGGGCAAAGAGGAACCAGTGAAAGCATAAGCAACCTGAGCATGGTGGCACATACTCAAGAGGATGAGGAAGGAAGGTTGCTGAAGTTCCAGTTCAGCTAGGGCCACGACACAAGACTATTTCGGGTTTGGGGTGCGGTGTGGGGGAGGCAATGTGGCTGTGCTTCAGGACTGAGGCACGGAGAACAGTGGGAGGTACCAGTTGGTGTACACAGTGTCCACCACATTGTTGAAGAATTCTGTGATGAGCGCCCTGTGCAATTGGGTCCTGTGGGGCAATAGTTCTGGCCTGGCCATAGTAGTCATCCTCCTGCAGCTGGAGGGAAGCCCGCTGGCTGGAGAAGTGAACAGGACCCAAGGGACACACACATGTGGCTGGTGTAAGTGCCTTTACCGAGACTGCCGCCGCCACTGATGAGTCAGTGGTCTGTGTCCCGTGCCAGCACTGCTTCCTGGGATTGGGATTCAGGGAAAGGCAGGGTGTGAGGGAGCAGGCGGGGTGCTGCTTCAGCCTCTGGGAGGCTGCAGGGAAGAAGCCTTAGCTTTGCTTCCTGCATCAACTTACACCCAGAGAAACAGCTTTGGGAGCTGCTGCTCTGCAATGAGTCTGAGACCCAGGTTTACATCCCGAGGGTACATAATCTTATGCCCAGTCCTCCCTTCCCCTTCCCCTCTTACTGCAAGCCTTAATACCCAGGGATAACTCAGAGGGACTAGGAGATGGAAGTCTGTGTTTCCTTTCTCTCGGAGGTAAATGGGCCATAGTCTGTCAGCTATCTTTGCTTGAAGATTCTAAAGTCCTCTTGGTACCACTGCCCTACCCTGAAGCCAGAGTTTGTCTGTAGCCTGCACACTCTGGATCCTCAGAGAAATGGCAGTAATTGACCAATGTCGGTGGCCCTTCTGCTACACACCCGAGAGTCCCCAAAGGAAGGACCACTGGGTAGGCTGTCAAATGCACAGGTAAAGACTAGATGAGGGTCCTCAGAAGATGGCTCTGGAGCTCAGCAAGTCCAGATCCCAGGTCAAGACAGCCTTCTTTGGGGAATCCTTTGGCTCTGTTTCAGGAGTCCAGATGGAGTGGGTGGGCTGCTTCCATGGAAGGGAAGGTGGGCATTGATCTCAGCTCTAGAGAGGGAGGGCTGCTGTCACCATGGCCCTGACCCTACACAGGGCCTCAACACAGCATGCATTACTGACTCAGGCATATTGCACCCCCATCCATAGCTGAGGTTTATGGGAGGTCTTCAGGAGATGCAAAGGCAGGCTCCTTGGGGACACTGATGTGGGGACAATGGTGAAAGAGCAGGTGCCTCTAGGGAAATTTCAGACAGAGGAAAAAAAATAAAAAGGATGGAGGCAGGCAGGAATGGTTACTCCATGAGCTGTCCCTTCCAACGAGAGTGGGTGGAGCTGAAGATTTGCTGAGTAATGTCCTCAGGGGACAACCAAAATGAGGAGGATGTGTGGCCCTTGATGGGTTCAGATGCCAATGAAATGACACTCCTGGCCTCAGATTCTCCATTGGTCAGGATGACAGGGTGTGATTCTGAGGCAAACTCCTTCTGAGAGACCTGAGTTCTGACTCTTTAGACTCCATCCCTTCATTCCCTCATTCGTTCACAAACAGCTGAATGCAGTGCTTTGGAGCCTGGAGGGGAAGGCAGTGCTAAAAATGCTAATACTGACCACCATCCCGCAGGGTCTTAGCATGCAGGTGACGGCCGCAGAGAAGACTTGGCTCTGCTGGTTTGGGAAAGGGCCGATGTACAGAAGTCAGTCTTTCTTGAAGAAAGAGCAGGGGACAGTGGGAAAGGACATCCCAGGTGAAGGCCAGGTGACACGGCAGGGCCAGAGCAACAGAAGGAAGCAGGAGACAGGACCTACAATGTGGTGCAGCCTGCAACATACAGGCTTTGCCAGCCCTCTTGATGCTGGGTGAAAGCAGGATCCATGAAGGCCTAGGCTCACACCTGGTTTCAACTACAGAGGCTGCTGAGTGAGGGTCAGTACTTATTGCCCCATACCTCAGTTTCCTCCTCTGTGTCACGGGGTGGCCGTGGTCCCGGAGCTTCTGTGAGAACACAGTGTGGTAGCGCTTTGTAAACTCTAAGCAGCTTTACAACCCGGAGGCATCACTGGGTAACACTTCGGCAGCAGCCTTAGCACCCTGGCACCCTCAGCTTTGACCTTTCGGCCCGCTATTTCCTGAGCAAAGGCCACGCGTGAGGCCGCTCTCACCCAGTCATGTTAGTTCTCAGGAGCTGGATAAGGTTGGTCTTTTGACCTTTTCCATTCACTCTGGGGTCCTTTCCTTTGAGACTAGGTACAGCTGACCCAGAGGACCTGGACCCTGCCTGGGAAAAGTCGGAGGCAAGAGCAGAGACTGAACTAATCTGCAGGCTAAGGGTGGAGGGGTGCAAGAGTAGGGTTAGCCCGCTCCCTGTGGGGCACGGACCTGTGGCAAGGCAGGACAGTGAGCAGCTGGTAAGTCGGGCCAGGAGCAGTTAGCAACACAATCAGGCCCTGGGATGTGGAGAAAAGGTGTAGAAATTAAGTCAGGAAGATGGTCTGCCTCCATCCAGTTCCCTCCACAAGCTCAGGGCTGGCACTGCTAAGAAGAACAGGAGGGAGGAGGAAAGCGCCTCGTGTCTCCACCTGACTATTAAGGCTTCCTTTCTGGCTCCTTTGTCCCATACTGCCGTTATTAGTACAGATTTTGTTCCCGTTAGCCCCCGGCGCCACTGGGCTCTGCCTGAGCATGTCCCCAGTGGTCAGTGACTCAGCTATCTTTTTTTTTTTTTTTATTTTTCTCTTTGCTAGAGGGTTGGATCCACTAGCTGCTGAACCCTGGTTCTCAGGGGGTCATGCCTCCACATGAGACCAAGTCCTTAGTATCCAGCCTGACTCCTGCATGTCTTCCTTGCCTTTGTCACTGGCCCCCTTTGTCAGCAGCACCTTAGCACCGTGACAGAACTGGACCCAGTGACTCTTTGCACTGGGTAGGCACAATAAATATTTGTTGAATGGAATTCTTGCCGCTGGTTGGGATTTTCCACTGTAGCCAAAGGGCTGCTCCCATCCTTGCCATGGCCAGGCCTGTTTTGGAGTCCACCCTATATGTATGTTCACCATGACTTCTCCTCCTTGCCACACCCATCCCTCCTCACAGCCATCCCTTCAGAATGCTCCTCGGAGCCACAGCCTCCCTGTGGGCACATGGCTGCCTGAGAACTCCATCGCTCCACCCACTGTGAGCTTCTTGACCTCTGTCTTCTGTTTATTCCTTGTTTTTCCTCCTCTGCACACGTCTCGGTGGCATGGCTGAAGAAAACAGGCCCACAGCAGACTCCATCAGAGCCCTACAGAACCCAGGCCTAGAGAGGCAAGAGATAGTGTCAATGGCCACAGAACCAGTACTGTAGGAGGCTCTTAAGGCTGGTGTTCAGGCTCCCTCAGCTTTGAACCTTTGCCTTAGAGTCTCCTATAGCCAAAGTTTGAGGAGCATCCTCATAGAGATTTGGTGAGGGTTAAAAAAGCTCAACTACAGGAAGCTGCTTTGTAAATTATATATAAAAAAAGATTGTAAGCATTAATCAGTTGTAAAATACTTTGGAAACATCCACACTGTACTAGTTGATAAAGTACTTGCAATTAATTCTGCTGTTTCCAAACTAACCATGAACTGAAAATCTGCCTTTCTTTCTCTCCTTTTCCCTTGAATAAATCAGCTGAAATTTTCAGTGAATTTGTCTTGGTAGTCGTGTTCCTGGTTTATCTCTATGACTGACCACCATTGCCACGTCCATTCTCCTAGACGGCATGGTCTCTTCCCCGGAGCCCCTCCCTTCTGTTTTCTAGGCTCTTACCCAGAGCAAGTGTGATTGCCACATCACACAATGGCTTCCCAGCCACACCACGCTGCTTCCTGCCACCCTTTTATTTCACAGCCATCCTTCCCAAAGCTGCTAGAAAATTCAGTTTGGCTATTGCCGTTCCACTGAGCACCCCACGGGTCCTCCTTATAGCTAATGAGATACAGCAGGAAGTAAAAATAGGAAGTGGGATTATGGGGAAAAGAACTGCCAAATCCATTGTTATTCGCTGATGATACAATCGCATAGCTAGCAAACCCGGGAGAATACATCGAAAGGCAAATATAGCTCATGACTTTTTTAGTTGGCTGCAAAATAACAATTGACACTTATGTGGAATGGAACTCTTGCCAGCCCTGTCCTAAGTGCTCTGTGTGTGCTCCCTTACTCCCCTCTATCCTCACTGTCTTATTTTGCAGGCAAGGAAAGCAAGACCCGAGCCATTGGGAGGCTGGACCCAGACCAAGGCTGTTGTGCCTGTGTGTTTAGTTGCTCTGCCGTCAACAGTTGCCGTGTGCCAGCAATTCTTCCTCATGAAATGTGTTAGGAGGAAAAACATGGTCACCACAGCCATCAGAGATGCTGGCATTTCAGTGGGTGCCTCATCATCCAGGTCCCCAGGCAGCTGTGCCCATCTTACCCCCAGAGTCCCATGAAACCTTTAACCAAGTTGTTACTGATTTCTGGCCTTCCTGTCACTAACAACAAAGGTCCTGGATTCTAGCTAGGAGTCACCTGGAAGAGAATGCTACAATAAGCTCCCATCTCTCGCCCCTTCTAGGAACACATTTTGGGCACAGCAGTCTGCTTTTCAGAGGCCAGCTCTGTCTTCCACAGACATCCTCTGACTTACATTTTTGTGTTGAAAGTCCCACCCCTAACTGAGGAATTATTGGCAACTGATAGCTGATGAGAGAGAGGAAATCCTTTTATTTTTCAGTATTTGGCCCCTGGGAGGTTAGCCACACCCCAGTGGATGGCCCCATAGGAGCAGCCTAAATTAGACTTTATGGTTTAAAAAAAGAGGACTCAAAGTTGGTTGTGTAGGGAAGAGGGGTATTGGTCTGGGAGGAGTTGGGTGAAGGGGTGTGAATATGATCAAATTACACTGTATAAGATTCTCAGAGAACAAAACTCTTCAGAGCTCTTCTTGAAGAAAGGAGAGAGCGCTCTAATGAACACTGCTGCTTCTGCCGCTCGCCTAAAAGCAACTCCCTCCGAGTTTCTATGCTTGGAACCACATCATCTGCAGACAAGGGTGCTTTGGCTTCTTCCTGTCTGCCCTGTGTGTAACCCCTTGGTCTTCTTCACTTGTCTAACTGTTCTAGCGAAGACTTCAAGTAGAATATTGAGTCCCGCATGAGATATCTATATCTATATTCTTCTCCTAAGGCCCAGAGATCATCACAGAAGACGGGGCAAAAGATTGAAAGGGCCCAGAGGTGGTAGAAGATTACAAAGAAATAGTGATCTGGAAGGAGTTGGGTGAAGAGGTGTGACTATGATCAAAACATATAAAATCCTCAGAGAACAAAAATCACTTTTAAAAAAATCATAAAATATTAAAAGAAAAGAGACTTCTTGCAGCCAGATGTTCCAGGCAAGGAACAGCTGCAGTGATCTCCTAGTGTCTGTTGGTTCCTGGGGTGGTGTTCATGGCACCATCTTGGGTTGCCAAGAGAGCATGTGTTTTGTATTTTCCTCACCATTTGGGAAGTTCTCTGGGCTTGAGACGGTACCTCTGCCCCCTCTAATCAATGTTAGGGTATGAATAGCACACTGAAAGAGCAGGCCACTCATTGCCTGATTGATTTTATATTCTGGCCTGCAACTTTTCTGCCCAGAAGTGGAGGAAACATTTATTAAGTGTGTTGAATGTGTGCCCAGCATGTTAGGAAGTTCCATAAGTCATCTTAATCCATGCCATAACCTTATAGAGTAAGTGTTATCAAACTCCCTTTGAAGGGAGGAAATTGAGGTTTCCAGGCTTGAGGAGTTCTTGGCAGATTGAATGCTGGGCTAGAACACAGTTGGCTCCAAAGCTGTGGTCTTACTTTGCATCACACTTCTCCCAGGTAGAACACCATCCATGCAGAGATCTAAATCTGGATGGGGTCCACAAAAATGGCAGAAAAGTGACGGGGAGTGGGGTGCTAATGGGGCTGGAAGATTCTGAGTCACGGGGGCTAGGGAAAGAATCAGGACTTCTGAGGATTACTGACACCCCCTGGGAGGGCACTAGCCTACAAACCCCATTAGACTGAGCAGTTGTAGAACACCTCTGTTCTTGGTCTGTCCACAGCACACGTTGGCCCATTGGTTGGGACCCAAACCAGTGACTTTCCTGGCTAAGAGCTGCATCTGAAGGCTAAAGCTGAACCTTAGCATCTGTCACTTGGGCCAACTTAGATGGCAGGGATACTGATGGAATAAACAACAAAGAGGGAGTCTGATCCCCGATGCTGGACCTGTTTCCACAAGGAACAGAAGTGGTAGGGACTCAGATGCAGCCTGGATCCTCTCTTGTCTCAGCTGTTCACATGCAAATCCCAGCTGTCCTTTCAAAGGATGGAAGAAGAAGCTAGAAAGAGACATACAGTAGGATGGAGCCATGAGTTATGTGGGCAATGGACAGAAGGGCTAAACTAGCCAATAGAACATGTACTGGGATAGGACATGAGTGCTATAGAGCATCTTTTATTTTTTTCTGTGATAGTGTGTGTGTGCCCGCACATGCACATGAGTGTGCATATGTGTGTGCACCACTTCAGGGTGGGCACTCTTACTATTCTCATCGCACTGACAAGGAACCAGAGGCTTATGGAAACTTGAGCCTCTATCTTGTGGACCCTAAGCCAGTATGTCTGTTATTGTCACAGCCTCAGAGAGTTTAGTGAGCTCTGGCAGGGCAGACCAGCTGGTCCAGGATCGAGATCACCTAGCCCTGGTCTCCCCCATCCCCGCACTGATTCATTCAACCTGTCATCACAGTGAAACCCACCCTGTCCGTTGTAGGCAGTCTCCTGCAATGCTCTTTGCTTGCTGGAAGAGGGCTGGGGGTTTACTCTGAGGTGAAAGTGACTCGGGGAGGACCCGAGGGGCTCAGAAAAGAACCCATCACATGCACTCAAGCTCCCGGTCAGTTCTTGGTCCTTCCTGGGTCATGGTAGATGAAAGAAGGTAACTTGGGAGGAGTCTAGAAGATTAGCGACCCGATGGATGAGATACTGACCTCTTGAAATGTCCTCCCAAGGCTCATGTGTTAAAGGTTTGGTCCCCAGGTGAGGTGATGGTGCCAGGCGGGGCCTGGTGGAAGGAAGTTAATTCCCTGTGGGCAGTCTCTTGATGTGGCTATTGGGTCTCAGCCCTTTCTTCCCTCTCTTGGCTTCCTGGCTAGCAGCCCCTGGCCATGAGCTTTTACCACAGGTGCTTTCTGACCGCAGGTCTGAAGGCAGCAGTATAAAACAGACTGAGGCAAACCAAGTGTTTTCCTTCTTGTAAGTCCGTGTCAGGCATTTTCTCATAGAGACAGAGCACCAACGGAAAATGCTCCTCAGTAAAACAGTGCTCACAACCTTAATGCCCCAGTTCGGCTAAAGTTGGATAGCTAGTCTGGATGTGGGAGTTCTTAGGAAATGGTAAAGTTATTTAATTATAAGAGCATTTGTATGATTTCAGGAATGTGTGTTTTATGAGAGAACAAAGCCTTAAGCCAAGGGATGAGGACTTAACTAGCAAGGGCGTCTTCCTGGGCACAAAAAGTCCCTACTGTTTTTCCAGAAACATACCTAACATCCCACAGCTGGCCTCTGGCCGCCTCCCATAAGCCAGAAATCAGAACAAGCTGGTAAAAGACCCTTATGAGGAACCTCAAGACTGGGTCCCAAAGCAACAGAGGATTTTTTTTTTTAAAGAGCAGAAACTCCTGTCTTCAGAGATTGTGGTTGAGCCTGTGGTGGCCAGGAGGCTGTCCCCTAAGAGAGGGGCTTCCTGAGATTGACAGAACACTCAGGCCATGTCACCACAGCTATGCAAGCTTGTCTCCATAGACAAATGGACAGACAGATGTAGTATAATGGGAAAGGACTGTGCTACATCTGGAAGGCACAGCTGTCTGCTTTGCTAAACACCCAGGTGGCCCTTTGCAGCACGGAGACCACATGGCTCTAAAAAGGCACAGTGGGCCTTTATATCAAGCTTTGTCAGAGTCAGCACACATCTGCATATGTGTGCACACATATACAGAAAACAGACGCATTCAAATGTGTGCACATACATGCCCATCAAGAGTGGACCCAGGAAGAGCCTGCCTTTGGACAAGTCTCACTATTTTAATTTTATTTTTTATATCTTTTCTTTGAGGAAAGATCTGGCTATGTAGTCTTGGCTCACTCTGTAGACCAGGCTGGCCTTGAACTCACAGAAAACTGCCTGCCTCTGCCTCCAGAGTGCTGGGATTAAAAGTCCATGCCACCAGATCCAGCATCATTTTGTCTTTAAGACAGAGCATTACTCTGTAACCCTAAACTTGCAATACTCCTGCCTCAGCCTCCCACGTGCTGGGATTACAGGGTGTCTTGTCATGCCTGGAAAAGCAAATGAACTCCTTTTTTTTTTTTAAAAAAAAAAAATAGATGTATTTTATTTTTAATTAGTCTTTCACTTGTGTGTATGTATGTGTACCACGGCTTCCCTATTTCCTGTGGCTCTCAGAAGAGAGCACTGGATTGTCTGGAACTGAGAATGGTTGTGAGCCACCATGAGGGTTCTGGGAGTCAAAACTGGGTCTTCAGGGCTGGAGAAATGGCTCAGCCATTAAAAGGATTCTCTTCCAGGGGTTCTGTGTTCAATTCCCAGCAGCCACATGGTAGCGCACAACCATCTGTAATTGGATCTAATTCCCTCTTCTGGTGTGCATGAAGACAGGTCACTCATATACATTAAATTAATTAATTAATTAATTAAATGAATGTAAACTGGGTCCTCTGTAAGAGCAACAGGTGCTCTTAAGCCCTGAACCAGGGCTGGAGAGATAGCTCAGTGGTTAAGAGCACTGGCTGCTCTTTCAGAGGTCCTGAGTTCAATTCCCAGCAACCACATGGTGGTTCATAACCAACTGTAACGAGATCTGGTGCCCTCCTCTGGCGTTTGGGCATACATGAAGGCAGAATGTTGTATACACAATAAATAAATAAATCTTAAAAAAACAAAACAAAACCCTGAACCATCTTTCCAGCCCCAAACTAATTATTTTAAATAACTCTGTTTTTATGAAGTAACATCAGATATTTAAAATTTTTTTATCAGATTAACAAAGTGTTAAAAAATGTATTGGGAATATTTTTAATGATTATTATTTTCTTACTTAGTTCTAAGCAGTCTATTGAATTAATTAAATTGTCTTGGGACTTAGGCATTTTTAAAAATTAGGTTCAGTTTTGGAGATACCAGGCAATTTTTCTCAGGGCTTAGCCAGTGGCTCTTGGCTATAAGATTGGCTTTTGCCATAGGCGTGTTTGTTTGATAGGACAATGTCTCTCTTGACAAGGATGGCTTAGCCTATTCTGATTGAGGATGGGTGTTAGGAGAGAGCTCTAGGCCCGAGGCTTACAGTATTGAGAATACAAATGTATTTTATGTTACAGTCCAGAACACATAAACACATGTATCTAGCTGCTTCAGTTTGGATCCAGAATGTCTCTGAAAGGCCCCTGTGTGAGGTTTCTAGCTTGGCACTACTGGGCCAGAGTGGAAACTTGAAGAGGTGGGTCCTGTGAGAAGTCTTCATGTCATTGGAATGTGACCTCCAGTCTGTGGTGATGTACTATTATGAAAATCATCGTTACATTCAAAGAGACTGCAGCTTTTGCTGGACCTCACAGTCAGAAATATACATGGAATTCACTCAAAGCTTAAGACCCCTGTGTTCCCATTTGTTTAACCTGAAGAGGACAATTGCCAACCAACCTTACTTACTCAGGATTTCCCATGTGATGAGCTTTTACCATCTAAGCCAATCTGAGCAGAGCAGCAATCTTAGACTATATCCTCTTCCATATATGCCTCTGCCAGAGAGCAATGGACGTGTGTTTGTGTGTGTGCTATGACAGTTATTGCTGAAAACAACATAGAGCTTGAAAAGCGACCTTAAAAACAAATATCCCCCATAAATGATGGGCACAGCACTTGGACATTTCACGATAGTGTTTGTTATTTATTATCTGGGTTGGTTGGGATCAGCTGGAGTCAGTGACTTAATCCTGTGTAAAACTGCTAAGATTTCTGTAAAGTGTTTCTCATTCCCTCCCCATGTGATGTTCAGCAAACACAGAGCAGAGCCCTTTGTTGGAGGCATACACAGACAGACTCAGGGACAGGCAGATGCTTGAGACACTTTCTGGCAGACACAGACTCAGACCCATACAACAGACAGATCGGAGGCAGCAGAAGACTCAGGGGGAGAGAGTAGAGAATCTAAGTCTGAGTTCACCCTTGGTTAAGTGAATCCAAGTGGAAGAGCTTTGAATTTCTTTCCCTTAATGTGACACCAACATATTATTGGTGGCTTTGAGTTTATGAACACTACATTCAAACTGATGTACCTTTCTCCCTCTTCCTGGCCATGAAGGAAGTGGTCTTACTCCACCACATATTTCCATTGTGGAATGCTGCCTCACCATACACCCAATGGCAATGGGGCTGATCAGCAACAGACAAGACATCTTCAAACTGTTAATCAGTATGTTCACGGGATCATGTAGCCATTACCGCAGCAGATTCCAGAATACTTTTATCCTTCCTGAAATAAACTTTCCACCTATTAGCAAGGAATATTCATTTTCCTCCAGGCCACCCTCCCATCTCTAAATAATCAGTATTCCGCTCTCCATTTTCATGTCTGTCAAAGGTCAAATAAGCCCTTTCGCCCTGTGTTACTTATCTCTAGTATTCGTTACAGTGGTAGGAAGTTGACTAACACTGGCTGAAGCAAAAGCTCATGAACTGACACTCAGCCTTCCTCTATGTGACACACTCACACTTTCCAGCTGCTCAGATGGTGGTGGCTAAGCTGCCTACGACCAGTCAGGGAAGAGGTAAGTGCAGGATGAAGAGTGGGGGTGGAACACATGAATCATTAATCACCAGGGAAATGGAAACCCAAACCACAGTACAGAAAAAAAAAAAACCACCCCACTGATACTAGCAAGTGTTGACAAGAACACAGAGAAAGTCCATCCTGCTGATGGAATGTAAATGGTGTGGATTCTGTGGAAACCAGTCTAGAAGTTCCTCAAAAAGATAAAGATAGAGTTCTCATATGACCCATCGGTTCCACTCCTGGGTGTACACCCAAGAGAAAGGAGTCTGTCTTTTCACCCCAAACCCGGTATGTCAGTATTCATAGGGGCATTACTCATAATAGCCAACAAGAGAACACAGATCACAGGTCCATCAGCCAGATAAGCCAAGTGTGGTGCATCTACACGGTGGAACACTAGTCAGAAATAAACATAGAGGCGCGGACCCATGCTACAAGACCAGTGAGCTTTGGAGACTGGGCCACCAGGGCTGCAGAGATGGACCACATGGTTAGCACAGTAAGTGGCCTGTGGGCCAGTGAGCCATGGAGGCAGAGGAGACACTGGGCCCTGGGAAAAGGAGGGCGCCAGTAATCAGAGGAGATTATTACTCATTAAAAAGATAACAGACACCTGCAAACTTCTGAGTCCCTGCTTAGACAAAGGAAACCAGAGAATCAGTGGGTGCACCTGCTCAGCCACTGAAATTGCTATGGGCAGATGTGCATTTTGGGGTGTTGTCTTTGCACGCATCAAGGAGAATTTTCCCCGCCTTGGTGCACATGGCTAGCCAGCCATTGACCTTCTCAAACTTGGGCTGAACCTGTTATTTCTCTAACAATTGGTGAGTGCTGGCACCCAGGGCCTGTTTGGGGCGAGCTCTAGGTAGCTCCTGGTAGCCCATGCTGCAGGACTTCTCCAGCTCGTGAGAAACATGACTTTGAACTAGAAGCCCATAAGGTGTGTTTGCTGACTCCTTCCTGGTACCTTGGTGAGCCTTGCTCACAGTGTGGGCATCTTCTCTTCTACAGCTCAGGAGTCCCCACTCAACTTCCCTTCTTCTAGGACTCGCCTCTGCCATTCCTATGGGTTCCAACGCCAGCTCCTTCTCCACCCCTTGCTCCCATCTTGACCTCCTTGACTTCTTTCCTGCACGCTGCTTCTGTACAGCAGCAGAGCGATGCCTGCAGCGTCCACTTTCTGACAGCTGCCTGCAGGGCCTGGGCCCAGTCTCTGAACATGTGCTGAATGTCCACAGACTGGTTTGGCTCACAGAGTGTGCTTTGCCTTGCATGATCTGTACTTCATTCATATTAATTTTGTTTTGATTTAGTTTTCTGAGACAGGGTTTCTCTGTGTAACAGTCCTGGCTGTTCTGGAACTGGCTTTGTAGACCAGGATCCTCCTACCTCTTCCTCCCTAGGGCTTAAAAGTGCATACCATCACCACCTGGCTATATCAATTATTTTTAAAGAAAAGAGACACTCATTTTCATGGATAATGAGACAGCCCAGAAAGTTATCCTGGAGGGTCTGGTAAGGGCTGTGTGGCTGACCTGGGGCTGCTCTTCAGGGGCAGATGTGACATATGTTCATACCCCAGGAATCACTTAGATTCTGTGTGCCTTCTACATTCCTGGGAGCTTTTCTGGAATTTACTGCCTTACAGAGCTGAGGCCTCTCGCAGTCCCCACAAGGAGGCACTGGGAAACATCTGCCACTTCTGTCTGATTCCCTCCCTGGCTTCCTTCTGCTGAAGAGAAGCTTCTCTGGGCCCACCTGTCCTGACCAAAGATCTTTCATTGTGTGAACGGATAGAAGGACAGAAAGTAGACCGGGACAGCAAGATCCTGCTGTGCAGTTTCTACGAGCCTTGGGAACAGTCCTCAAGCAAGCCAGCCAGTCTGCATTTGTCAGACAGCATGAGGGTGACTGGGTGGGAGGGGGTAGGGGAAGGAGGATAGGAGGGGAGGCGGTTTCTCAGGATCACTCGGGCGAGTTGGCCTATGGAGCTTTTCCTGTGTCTTGGCTGCAAAAGGAGCACAGGTTGCTTGTTACTGAGGACGGCACCAAGGCTGAGATTCCAAAAGAGATGTGTGTGAAAGGAATCCTGAGAGGATTCAAGCTGTCTGTTGCAAGGCTCTGGCCTACAGGAAATCACCATGTGTACTAGGAATAGAGGGAAAGGTGGTGCTTGGTTCTTTTTCTCCTGCATTCCTGTGGTTGCAGGTGGTTGCCTGTTCCAAATGGCCCGAGGATGTCAATCAAGAAGATATGCACCATGCTCGACTCTGCAGAGGCCACTGGAAGCACCAGGAAGATAAGGCAGGGCCCTCATTGTGTACACCTCTGCTTGAGCGTCTTCAGGAAGCTGGAGACTTGGGGAAGTCCTGTACATTCAATGCTATCGACATTTCCCAATTTCAGTTGCCATTTCCAGGCAATGGAGACCTCCAATCCGCCCTCATGACTTGGGGCTGGGGTGTGTCAGGAATCTGGTGGTGTGGGTGCCAAGTGCTGTGCTGAAATTGTCCTGCCCTAACCACTCACCCACCCTGATGGTGGCAATAATTGACTGTGCTTTCAGATAGTCCATTAGCTTTATGATAACTCGGAGCAGTTCCATGGAGATCTTTGAAAATGGCCCTTATTTGGGATTCATTCAAATTTCTTTCAAGCACTAGTATGACTTTACTTGAAATAAAAAGATTAAAAAAAAAAAAAAGGTCAGGGAGGCCTGTTCTTTTCTGAAAGGAAATGAAGGAGGAGTGGATTTAGGGGAGAGGAGAAATGGCGGCGGGAGGACTGGAGGAGTGGAAGAAGGGAAACTGTGGTCAGGATGTATGGAAAATCAATAATAATAAAGATGTATAAAGGGGGAAAGTCAGTCATAAAAGACCACATATTGAACTATCCCGTTTATGTGAAGTGCCAGGAACTGACAACTCTATAGGAACAGAAAGTAGGTTAGTGACAGCCTAGGACTTGGGCGATGGGAGTCTGGAGGGAAAGGGAGATTACCTCATAACGGGTAGAAAGTTTGCTTTAGGAGGAATGAAAATGTTCTAGAACTGGTTGTAGTATAATGTATGCATGAATGAATGTACTAAGAATCATTGAATCATAAACACTAGGTGGGTAAATTATACAGTACGGTGATTATATCCTAATGAAACTGTTAGAAAACAAGGAATACTTTAGAAACTTACAGAAATTTAACACTATTGTAATATCTAAGTGTGTGATCCTTTTCTCTAGTTCCCTGTTGCTGTTTTATTTTATTTTACAAAAGAATCAGTCCATGACAGATTAGAAAAGACAAAAAGAAGGTACCCATCCAGACCAAGGCAATGCTCAAGAAAGTTGATTTGATTACCTGCTAATGGGTTGTGATCTGGATTTTGACAAATAGGGCAGCACCCATTTCTGTAGGTTCTATACATATGCATTTAATCACTTGTGAATAAGAGAAAGAAAAAATGCATCTGTACTGACCACATACAGGCTTGTATTCTTGTCATTGTTTCCTAAATAATACAGTGTAACAATTAGCTACATAGCATTTAGCTGCATTGGGGAATTATAGGTGATTGAAAGGGAACTAAAAGTGTCTGGGAGGATGTGCATACATGAAATGCAAATTCTATGTCATTCTCTGTAAGGAACCTGATCAACCTGTAGTATTCACTGTGGGTCTTGGAACCCATGACCCCTGAGGGCTGGGAGGACTGTACTGAAAAGTGCTGTTCTGGAGCACAGCCCCCAGCAGGAGATCTTTGCAAGCCATCAGGCAAGTAGAGCCTTCAGGACAAACTAAATCCTTAATTGGACTCATGCTCTGCCCGCCTTCCTCTATCACATGTTCCTGCTCAAGCCCTCCAGTAGCACGCCAACATCACACTTTCACCTACCTAGCTCTGATTCAGCTTCCTGCAAATGAAGCTTGCTCTGTCCAGAGAGATAGCACTCCACCGCCATCCACTTAGAAACCATGCTCTTCTCCAAGCTGTAGCTTAGACTGCACCTTCTCGGTATTGGACCAGCTTCCTCTTTGCTCCTTCAACCCACATTCCAGCCAAGTCTATAAAAATAATCATTATGCAGCATTGCAATCACATGCCTGCCAATCTGTCCCAGGAGACCCATGAACTTCCTGAGACAGCTGTGACCTCATCTCTGCGTCCTGGCACTTGCCAAGGAAGAAATATGTGGCCATTGACTGAAGGAGAAATTCAGTGTAGCTCACCCCGGTTTGGGTGACAACTTGGACACATCCTGTCAGCCAGGCAGGGCTCTCCAAGTAAAAGCTGACCCATCTACATCCTTGGCCTGGACTCTACCGTCCTTGTGTTTCTGAACCATGTTGCCCAGCATGGAAGGTTTCCATGGCAACCCCCCATTTCCAAGCAGCTCAGTACTCCATCTTCCACTTTGGTACCAGCTGCCTCCTCTGTTCCACCCTGATCATTCGGGGTCACCGTATATCATTCCTAAGCTCCTTTGTCTCGAGAAAGACACTGTGACTCTTGAAACGTTAGTTTCCAAGCATTGCGCTCTAAAAGGATCTTTCCTCCTTTGACATATTTGGCCTAAAATGTTACATCCAGCTGAACTCAAGCTAATATCCATCCATGACACATAGTAGTATGTTAATCTGGTCACACACAACCCTTTCTTGCACGTGACCATTTAGTAATATTAAATTAAAAGATCAAATTACCTCTGACTCGAAAAGCAGATAGGACTAAGCCCCATCTGGCCACGGTTCTGTGCTAACTAGAGGTAACCTATATTTCATTACTATTACCCACTTTCAGGCTGAGCTAGGATTGGGTTTGTTTCCACAGCAGTAATGACTCTACCGCAGAGCACTTAGGAGCAGAGCCTCCAGGAGTGGACCGTGGGAAGTGAACACCGCCTCTAATGTTCCCCAGCTCTGTGGGCTTGTGCACTTCGACTCTCCGTGCTTGCTCCTTTTTGTAAATAGTGACAGTAATTACACATATGCCAGAGGACTCCGTAGGAACCGAGGGAATCAACCAACCACCACCAGCGAAAAGGACCACAACATGGTGCCTGGCTGAAACTAAGTTCTCAGTAAACTTAAGCCATAGTCTTAGCTGTGTTGCCTATCTCCCTGCATGCAACCACTGAAGATCTAAGGAAAGGAAGAAGAAACTAAGTTTCTGTGCCAGGCCTTGCTTTGTGGTGATACATGATATCTTATTTTAGCCAATTTTATAGGGTTCTGTTCCTTTGTTTCTATTTTGGTTTTGGAGATAAGGTGACACACTGTTTGCTAACCCAGGCTGGCTTTAAACACACAGTAATCCTCCTGCCTCAGCCTCTTGGGTGCTGGGATGTGGTGTGAGACACCACACCAGATGCTATTTTGTAATTTTAAGATCAGAAACATTAAGTTAAAAAATACATATCAAGCCTAGCAGTGGTGGCACATGCCTTTAATCCCAGCACTTGGCCGGGGGCAGAGGCAGGCGAATCTCTGTGAGTTTGAGGCAAGCCTGGTATATAGAGCAAGTGCCAGGGCAGCCAGGGCTACACAGAGAAACCCTCTCTCTCTCAAAAAAAAAATCAAAGAAAGACTGCTACTGTCTAATGCAGGACAATAACTGATGACTGATAGTTCTTCCAACAGTTTCTCCCACCTGATATCAAAGAGGCAGCGACCAGGAGGTGATGCTTGGCCAGCCACCCGAGGCTGTGAAAGTGCTGGCTGGCACGACCTCCTGAACAGGCACTTTTCTCACTGATCGAGAATATTGTCCCGTGTCCACTCATTTTAGCCTTTAAGCCTCTGGAGGGCCCTGCTGAGAAAGAAATTTTAATGCTTCCAAATTATACCCAGGGACGTCGACCATGCCAGGTGGCCCATGAGGGACAGAGCGATTCCTGGAACTTGGATGCTCTGTTGCCATTGCTGTTGACCTCAGCTAGTTTCTCCCAGCCCTCTGGAGCCATGGTCCTGGACTGTGGACTTCTGTGTGGGTCTTGGTGGTTTTCCAAGGGAGGACTGCCAGGGTGCAGCGTTGAGCTCAGCCCAGAAATCTCCTGTCATGAGTCTACACACTTTGCTAGGGCAGCTGGCCTGGGTGCTGACAAAAGCCACCCCATCACACCCCCTTCTATGGGTGCGGTGGCATACACAGTCAATCCCGTGTATTCAATAGGCTGAGGCAGAAAGAGTATCAATTCAAGGCCTGCCTGGGATACATAATGAGTTCAGGGTTCAAAATGAATTTTTAAAAGATGTATTAATTTTGTTAACAAAATAAAAATGATAGAGCTATGAGGTAGGAAGGAAAGAAAAAGGATGAGAAGCAGGTTTTTTTGAAGGGTGGAGATATAGCTGAATGGTAGCCGACTCACCTAGTGTGTGCAATGCTCTATTTGATTCCCGTGCAGGGAAAAAGAACAGAAAAATAAAATAAACAAACCCCTCCCTCCCTCCTTTCCTCCTTCTCTTCACTTCCCTCCTTTTTTTTTTTTTTTGGTTTTTTGTTTTGTTTTTGTTTTTTTGGCTCTGATGGATTTCTTCCAGTGGTTCTCATGCGGAACTGTGTTAGCTCATTTGAAAGGATCTTGTAATTGAAGTCCCCCCCCAAAAAAAGAAAAATAAAAAGGATGGGAATATTGATCCTTTCCCTTTAATTGATAGTCATTATCTACTGGTTTAATTACTCAGAATCTGATTCTAATCCTTTCTTTCAAGTCACGTGAAATCTGAAGTGCATGTAAAAATACAAACTTACTTAAACAAAAACTCACTTCTTCCTTGATATATTTGTTAGCCCTCTGCTACTAGAACAAAATAATAAGAGATAATTTTTTGTTTATTTTTGAGTTTGTATTTTAATCAAAACTTCTCTCCCTTCCCTTTCCTCCCTCCAAACCCTCCCATATACTCTCCCACTCTCCTTCAAATTTATGGCCTCTTTTTAATCAGTTGTTATTGCATGCATAAATGTATTTGTATACACATATATACTTCCAAATATAACATGTTGAGCCTACATAATGTTCCTATGTATGCTTTCAGCATTGACTGTTTGGCACCGGACAGCCATTTGGTGTGTTCTTCCTGGGGAAAACCACCTCTACCCCTCCCAGCTTTACCCGGCACTTATGGTTTTTGTGTAGGACTGTGGCTTCATGGGCTTTTCCTGTCCCTTCAATATGTTCATCGGAGTCCTCCTTGTTCAGCGGACATGTTGGTGAGACTTTGTGGGAATAGCTTCTGATGTTAGTAGGAGACAATCTCACATCAAAATGATCCTCGGGTTCTCACAGTCTTTCCCCCTGTCTTCTGCAGTGTTCCCTGGACCTTAGGTATGGGAGTGTTTTATAAATGTATCCATTGGGGACGAATGGGCTTTATACCTTTGTATACTGATTGGTTGTGGTTTTCTGCAATGGTCTCTGTCTATTGCAAAGAGAACTTTCCTCGATGAGGGATGAAGCCTGCGCTTATCTGTGGGTATAAGGACAAACATTTATAGTTTGCTGTTAGGGATTATGCTGGCTTAGCAAATTAGTAGCTGTAGATTCTCCACCAATAACCATGAACCATAAGTGCTTAAAAGTTAGCGAGGTTTCCAGTATCAGGCATGTATCTCTCTTGATAAGTAGGGCTTAAGTCTACTTAGCCATTGGTTACTGCCAAGATGTGTGTGCTGCTACTGTATCTGTGTGGGGGTTTTGCACCATGCTGGTTGTTGATGTGGTTCATAGGCATCAAAGCTGGGTGAACCTGTTAGCTGCCTACTTTGGAAACCTGCATGTACCTTCTGGTACCATGAAAGCTAGTCTGAAGGGAGGGGGCATTCAGGCCAGGTCCAGCACAGGGGCATCTGGACTGTTTTTGACGTGTCTTCAACAACAGGGACTGATCTTCCTCTGGAGGGGGGAAACCAAAGGCAACAGCAATAGGCTTTGTGTTTGGGAAGCAGATACAATAAACTTTAACAGAGCAGGCTCACTATTTCCGATCTTTCTATCTGTCCATGTCATTTGACATGCTATTCTTGGGCCCGTGGCAAGGCAGCACACCATGGCAGAGGCACACAGCAGAAGTCACTTTAGCAGTCGACCTGTTAGGAGAGGTGTCCCCTGCTCTAGCTGCTGGCTTTCCAACCTTCTGAATCTTCTGCTCTCTGCTCTGGGCTGGAAACGCCCCAAGTCATGTGATACTGGACGGCTGCCCTATCTCTGCTCTGCCTCTACCTGGTTTCTTGCTCTACCTGGTCTGTCTGTCGATCCTGATCCAGGTCAAAATGACACAAGCCAAGGCCACAGAGAGTCACTTCCAGTCAATCCAATGTCCTATCTAATACCAAGCTGAGCTCTTCGTAGGCTACATTTACTTATTTCTTGTGCTTTCAACAACTTGGGAAACAAACAACAACAACAAAAACAAAAAGACAACAACAAAAAAGAGTCTTCTCCATATTCTGCATAAAGTCATCCAATGTTGAAGCTCCTTTAAAAACAATGAATGCATCCTTCCGAGGCTTTTCTCCAGGCTGGCAATGCTAACAGTGGCTCTTCTGGGTCTTTGCTTTCCAGAGTCTCACTACTCTGCACATTTTCTGGCTTAATGTATGTATTCTTGAAGAGCTTTTTGTTTTGTTTGTGTTTGGTTTTCTCCAGAAGATAAATGAGCTGTCCTAGGTTGCAAAAGCCTAAAAAGATCTGAAAACTAAATGCAATATAAGCTTCTGAGTTAAGGTTCTGAGCCAGAAAAGGGTGGTTACTGGGACACTGGCTTAATTTGAATGCAACCTATAAATGAGCTAATAGTATTCAAAGTTGGGTCCCTGGCTTTGATCATTGCACTACAGTTTTGTAAGACATAAACATTTAGGGAAACTCAATGAAAGGGAAATTTTGTGCAAAAATAATTTTAATCTACTATTTAAAATAAAAATGAATTGTGTATATGTATTGCTGAAGAGCAAACTTAAGCAAACATTCACTCTGTCACTAAGCCACACCCTGCCCCCCAGCCCAATGAAGTTTTTAAAAACTCATCTTTCAGATGCTGCGTTAGATGTAGGCCTGGGAGAGAAGGTGGAGCTACTGTTGTTGTCTTGTTAAATGCTCATGTTGTCAAACTGCTTTCTAAATATTCGTGTTTATACCTCTGTGTGTGCACGCACATGTGTGTGCATGTGTGTGTGTGCATGCGTGTGTGTGTGTGTGTGTGTGTATACATGTGAGTGCAGGTGTCTGGGGAGGCAAGAAGAGGGCATCAGGAGTTATAGGTGGTGTGAGGCCCTGGTATGCTGCTCTCAACTTCAGGCAAAGAAACTTTTTGCAGTAGGTAGTAGTTAATCCAGAAGCTGATAACTGGTCAAATCACCAAGTTTAAATAATTCCAAGTGCTCAGTTATGGTTGGGTCATCTATACCAACACCCCACCATCAGGGAGCTTTGAGGAAGAGAGGCTAGAAAGAAAGTAAGAACCAAAGATGGGCATAGAGCTGTGCAGTGCTGATTTCTGGACATGACATGGCTGTTGCACTCATCAACCCACAGGCCTGGGTTCCTGCCTAAGACCTGTACAGGATCAAGACACTCAAAGTTCCAGCATGGGAGAGGGTGGAGCCTCTGAGGCCTCACCCTTATCAGATGAGCTATTGGTAGTAGATAATCACTAAGGAGAAAAAGGAGAGTCTCCTTTGGGGGCGTGGCCACTAATAAGATTGCTCATGCCCCAGTGGATGGCCATGGACCCTTGCACATATCCACAGCACTAACTGGACTCAAGAGGCTATTAATAATAATAAAAGAAGAAGACATGAAGTTTGGAAGGAGATGGGATTGTGACGCTAGGAGCTAGAGGGAAGTAGGGGTGGATGGCTATGATCAATACATATTATATAAATGCATGCACTTTCAAAAAACAAAAGGTATTACTGGAGCTAGAGAGACAGCTCGGCAGTTGAGAACACATGCTACTCTTGAAGAGGACCAGCCTAAGTTTGATTTCCAGTACCCACACCAGGTCCTCACATCACCTATAACTCCTGATGCCCTCTTCTTGCCTCCCCAGATACCTGCACTCACATGTACACACACACGCACACACACATACACACAATGCACACACGTGCACACACACAGAACTAAAACTAAAATATTGCTTTTAGGTGGATGTCATGAACACCTTTTATACTAACACTTGGGAGGCAGAGGCAGGCAAATGTCTGAGTTTGAGGCTAACCTGGTCTATATAGTAATTTTGAGGCTAGCCTGGTCTATATAGTAAGCTGCAGGACAGCCAGGATACATGGGGAGACCCTGGCTCAAAGGAAACAAGTATTATTTTTAAAAGCACAATTTCCAGACTTCCCTTCTTTATAGAGTTTGGAGCCAACATTTCCCACCAGAGACCTTTCTGGAAGATTTGGGAGGTAAGAGAGTGGTGGTGTGTGGTGGGGCGGGCACCAGGCACTGTCGCAGCCGCTTGTCTGGTAGATCACCGTGATGGCAAGGCCCACGGCTGCTTGCCTGCTGATCATTTCTGCCCCTCCAACTCCTCTGCTGGTGCTTTACAGCTGTCTCCATGAGGAAAGGCACTCCTGGGAAGGAACGGCTTGGAAACTTGAGACTCCGCATTCCATATTTAATATGAGCTCGGCATTTTCCCGGAACCTTCTCACAGAACACCCTGCATCTTTTCTGCATATCAGCTAGTACTCATCATATGATTTTCCCACTAAATACTTTAGTGACCTGAATCACGATCATTCTCTCTAGGGTAAGAAACTTGTTTAGTGAGCTGGTGTTACTAGCGCATCTCTGTCAACAGTTGCCTTGGTTACCTTTTGGACTCACCACAACCTATTTGAATTAGCGTCAGCTGCAAAACTCCCAACCTTTGCCCACACCATTTGCTCTCAAGCCCGGTTCTCCGTTCATTCTTACAGTGTTTTGTTTTGCAGCTGAAGTGTAACTTTACATTGCTCTCCCTAAATGCCTTATCTGTGGACTCCTGGCTCACTCTGCCAGCTGTCCTGATGACCTTGACTGTGGATTCCGAGCAGATCGGTCGTCTCTGCCCATTCTGTGCCATTTGTGAACTTGGTAAAAAAAAAAAAGCATCCTCAATGTCTAATTCAGGTTGGTGTGAAGGACAGAGCCATGCAGCTTTTCAGGCTGGCACTGGCCTGTCAGTCTGACTAGATGTGAAGCTATCTAGAAACCCTCATATTTTAGCTGCAGACAAAGTCACGTGTTTTAAGCTGAGCCACAGAAATATGGCAAGATGCCATTAGTTTAGCATTTTCCTGACTCATCATAAGAAGCGAGACACCTGTGTAGTGAGCCTAACCAGTGAAACTTGCCTTACAACTTGAGGATTCATGTAAGAGTCACATAATTTATTTTCCCAGACTAGTAGTCTCTTGAACCACACATGCTCAAATCAAATAGCTGTTTGAGCTGCTTTACAAAATATCACAGACTTGATTAAAAAACAAAAGCCATGAACATATTCTCCTGAAGTTCTGGAAACTGGGGTGGAGGCAGGCCACTTCCTTCTGGAGGCTTCAAGCCATGATCTGTCCACAGTCTCTGCCTTGCTCCTGGGTTGCTGGCATCCCTTGGCCTGCAGGCCCCTCACAATGGTCTCTGCCTGTGATTAGCAGGTCTTCCTCTTAGTGTCTTCGTGTTTCCTCTTCTTACAGAGGGTACCAGTTGCATGAGACTTAGAGATCACATTAACCCTTCCCTCTACTAGGGTGTGCACGTATAGCTGACTCTCTCTGCCCGGTTGCTGCCAGTGGTGTTGCTTATGAAATCTGAAGGCTTCATCTAATCTTCTAAACTGATAATCAGTATTCCAGAACTCCCAAAGGCTGAAGTTAGTGTCGCTAGTGTCGGTCTGAGATAAGAACATTGAATGCTCCTTTAGGTTTCTGGAGCTGGGAGGTTAGTTCAGCCTTAGTCACGTGAGCAAGGGAACACTCGAGCCACCATTTCCATTTCTCCCTCCCAGCTGCCAGGCTTCTCCCTTAGAAGTACAACAGGCATTCAGAAACTTTGTTTAAAAAGCACTGATTCCTTCCTTGGGCCCACTGAGATCAGGGTCAATCCTGGCATCTCCGTTTTCATACACACACACACACACACACACACACACACACACACACACACACATCCTTTAGTCATATTGCTGTCAGCTTTTACAATACCCGCTTCAGTACTCCAGAACGCGCTCCAGTCATTGTCTTATGCTGCAGTTACTTTGGGTTCCAGGAACAACAGGACACATTGATAAACATCTCTATGACAAAGGACTGTTTCTCCACACTAAGCACAGGTGAACATGAGCCTCAAGATCGCTCCTCAAATGAGGGTAATTATAAATGATGAGGGGGCAGCACTCTGCAGAGAGCCACCTTAAGAGAAGCCTAAAAGATAAACTCTTTTCTGATCTACTTGTACAACCAGAACCCAGGCAACCAGACCAAACCTTGGCCAAGTTGCCTCATTATGCAAGCCTCTGCCCCGATTTTTTCTCAGTTCAGACCTAAACCTCCTGTCTGTCCTCTGAAAATGGACTCTGGGGTGGGTCTGGGCACCTTTATCTATTCCTCTATCCAGCATTGATGAGCTCTCCTTTCCTTTGTCACCATTACTGATCTTGAATTGGCGTATCGAGACAAGTGGCTCCACTGGGATTCCTGAACGGAGGCCTTCTGCCCTCAATCTCTCATAACAAAAGAGAGCCCATGGTGGCTTCTGGTGGAAGTCATGCATGATTCAGGTATTTCTACTTCAGTCCATGAGAGATGTGGTAATACTTATCCTACATGAAAATTAGTTCTGATTTCTTCTCCCCGAGAAGGCTCCTTACCCCTCTGTAGTTCTGCTCGGTTGCTTCACACCAAGAAATAGAGCGAGCAGCTTCCACCAAGCTAAGCGTTAGGAGGAAATGTCATTCACCCTTGGGGTAGTGGCCCTGTTGCCTGTGTTCCCAGGGCCGAAGAAGACTGTTCACTCAATAGTTCTCCAAGGAGACCGGCTCTCTTCATCTTGCTTGCTGGCAAGTTTCAAATGGAAGCGTAGTGAGGCAGAAAATTTTCTAAATTCCACTTTCTAGGCACTCTGTTACAAATCTAGTCCAGATTCATAGCATTAATTAATTTCAAGTTTGGAAGTCAGAGGTCATTAGATTTACTCCATTTGCACATTCTTGCTTTTTAAAGGCTGACAAACATTTCACACATTCTGGGTATCGGGCTTCTTGCCCAAGTTTCTCAGAAATCATGGATGATGGCTCTGCAGTCATGTTCCCAAGTTCTAATGAGAATCATCTGAAGCCGGCGCGCAATCAGTGTGTCCTCCCGTCTGACGTCCTCCCTCTGGAATTGCCTTTACTGTTCTCTGGTTGGAGAATTACTCCTCTTGAAGAATAACCCGGTGCAGTAAAAATGCTGCCTCCTCCAATATGTACTGTGCCTGGCTTGCCCTGGCCGTTTCCTTGCCTCAAATAATTTCCTAAAAAATGTCTTTGTGTCATTTGTTTGTCTCGGCTCAGCTTGGACATTAGAATTCCTGACACTGGTCTGGCGGGTTTGGTTGTACTGCTTTGGGAATCACTGTTGGCTATCGGCCCCCTGCCACTGTCGTAAGGGGTCTTTGGAATCCTGTGCTCTCCCTGGACTGGAGGTGCTCTCTGCAGGAGGACCTCTCTGCCCCAGTCCCAGCTTCACCTTGGTGAGGTTATTAGGCACCCCTTGCTCTACTAATGGAGCTCCTGCTGTGTGTTAGGGCCAGCACTAGCGTTCTCAGCAGTGAGTCCAGGGAACAAGGCCGGATGTGCTGCCTGCTCTTGCAAACTCAAAAAAAACAGACATTATTCAAATAATTGTATGAATATGTATGAGATCACAGTTCCAGACCTGGGCAGACACACTTATCACTCTCAGAGCTCATAGAAAAACTTTATTTCCTTCAATCACATTAAAGATGAGGCAAGATAACTGGGACCTAAGAGATGAATGAGCCATTTACTGAAGTCAGAAAGGGAGAGAGAACAACCCAGTTAACAAATGAGCAAAGAAACCAGGCAGTGCTGGCACATACTTTTAATTCCAGGAGGCAGAAGCAGGTGCATCTCTGAGTTCAAGGCCATCTGGTCTACAGAGTTCCAGGACTGCCAGGGCTACACAGAGAAACCCTGTCCCCAAACCAACCAACACACAAACAAACCAACAAACAAAGGGGTGTGTGTGTGTGTGCAAATGATCTGAACAGAATATGAATGATGGTCAGTGAATGTGATAGGTGTTTATATGTAATCCTTCAAAAACTGCCAATTAAAACAGTAACGGTGGGGTTGGAGGTATAGCTCAGTGAGAGAGAACTTGACTAGCATGCAAGGCTCTACTTTTAGATGCATAAAACCCACAGTGCTATACACAAAGTAAAATGACTAAAACCTAAAACACCGACAACACCAAACGCCTAAGAAGATGTGCAGCAATGAGACTTTCTGTTGGTGAGAATGAAAAATGACACAGTCACTTGGAGAGACAGTTTGGTGATCTCTTACAAAACCAGACACACTCTTGCCAAATGACCCAGCAGGCTTGCTCCTTGGTATTTGCTCAAGGGAACTGAAAACTTACATCTGTACAAAAATCTACATGCAGATGTTTACAGCAGCTGTGTTTATAACAGTCAAGACCTGAAAGCATCTGAGATGTCCTTTAATGAGAAGAAGGATAAACAAACACATTCCTGCAACGAACTATTATTCAGATGACAAAGAAACTAATTACCAAGCTATGGAGATACGAAGGAATCTTAGAAGCACATTGCTAAGTGAAAGAGGCTAATCTGGTAAGCTATATAGTGTGTTATTCCAATGACAGAATGCTCTAGAAGGCACTGGAGAGATGCCTCAGCAGTTAAGAACACTGACTGCTTTTCCAAAGGACCTGGGTTCAATTCCCAGCACCCACATGGCAACTGACAACTGTCTGTAACTCCAAGATATCACACCCTTGTAAAGACATGTATGCAGGCAAAACACCAATGCACATGAAATAAAAATAAAAACAAATACATTATTTATTTTTTTAAAAAAAAAAGGAAGGGAAAATAGAATGCTCTAGAAAAGGCAAAACTATGGAGGTCCTGAAAAGGTCTGAGGAGAAGGAAGGGTACATGTGTAGAGAACAAGGAACTTTGACAACAGTGTAGTGGAAGATCCTCAACCTGTGGGCCACGACTCTTTCATAGGGGTCACCTAAGACCATTGGAAAACACGGATATTTACATTATGATTTATAACAGTGGCAAAATTTCAGCTATGAAGTAGCAACAAAACTAATGTTATGGCTGGGGTCACCACGACATGAGGTGTATTAAAGGGTCGCAGCGCTAAGAAGGCCAAGAACCACTGCTCTAGGGTGGCAGCAATAGCCCAGCTGTTTAAACCACAGAAGGTAAATACAGTCAGGACCGATGTAAATTAAACTGTGTGTTTGGGTAGTAATAGTGTGTGAATGTGGGCTCACCAACTCTAACAAACTGCCGTATCTCACGGTGTTGGTGGACATAGAAGCTGTGCAGGGAGGTGGGAATGGGCAAGAAGCTGTACACAAACTCTTTGCCCACCCCCTCCCCTTTTCGTGAACCTGAAACGGCTCTAAATAAAGTCCACTAATATTTTCAAGTGGGTGAAGGAAGGAGACAACAAGTTGCAGAAGAGAATGATACTTGGGGAAGTTTCATCATTATTCAGGAAGGCATCATGAGCAAAACAGAGAAAGACGGGGCTTGGTGGGCTGGAGAGCTGAGGGTAGCCCAGACTCTGTCAGCACTGGTGAGCTGCTAAGGCTTTTCCTTTATTCCAGAAGCAACGAGAACCCTGAGCAGTCTTAAGGTTATGGTGACAGGATATCAATGGCAAGACTACAAATAGATTTGTGTTTCAAAATTTATTTATCTATTATGGGTGGGGCATATAGGAACCACCAACATATGTGTGGAGATTAGAAAACATTGTGGGGCTGGGTGGTGGTGGCACACGCTTTTAATGCCAGCACTCTGGAGGCAGAGGCAAGCAGATCTCCGAGTTCGAGGCCAGCCTGGTCTATAGAGCAAGTTCCAAGACAGCCAAGGCTACACAGAGTAACTCTGTCTCAAAAAAAGAAAAAAGAGGAGGAGGAGGAGAGAAAAGATTGTGGGAGTTGTTTCCGTCTTTCTGACATGTGGGAAACACAGAACTCAGGTCATCACACTGGTGGCAAGCACAATTGCCAGTGAGCCATCTCACCGGCCTCCATGTACATTCCGGCTACCAGGTGGAGGATGGAGAATACACTGGAGTACTGAAGGGGCCGAAGCCGACAGGAGAGAGCAGCTGATGCCATGGCTCGGCAGGAAAACGAAGGCAGCCTGAATGGGAGCAGGTGTTGCAGGTGTTGCAGGGGTGGAAGAAGGGAATAAGACAAGTCCAGTGTTTACTGGGACAGAATTTGAAGGAAGGAGCCACGCCTGTTTCTTTGGTGAATCTGTGATTGTCCAATGAGAGTTTCATGTTTTGGAGATTTCGCTCTCTTTTTAGCCATAGACTTTTTCAGGTTTTTGACTATGGGGAATTCTCACCTTCTTAAAATCTGTCTCCTCCAGTGAAACCATCAGGTCCCCTCTGTACCACAAAGGACTCCAGGCAGTGGAGTTGCTTTCATAAAGCAAATTAGGCATTCTTGTGGCATCTGCACAGCCATTGATCTGTGTGCTAAAGTTGGTTCCGGAATCCCACACTCCTACCCCTGTGCTACTATCCATGGATGTGTAAATCCCTTATACTAAAGAGTTTAGGTAAGGTTACCCAGGTAATACAGCCCATGAAAAGGCTCCTGTCAACTTACGTTATCTCTAGATAATTTAGAATGCCTGCAATTGCTAATACTGTCAACTTGACAGGACCTAAAAATTGTTTTGGAGACAAATCTCTGGGCATGTCTGTGAGGGGTTATCATGATTAGGTTAGCTGAGGTGGAAAGACTCAACCTTAAATATGGGCAGCACCACTCCCTAGGCGTGGGTCCTGGTCTGAATACAAAGGAGAAAGCTGGCTGAACACTGTCATTCTCTGCTTCCTTAATGTAGATGCAATGTGACCAGCGAGCTTAAGCTCCTGCAACAGGACTACCTCAACATGACGGACTACACCCTGGAACTGTCAGCCCAAATAAGCCTCTGTGGAGTATTCCTTTACACTGTGTGAATATATGTCGCTCTGATTGGTTTACTAAAGAAGCTGACTGGCCAATAGCTGGACAGGATAAGGTTAAGCACAAGAGCCAAACTAAGAGTCATGGGAAGAAGAAGGGCAGAGTTAGGAGAAGTGAGAAGACGCAGAGAGAAGCAAGATGGATGTGTCTGTCATACTGAGATAAGGTACCAGGTCACATGGCAAAGTGTAGGTAAAAATATGGGTTAATTGAAAATACAAGACTTAGCTAGTAACAACTCTAAGCTATTGGTCAAGTATTTATAATTAATATTAAGCCTCTGTGTGGTTACCTGGAGCAGCCTGTGGGACAAAAACTTCCACTACAATCCTCCTCTCCATTATGTTACTTTTGTTGGGGTATTTTATCAGAGTAACAAAAAGGAACTAATTAGATGGTTAATTCAACATAAATGCTATGTGGACTTGTTATCCTGCATTGCTTAGTGAATAGAAAAAAAAGTTTGTGTATCAATGTTGAGTGTAGCTTCAATTGAAAACAAACATTTCTGATGAACTAAGAGATGACTTGATAGGGAAAAAGCCTCCGTGCAAGCCTGAGAATCTAAGTTCAGATTTCCAGCACCCACCAAAAGAGCATCTGAAACCTCAGCATGGCAGGGGGTGGCAGGGACACGCAGATCCCTCTCCTTAAGGAAGATCAACATCACTACATTCCCTTCACCAATAATATGAGATGTGACCACACAGGAAGAAGGAATTACATCTTCGGAACCAACTTTGGATAATATTAAAACGAGTGTAGATGGTGTCGTAATTAATCTTCACTGTCAATTAACCGGATGTGGAACCACCTAGGTGAAACACTTCTGGGTGTGTCTGTGAAGGTGTTTTCCATAGTTTAGCTGAGGTTGAAGGCCCGCTATAGATGGCTGGCGCCATTCCATGAACTGGAATCTTGAGCTGAATAATAATCTTGAGCTGAGGAGGAAGCCAGCTGCATATTCATCTCTCTTTACTTGCTCTCACAAGGCAACCAGCTGCCTCCCATTCCTGTAAGCCATGCCTTCCTTGCCATGAGAGACTGGGCCCTCAAACCGTCAGCCAGAACAAACCCTTCTACCTTAAGCGGTTTTTGTCTGGTATTCTGTCACAGTGGTTAGAAAAAAACAGCTAATGCAGAGAATTTGATGATGATGGTGATGATTATTTTGCCAATTACTATGACATCAACACTCCCCACTTGAGTCGAGAATAATTCCTTTGGTCTAACAATGGAAACCTCTTTTTCCCACCATTTTCTTGTCTGACCCTCAGGGAAAAGGAAACTGAGAAGATTTTACAAGGTGCGCATCATACATCCTCACGGTACACAATGAGGCCATGTGGAAAGAAAAGCAGGAAAGAGATAGACGTGTTATGATCGCAGCTCTACCTGGACTGCACAGAGCTGTGGGAGTCAGGACAGGAGTGAACGAATGGTTAGGGGTGTGTTTAGGGAGTGGAGTTCTGGGCACTTTATTACATAATCAAAGATAACTAGTGAAGTAGCTTATCAACAAATGCACATGGCCACGCTGGACCACACTGGAAGTGCGTCAGGATACAAGGATTGTGACAAACACAATTTGAAAATGATTAAAATTATTTTAAAAGGTATATATAGAGAAAAAAATCACCCATAAATAACCCCACCAGTCAGAGCTAACTTCCATGGCTAAACACATTTTCCTTCCCAGGTCTTTTTGTAATTTATTTTTATATAGCTGAGCTCATACTAAGTCTTTGATTATATTATATTCTCCTTTGTTTCTCATAGAGTTTATTTATATATTTTTAATCTGTATTATGTTCACAACAAAATCGAGTCTGACTTAACATTATGACATATGTGTATTTTTATTTTATAAAAAGTTTCAAGATTGTAATTTTTACAGTCAGTAAATATTTCCTTATATGGATATGACATGGTTTACTTAGCTGTCCTGGAACTGGACAGTGAGGTTATTTCCAGTCTGGGGAGTGGAAGAGAATGAAGCAGGGAAGAGCACTTCAGTGCATAGCTGCGACCACCCACACTCACATAGCAAAGCACATATTAGCACTGCTTCTTGAGAGTGGAGGATTAGAATATTGACTGGACAAGTACAGTTTACACCTTATTTTTCAAACCACAAATTTGATTTGTAGACGCTTCATGAAATTCATACCCTTCCTGAGAACTGAGAGGTTCTGTGCAATAGCCCCCTGCTAACTGTAGTGGCAAGAACACTTGCTCCCTGTTCCTACCTAACCCCAGAGATACATTGTATCAATGAGTTTTCCGGTATTGTAACAAAATACTCAAAGCTGTGGCTTATTTATTTATTTATTTAGAGAGAGGTTTACTTAGCTAACATTTTAGAGTCCAGAAGCCCAGCACTGGGTGACTACACTGACTCCCTCTGGCGAGAGCCCTTCAGCTGGGTCACATCATGATAAAGAATACCACGGTGGGAGTTTGTGCAACAGATAGAGACTGGAAATGAGTGAGAGAAGAAGCCAGAACAATGCTTGGGTCCTAGAAGAACTATGCAATCCTCTAGGAAGGCACAACCTCACTAGGTCTTACCTCCTGATAGTCCTACCTTGTCTCAACACTGACACTGGAGGTCAGGCTTCCATCATATGGGGTCACAATTAAGATATATCCAAATCCCAGCTACTCTCCCCTCCAAGCCTCCATGACGAGACCACCATGGCAAGCAGTGGGATGATTGATCAACAAGCTCTGTCCAGACAGACCCACAGTACTCACAAGGTCTACCAAAGGAGAAGAGGAAGCCTGAGGAGACCCATAGAGGCAGCTGTTCGGGAGCTCCAACTGGGTAGCTGGTTTTAAAGATGAAGGAAAGGGCTAGAAGTCAAGGAATTTGGAAAAACTTCAAAAGCTAAGAAAAGAAAAAACTTAAGAAAGTGGATTCTCCCCAAGAGCCTCTGGAAAAGCACCTGTGTAACCCCATGAAACCTCTGTTGGACTTCTGACCACGGAACTGGAAGACATTAAGTTTGTGTTGTAGCAGCATTGGGGATTTTTATTTCATTTCATTCCAATAGTATTTATTCTCATTTTAATGTATTTCTGAAGGGGATGGAGTGCATCTATTGGTTGTTTACTCAGAAAGTACCTCCTCCTAAGAAATGCTTCTTCTAAGCATGTGGACAAAACAGAGCTGGATAAGGAGTCAAACTGAGCCCTACAAAGCATTTCTTTATCATAAGATTCTGCAACTAGGAGAAAAACACCCCCAATTTTGTGGCTCTGTTGGTGCCTGGGGAAGAGGTGAGTCAGTGCAAGTTGCAGAAGAGTCACATCGCTGCTCTCTGAACCAAGCCTGCCCGAGAACTGGGTGGGATGAGCAGAGGAAAGCAAGGCTGGAGGTGGGGACACTCTGCTCTTCTGGCTGTGACCCTTTTACTAGACATCTTTTGCCAAAAGCAATTCAGTTTTGTTTCAATCGCTTACCACTAAGGTTTTGTTTTGGTTTGGTTTTGGTTTTGGTTTTGTTTGTTTAGTTGTCTGTTTTTTTTTGACCGTCTCCTACAGCCTAGACTGGCCTTGAACTCCATGTGTAGCTAAAGATGACCTTACACTTTTGATCCTCCCACTTCTGCCCTCCATGTGCTGGGATTACAGGTGTGTGTGCCATCATGCCCAGTTTATACAAACCCAAGGTTTCACAGATGCTGAATAAGCACTCATCCTGCTGGGTCACGTCTGCAGTTCCCACTAATACAGTGGTTTTTAAAAGGAAAATTTATTATAATGATGATGATGATGATGGTGTGTGTGCATGTGCACACACACCATGAGTGCCTGTTGAGGTCAGAGGGGTCTGATCCTCTAGAACTGGATTTAGAGGTAGTTGTTACCCACCCACTGTGGGTGCTGGGAACTGGACCTGGGTCCACTGTAGGAGCAGCGAGAGCTCCTAACCACTGAGTCACTTCTACGTGCTCCCTTCCCTCACACTAAGAGTCTTAATACAGAAATAGGAGCGTGAGCTGGGGTATGGAAATGGATGAACTCCACAGGATTGAATCATGATAGGGAGAAGGGGCTGGCCAGGGCCACCCCCAGATCCTAAACTATGTGCTTAGGAAATTTGATACGAAAATATGAGAGAGACAGAGAGAGGGAGAGAGATTGCCCCCAAAGAAGCAAGATTCAGTTATCCTCTGGACAGATACAGTATTAAAAGAGGTCTTTTTGTTAGCAGTCAACAGCTATAAATGGCTAAGTCATGTCCTTTGTGTATAGCCATATCTTCTATTAAATAGCAAAAGTCAAATTCTCACCAGACACTGAAGATATGCACCCATGAAGACGCCATAGAATTCTGGAACTTGGAATAATGATACCTGGTAAAAAGTGCAACCAGCCAAACAAATAATGTTATCTTCTCCCTTTCCGTCAGAGAATTAGCATCCTGTTCTCACCCCACCCGAGAGGAGCAAAAGTCCCAGTTGTGGAGACAACCCTGCCTTTCCTTGACACTATTTCCTGCTAATCCCCAGAGAATGGGCGCAACCCCTAAGGCTAACTGTTACTGGCGTGTGCTGATACAACTCTCAGGTCATCTGTTCTAGAGTTGGTTGCTGGCCAGTAGATCACTCCATGACCATCACCAAATCAAACGTACAGTCACATGAAAGATTTAGGGTTTAGTTCTTCAAAAATTCCCAAGCCTGCCAAACTGAAGTGTGTGGTGCTCACCCAATGAGGTTGTTATTTCCTAAACTTTCCCAGATAATCATTAAAACTGCAGATGCCAAGGCACCTCTCTGGAAAAGTCAGTGGATCTGAAGTGTGACCGGAAATCTGTATTTTTATCACACTCCCCAAGAGCAAGTTTTGGAAATTCTTCCCTGAGACAATTTAAAGATATTCAAACCAACAGGCAGTAGTTTAGTTTTTGAGGTAGTGCAGCCATGGCAAGAGGATCTTCACTGTCAACTCAAAAGAGGTCTTCTAGATAAGGGCAAAGGAAATTGTCTCCCTAAGGGACACCTGGAGGGCCATTCTGGCTGACACAAGGACTTACTCCTTCTCCATGCTCACAGACTGTGGCCTTGACCTCACCATCCCTATCCAGCTGGGTGTGTTTAAAGGTTGGACCAGGAGCCACTGGAAGTAGTTTCCTTCCCACAAATTGTAAAGGCCGGCATGTGTGACACCTGTCCTGTTTCTCACCAGCATTGTACACCAGGTGTGCTAGAGCCAGCTGTTAGTTGTAATAAAGAAGCTACACAAAGACTTGACCCAGAGGCCCAGGCATAACCAGGAATCCTGGACTTGAACTTGTTACCAAATTCCCCTCTATGCTCAAGCTTCAAGCACCACTTCCATACCCACCCCAACTCACTCTTTTCTTGCATTCCCTAATTTCATTCACTCAGTCAGCACTCTTTCCCCAACACAAGTATAACCAGGAGGTGTTTAGATGACACTGAGGGCTCAAAGAGATGGAGAAAACGGCCAAGAGATAGACACAGTGCTGCACACCTGTAATCCCAGTACCCAAGAGGCTAAGATAGACAGGACAATATCAAGTTCAAGGTCAGGCAGAGGTACTTAGTGAATTTAAGATCAGCCTGGCCTAAACAGTGAGACTCTGCAAAACACACACACACACACACACACACACACACACACACACACACACACACACAAACTGCATCTATTTAGTCAGATATCACAGAGCCAAAATTTGAGCACTGGGGTGTTGTAGCTGCAACCATCACTCCAAGCTGCTTCCCTGATGAAAGAGAAAAGAATCACACTGCCACATTTCTCTTCAAAAGAAACAAACATCTCCATGGAAAAGAAACAGGAAGACGTGAAGCTCGCCAACAAAAGCAGCAAGAGAGCTCCCTCCAGATGAAAGGAAAGTTGTAGAGCAACTTGAAAACGGTTATAAAACAACCCAGAGCAAAGCAAAGGAATTAGGCGAATAGGAGAACAGAAAGAGAAACATAAAGAAGCCCTGGAAGTGAGACCTGCCGGTCTGAACAGATGGGAAAGCTAAGGGTAGGACACAGTTGAACAATTAGAGCTTTGGAAAATGGAACTGACGGATTTTCCCAGAATGTCACACAAGAGGTTAAAAATAATTATGAAACTCTAATTACATGAGCCACATACAGACTCCATTCTCCTAAACCCTGTCCCTAGAGCCTTTATATTAATTTTGGGGAAAAAAGCCATCCTTGACTGACCCACAGTGAACAACCTCCACAGCTCACTCTCAGGCAACAGCTGATTGACTGAGGTCAATCACAGTTCTTCCCTGAGATTTCTGACCTGGACTACATAAATAGGTTTTGGTAGCTGTGCTGGCTAGTTTTATATCAACTTGACAAAAGCTAGAGCCATTTTAGAAGGAGAATCTCAATTAAGAAAATGCCCCCCCCAGACTGTACGTTTTCTTGATCAATGATTAAAGTGAGAGGGCCTAGCTCTTGGTGGGTGATGCCACTCCTAGGCTAGTGGTCCTGATGCTGTAAGAAAGCAAGTTGAGCAAGCCATGGGGATTGTGATGTGGAACCAGAAGCTGAAATGAACCCTTTTCTCTCCAAGTCTCTCTGGGTCATGATGTCTTATCACAGCAGTAGAAACCCTGACTAAGACACTACCCCTCTGGTGAGTGAGTCATGAGCTATCCAACCCCCATTTCCTACCATATGACAATGTCACTGGATACAATGACTTCTAGAGAAAGAAGATGAAAGTGTAGTCAGCCCATAAGGCCCTCTTTCTCCACATCTCTTCTTCCAGGCTACACGTGACTCACTCCCAACTCCCCCTTTTAAAATTATAAAAATTCTGAATTCTATTAGTTTTCTTCCAATAGAATGAATGAAATGCTAAAACTGACATCTTCTTTAACTATTTACAGGTTTTCTTCAGAAAAATGTTTTTTGGCTATTTATCCATTGGGTTTTATGTGGGGTTTGCTTTGAATGTGCGATATTTCTAGACCCAGTTTCTAGCCCCTGATCCTAATTCTCTTCCCCCACTTTAACAACTAAACACTTCCCCATCTTAATGCACAGTTAAGCAGAGGGTCTCCATATCACCAGCTCTGCCTTCTCAAGACAATCTCCTACTCTAAAGCAGCCACCTAATCCCATCACTGCCTGCTAGCTAGATCTGGAAACCATTCACTGGGTTTAACAGAGAAGAAATTCTCCCCAGCCCTGACAGGATAGCAGCCACCCCACTCTCGTTAGCTGTAGAATATAAATTGAAACAAATTCTCTGGAGGAGAATTTTGAAATACATTTCAATAATGTCAAAAAAAATCTGCTTTGGGGGCAACAATTATACTCCATGGATAAAGGAAAGGAAGAATCAAGCAGAAGGACAACTGCGTCTTTAAACACCAATGTGGAAAGGGGCTTGGTGATGTGCTCTTGGAATCTCAGCACATGGGAGGCTGGAGAAAGAGGATGAGAGCTTCAGGCCAGCCTAGCTATACAGTGAAACCCTGACTCAAAGAAATAAGAAGATAGGTAGAGATAGACAGATGATAGATAGATAGGTAGATAGATAGATAGATAGATAGATAGATAGATAGATGATAGATAGACAAATGATAGATAGATAGATAGATAGATAGATAGATAGATAGATAGATAGATAGATGATAGAGAGACAGGCAGATGGGCCTAGAGATGGAGCACCAAGAGGTCAAGCACTTTCAGATCATAGCAAAACTCTGATTCTTTCTGTACACTGAAGATCTGCACCCGTAAAGACAGTATAAAATCTCAGAACCTGGACCACTGATATCTGGGAAGGATGCAGCCAGCCAAGCATCCCATAATGTTGTTCCTTCCTTTTCTGTCAAGGAATTCTCTGCCCACCCCCACCAGAATTTCTACCACCACCACCCAACCAACTGAAACTACAAAAATGTCTGCAATAATGACATACTTTAAAATAATATTTAGAGCTGAAGAAACAGCTCAACGGATAAAGAAAGTCCTTCCCGTATAGATATTAGGACCTGATTTTAAATCCTCAAACCCATGTAAAAGCGAGGCATGGTGGTAAATACCCTGTAACCCCAGAATAAGACACAGGAGAAACTTGGGGTTCCCTGGCCAGCCAGACTATCCAAAATAATGAGCCTCAGTTTCCTTGAGAGACTGTCTCAAAATAACAACAACAACAACAACAATAATAATATGGAGAAGCAATTATGGAAGATACCCTCTGTCTCCTAACTACTCTGTCTGCATAGATGAGCCACATGCATGGCCCACACGCAAACACAAAAAAAAAAGAAAATGATTAATAAGATGGAGAATTAATTAAGGTAATATTAAAGAAGAAAAGACATAAGACATATACACAATATCTAAGTTCATTAAAAGCATGTGTAAAGTATGCTGAGTATGTAAAATTAGATATACTCATTCCCCTGCCTTCATTCTCAAAGCAGTCAGGGCTCTCCCCTTCTGAGAACCAGGTGGGTGAGGTTAGGAAGTAGCAGCTTGTCAGCCATTTGGGAACTTCTCTCTACTTAGTACGGAGTTCTAAGGGTGTGTCATCAGACTCTCCATGACTACATCGAACCCCGTAACAGCAACAACTTAAGAGGAAAGACTTTCGTAGCCCATGGTTTTATAGCCTTCACTCCAGGGCCTTTGGTCCTGTTGGCTCTGAGCTTGTGGTGACACTCACCGGTGTAGTGGTGCAGTAGGCTACAACCACAGCAGAGAGCAGAGCCGGAAGAACGGAGGAGACCAGGTTAGCATGTCTCCTTATCTTTTTCCAGAAGCCACTTTTCCCTCCTAACATGCAGGGAAGCTCCCAAATACAACAGATCCAGCAGTCACCAGATGAGCCTCTGGATGCCTCTCACGTTCAAGCCACAACCCTCTGGTGATGTTTCAGTTTCTTTGTATTGTTCTTTTACTGATACTACAACCTCATACCTACACTCCAAAGGCTGTTTTTTCTTCCACACTTATTACAGTTTAATATTTATCACCATATAGATCACATAGTAGAGGATCTCACTATATTTCAAATCTACACAGAAAATAAGTAAACACTAAATATGAAGAGTTGTTAGTATGAATTTGTTCATTGGAATATTTCCCATCTTTTTGTATTTTTGAAAATGGAATTGCCAGCAGTTACTTAGCATTTTGGCATGTGGATCATGAAGATGCATTCTGACTTATCTAATACTTAACTTAATCTTGTTCTTCACCATTTAGATAATTTGCCATTTTCCTCTGTTTTGTGCAATGCTGCAGTGAATATGTTAGTATCCAGGTCTCTTGCTAACTGGACCTTGCAGGATTCTACAGATATGGACCAGAAAGGGTCCTACTTCCCTTTCTGATAGAGGGGAGACATTTCCAGAAACAGCTACAGTATGAGTCATAATGTAAGTGTCCAGAGATGCTGACAGATGATGCATTTCAACCCAGGAAGGGAGCAGGCTTCCTGGAGGAGGAGGCATGTCAGTATCTGCTAGTATCAAGCAGAGCTGGGGAGAAGGAGTTTATCTGCTTGGCAACCACAGAAAGCTACCCAGGAGTGAGCTACTCCCATGGCTCCTGACAGCTATGAAAACAGGGCTTTGCATAGAATCAGAGAGTCTGGGTTCCCAGTCTCTGACTGACTGGCTTAGGAACAAGGCAGCTCCCCCATCGGGAGGGCAAGAACTTCAAATCCCTGCCCTCTCCCTCATCCCTCCCCAGGAGAAGGGCAGAGGGGCTATTCTCCCAACTGTCCTGGCCAGGACAGCAAGGCACACACCCACAGGCTCCCAACCCTTCAGGCTTTCAATGGCTGCTGCCAAACTCTGCTGCTCCTAGAGTCAAAGGAATGTTGAGCAATCTTTGGAATTTTTTCTGCAGAGAAACAAGTATTTTTGAATTCCAAATTCCATTCAGGCCTCCTGAGCCGGCACATTGTCTGCAGGAGTCTGCAAAGTCGCAGTCTTCCTTAGCGAGTACTGGGGACTTTTCCCTGTTTATATTCTTCTCCTGCTGGCAGGGCTGTAAGACACCATTGCGATGAGGTCATGGGGCCCTGCCCCTCTGCATCTACGGGTGGCTGAGCTGCCAGAACCTTGCTGTCCAGTCCCAGTGGCTCAGTGTATTCAAGGATATGCTGGGGGATGGGCAGGGTCAGGAGGGCTGAAGAGCTGTCCTCAAATTGCCAGAGTCCCAACCTAGGCTGCACTCTCAAGACATCCCCTCCCCATACCTGACCCTTATTTGTGGCCCTGAGTGGCCTAAGGGCTCCAGGTCACACTGTCCAGTTTCCGGGGTACTGCATGTGGGGATTCAACTTGGCATCTGGGAAGTTTTAGAATTAATCAATTCCTTGCAAGTAGTTCTCAGTTCAAATGCACCTCCTCAAAGAAGCCCTTTCTGATCTCTTCTACTAAGACAAGTTTTCCTGATACCCCTTGTCCTCCCTCTAAGCATTTCTTTGTTATTAACAACTGTCTGTGAACTTGCCTAATGTGTTTTCCTCTTCGAGTCTTACTTTCAGACAGTGTTAGCTCCTGTAGTTCCTATTCACTTACAGTCAGGTAAGCAGACGATCAATGGAGAGATGGCTCAGTAGTTAAGAGCCTTTGCTGCTCTTCCAAAGGACCCCAAATCATTCTAAGTATCTATATCAGGTAGTTCACAAAGGCCTGTAACCCCAGTTCTGACACTTTCCTCTGGAGTACTCATGCACATGTGTGCACACACACAGCAAACACATAGATATATACACATAAATAAACACGAGTCTTAAAAAATATCATAGTGCTGTCTGGTATATAAAGTATAGGCTTCCGATCCACTGGTCATATTCCAAGTCTCTAGCAAAAGTGACCTAACTCAAGGAAAGTGAGCTTTGCACACACTGGTCCTGTTAACTGCCTCTTTGGCCCTGGATTTTGAGTTTCTTTGTTAAGCCTGCCCTGGATAAGCCCTGATCCCAACTGTATATATAGCCTTCCATTTATCCTAGGTTTAAGCAACCCCTGAACGTTCCAAAGCCCACTACACCCATTCTTCTGTCCACACCTGAAGGCTAAAAGAAGTGTTTCCACAGAAGAAACTCCTGTCCCAAAGGCGTGGGCCCCAGGCAGGAGGAGAAGGTGGGAGGTGGATACCAGGTGGAAGGTGGAATCTTGGGGAAAGGGGGACAGTAGGACAGAATAGAGAGCCTGGCCAGGCCTCTGATACAAGAACACAACCTCTTTAGAAGGCACTGGAAACAAGGCAGAGTGTGTATGCTCTGAGGACTGGATCAGAAATCTGCACTTCATAAAGCAGATGGCTTTATGCTTGTATTGTCTAGGCTACTTTTCCTCCTCCCTGCCCCCCGGTCAGAATAGTGCAATTGGCCTCAACTGTGCAAAGGGGACCTAGGAAATGGGCTTGTAACTAAGTGTATATCTGGTCCCCAGGTGGGAAGACCTTAAAGAGGAGGACACTGAGGGACAGAGGAGCCATTGTTCATTGCCTCCGAACCCTGCCAAGTACCTGTGAGATTACAACTTTTCTGGAGAAAACCTGGGGCTTTTGCCATTGGGAGAAATAGGTTGCCTAAGCCACTTCCCAGACTTCTTGTGAGATTGCTACATTCACACAGGATCTAGGAGATGCATCAGACAACAATACAAAGATTAAATCAGGAAGTCCCGAATGTGCTAAGTACTGTGAGAAAATCATGGAATGAGGGTATCTCGGTTGAGGCAGACAGTAGTGGCAAAGGCCCAATGTGTAGGGAAGAGGAAACTGAATCAAATTAGCATTGGGGAACATGTACCCCATACCAAGGAGACCTGTCTTAAGTACCGAGGAAGAGAAAATGGCAGCAAAGTGTTTGGTTGAAAGTGTCACCCCAGCCCCTGGCATCCATATACCCAAAGAATCTGACTGTTCAGGTGGAAGTTCCATCCCAAGTCCCCTCCCCTGGGAGTTGCCTCAGTCCAGACCCCACCCTGAGAAAGCCCACCAAAAGATGACTCCTCCCCAGAGATGCTCCAGACCACTCCCACAGGGTATTTAAATTACACCCCAGAGAACAAATATGTGGTTTTTCCGTCTTCCATCCCCATCTCCTCTTTGCGGGGCTGGAAGGCTACCCGTGGACGTTGGCATCCATTAAGCCTGAGCTTTTTCTAATTTGGTTTGATTTGGTCTGATTTGTATTATTGTGTCAGCAGAGAGGCTTATTTGGGTGCGGAAACTTTTCACAAAGGTGGGATGAAGGGGTTGGGAGATGTCCTGGAGATGAACAGTGGGCATGTGGGCTGTCTTCCCAAATACTAAATAGACTTTCCAGAAGGAAGTCGGGAGCCCCAGAGGGTAATATCCCCCTGACTTCTATATTGAGAAAGGACTGACAGGCAATGGGAAATACAGAAAGCTTCTATGACAACTTGGGTGAGGGATCCCAGGTTAGGTCTGCCTGGGAGGAGGAGCAGCAATCACTGAGGTGGGGGGTCCTGGATAGAGGAAAATAAGCAGAATTTGTTGTTTTTTAAGGCACGGTTTTTTCTGTGGAACCCTGGCTGTCCTGAACTAGCTCTGTAGAGCAGGGTGGCTTTGAACTCGGAGATCGGCCTGCCTCTGCCAGTGTTGGAATTAAAGGCATGTGCCACCTACCTGGAGGGCAAGATTTGCTGATGGCTTTGATGTGGGATGTGAGACAAAGAGGACTCGATGGCTTTGGGGTTTTACTGCTAGAAGGATGGAGCCAACTTAGATCATGAGTGTCATTATTACTGACCACCAACCTTAGGGCAATTCCCCGGTCAACACCTCTGCCCGTTTATCTCATAACCCCCCAAGAGACAGAGATTGGACCCCTCGATCCAGGGAGGACACTGATCTGAACTATGGCCGCTAACATGAGTGTGGCGCTCAGATGCCCTGGGTGGGTTTGACCTACGAAGCAGATGTGCACGTCTGACTTCAAGGGTCCAGATTCTGGTTCCTTTGTCTCACATGACTGCCTGGATCCCGCCCCAACACTGCACACTGGGCCCTCCCCTACAATCAATCTCTCTCAAGCTACAAAGCCTTCCCAAGGCCCCACGTCTTCCTGTGCGTGTACTGGGACTTCTCTCAGCTTATTCTTGGGCTATTTGAAAAATAATAGCGGAGTAATCAAGACCAAAATATTTGGCAATTGCCTCAAAGGCCTTGGGCAGATGGATGAGCCATGACTCAAGGATGACAGGTGGGAGATAGTGCAGGGAGGCCCAGCAGCTGTCCAGTTTTTACTGGCCTTTGTATGAGCACAGCCAGCTCTCAGACAGGTTGCCCCAAAGGCAGCAAGCTGGAGCTTCTGCTGCCTGGTCCTCAGGATTGCTTTCCCTTTTACATCACCAAGTCCTACTTGCAGGCAAGCACAGAACTTTGAAACTGATCTAATTAAGGTAGGGGTACAATGCTTGTTGTGGTGTGTGTGTGTGTGCGTGTAATGTGTGTATAAGGCATACAGGAAAATGGGAAATGTAGACATTCATTCTGTGATTTCAGAAACTGAATACTCTCACCGGGCAGTGGTGGCGCACGCCTTTAATCCCAGCACTCGGGAGGCAGAGGCAGGTGGATCTCTGTGAGTTCGAGACCAGCCTGGTCTACAAGAGCTAGTTCCAGCGCAGGCTCCAAAGCCACAGAGAAACCCT